>CM062361.1:21964635-22153041 GCA_031216115.1 Senna siamea | reverse complement strand
TGGAATCGAAATGAAATATTATGTTGAAAACACATTTTGGGTAGACTTGGTAAAGAAGTAAGCATAAATAGAACAATTTTATAGATCATTTGTCTTGGAAAGTGATTTAACATGCCAATTCGGGTTAGAGAAGATGCGAATGGAGATTCGAAACAATTTGAATCATAACTGAACAAGAATTTGAAGTCAAATACAAATTTTGGACAGACTTAGTTAAGAAGTAAGCTTAAATAGAATGTTTACTTCATCATTGGCCTTTGAAATGTGAATTAACATCCCAATTAGAGGTAGAAGATTAGGGAAGAACACTCGAAACAAGTTGAATTGGAATCGAAATGAAATATTATGTTGAAAACACATTTTGGGTAGACTTGGTGAACAAGTAAGCATGAATAGTACAATTTTATTGATCATCTGTCTTGTAAAGTGTTTTAACATGCCAATTCAGGTTAGAAAAGATACGGATGGAGATTCGAAACAAATTGAATCATAACTGAAAAAGAATTGGAAGTTAAATACAAATTTTGTAGAGACTTGGTTAACAAGTAAATTTAAATAGAATGTTTCCTTCATCATTGGCCTTAGGAATGTCAATTAACATCCCAATTAAAGCTACAAGATTTGCAAAGGACATTTGAAACAAGTTGAATCGGAATCGAAATGAAATATAAAATTGAAAAGACATTTTGGGTAGACTTGGTGAACAAGTAAGCATGAATAGAATAATTTTGTTGATAATTTATCTTGGAAAGTGATTTAGTATGCCAATTCGGGTTAGACAAGCTATGGATGGTGATTCAAAACAAATTGAATTAGAACTGACAAAGAATTTGAAGTCAAAAATAAATTTTGGAGAGACTTGGTTACCAAGTAAGCTTAAATAACATGTTTGCTTACATCCCAATTAGAGCTACAAGATTTGGGAAAGACATTCAAAACAAGTTGAATTGGAATCGAAATGAAATATAAAATTGAAAACAATTTTTGGGTAGACTTGGTGAACAAGTAAGCATGAAGAGAACAATTTTATTGATCATTTATCTTGAAAAGTGATTTAGTATGCCAATTCGGGTTGGAAAAGCTACGGATGGAGATTGGAAACAAACTGAATCAGAACTGAAAAAGAATTGGAAGTCAAAAACAAATTTTTGTAGAAACTTAGTTAACAAGCAAGCTTAAATAGAATGTTTGGTTCATCATTAACCTTTGGAAAGTCAATTAACATCCCAATTAAAGGCAGAAGATTTCGGAAGGACGTTCGAAACAAGTTGAATCGGTATTGAAATGAAATATAAAATTGAAAACACATTTTTGGTAGACTTGGTGAACAAGAAAGCATGAATAGAATAATTTTGTTGATCATTTATCTTGCAAAAGTGATTTAACATGCCAATTCGGGTTAGAAAAGCTACGGATGGTGATTCGAAACAAATTGAATCAGAACCGACAAAGAATTGGAAGTCAAAAACAAATTTTGTAGAGACTTAGTCAACAAGTAAGCTTAAATAGAATGTTTGCTTCCTCATTAGCTTTAGGAAAGTCAATTAAAATCCTAATTAGAGCTACAAGATTTGGGAAGGACATTCGAAACAAGTTGAATCGGAGTCGAAATGAAATATAAAATTCAAAACACATTTTGGGTAGACTTGGTGAACAAGTAAGCATGAAGAGAACAATTTTATTGATCATTTATCTTGGAAAGTCATTTTGTCTGCCAATTCGGGTTAGAAAAGCTACGGATGGAGATTGAAAAAAAATTGAATTAGAACTGAAAAGGAATTGAAAGTCAAAAACAAATTTTGTAGAGACTTAGTTAACATGTAGGCTTAAATAGAATGTTTGATTCATCATTAGCCTTAGGAAAGTCAATTAACATCCCAATTAAAGATAGAAGATTTGGGAAGGACGTTCGAAACAAGTTGAATCGGAATTGAAATCAAATATAAAATTGAAAACACATTTCGGGTAGACTTGGTAAACAAGTAAGCATGAATAAAACAATTTTATTGATCATTTGTCTTGGAAAGTGATTTAACATGGCAATTCGGCTTAGAAAAGCTACAGATGGAGATTCGAAACAAATTCAATCAGAACTGACAAAGAATTGGAAGCCAAAAACATATTTTGTTGAGACTTAGTTAACAAGTAAGCTTAAATTGAATGTTTGCTTACATCTCAATTAGAGCTACAAGATTTGGGAAGGACATTCAAAACAAGTTAAATTGGAATCGAAATGAAATATAAAATTGAAAACACTTTTTGGGTAGACTTGGTGAACAAGTAAGCATGAAGAGAACAATTTTGTTGATAATTTATCTTGGAAAGTGATTTAGTATGCCAATTGGGGTTAGAAAAGCTATGGATGGTGATTCAAAACAAATTGAATTAGAACTGACAAAGAATTTGAAGTCAAAAATAAATTTTGGAGAGACTTGGTTACCAAGTAAGCTTAAATTGAATGTTTGCTTACATCCCAATTAGAGCTACAAGATTTGGGAAGGACATTCAAAACAAGTTGAATTGCAATCGAAATGAAATATAAAATTGAAAACACTTTTTGGGTAGACTTGGTGAACAAGTAAGCTTGAAGAGAACAATTTTATTGATCATTTATCTTGGAAAGTGATTTAGTCTGCCAATTCGGGTTATAAAAGCTACAGATGGAGATTGGAAACAAATTGAATCAGAACTGAAAAAGAATTGGAAGTCAAGAACAAATTTTGTTGAGACTTTGTTAACAAGTAAGCTTAAATAGAATGTTTGCTTCCTCATTAGGTTTAGGAAAGTCAATTAAAACCCTAATTAGAGCTACAAGATTTAGGAAGGACATTCGAAACAAGTTGAATCGGAGTCGAAATGAAATATAAAATTCAAAACACATTTTAGGTAGACTTGGTGAACAAGTAAGCATGAAGAGAACAATTTTATTGATCATTTATCTTGGAAAGTCATTTTGTTTGCCAATTCGGGTTAGAAAAGCTATGGATGGAGATTGAAAACAAATTGAATTAGAACTGAAAAGGAATTGAAAGTCAAAAACAAATTTTGTAGAGACTTAGTTAACATGTAGGCTTAAATAGAATGTTTGATTCATCATTAGCCTTAGGAAAGTCAATTAACATCCCAATTAAAGGTAGAAGATTTGGGAAGGACGTTCGAAACAAGTTGAATCGGAATTGAAATGAAATATAAAATTGAAAACACATTTCGCGTCGACTTGGTGAACAAGAAAGCAAGATTAGAACAATTTTATTGATCATTTTTCTTGGAAAGTGATTTAACATGCCAATTCGGGTTAGAAAAGTTACGGATGGAGATTCGAAACAAATTGAATCAGAATGGAAAAAGAATTGGAACTCAATATCAAATTTTAGAGAAACTTAGTTAACAAGTAAGCTTAAATAGAATGTTTACTTCATCGTTGGCCTTAGAAATGTGAATTAACATCCCAATTAGAGGTAGAAGGTTTGGGGAGAACACTCGAAACAAGTTGAATCAGAATCAAAATGAAATATAAAATTGAAAACACATTTTAGGTAGACTCGGTGAACAAGTATGCATGAATAGAATAATTTTGTTGATCATTTATCTTGCAAAAGTTATTTGACATGCCAATTCGGGTTAGAAAAGCTATGGATAGCGATTCGAAATAAATTTAATCAAAACCGAAAAAGAATTGGAAGTCAATAACAAATTTTTGAGAGATTTAGTTAACAAGTAAGCTTAAATAGAATGTTTATTTCTTCATTGGCCTTCGAAATGTGAATTAACATCCTAATTAGAGGTAGAAGATTGGGGAAGAACAATCGAGACAAGTTGAATCAAAATCGAAATGAAATATAAAATTGAAAACATATTTTATGTAGACTTGGTGAACAAGCAAGCATCAATAGAACAATTTTATTGATTGTTTATCTTGTAAAGTGATTTAATATGCCAATTCGGGTTAGAAAAGCTACGGATGGAGATTGGAAAAAATTGAATCAAAACTGAAAAAGAATTGGAAGTCAAAAATAAATTTTGTAGAAACTTAGTTAACAGGTAAGCTTAAATAGAATGTTTACTTCATCATTAGCCTTAGGAAAGTCAATTAACATCCCAATTGAAGGTAGAAGATTTGGGAATTACGTTTGAAACAAGTTGAATCGAAGTTCAAATGAAATATAGAATTGAAAACACATTTCGGGTAGACTTGGTGAACAAGTAAGCATGAATAGGACAATTTTTTTGATCATTTGTTTTGCAAAGAGATTTAACATGCCAATTCGGGTTAAAAAACCTACGGATGGAGATTCGAAACATTGAATCATAATTGAAAAAGAATTGGAAGTTAAAAACAAATTTTGGAGAGACTTAGTTAACAAGTAAGCTTAAATAGAATGTTTGCTTCATTATTGGCCTTACGAATGTCAATGAACATCCCAATTAGAGCTACAAGATTTGGGATGGACATTCGAAACAAGTTGAATCAGAATCAAAAGGAAATATAAAATTGAAAACACATTTTGGGTAGATTTGGTGAACAAGTAGGCATGAATAAAACAATTTTATTGATCATTTGACTTGGAAAATGATTTAAAATGCCAAGTCGATTTAGAAAAGCTACGGATGGAGATTCGTAACAAATTGAATCAGAACTGACAAAGAATTGGAAGTCAAAAACATATTTTGTTGAGACTTTGTTAACAATTAAGCTCAAATAGAATGTTTGCTTCATCACTAGCCTTAGGAATGTCAATTAACATCCCAATTAGAGCTACAAGATTTGGGAAGGACATTCGAAACAATTTGAATCGAAATAGAAATGAAATAGAAAATTAAAAACACATTTTGGGTAGACTTGGTGAACAAGTAAGCATGAATAAAACAATTTTATTGATCATTTATCTTGGAAAGTGATTTAACATGCCAATTCATGTTAGAAAATGTACGGCTGGAGATTTAAAGCAAATAGAATCAGAATTGAAAAAGAATTAGAAGTCAAATACAAATTTTGGAGAGATTTCATTAACAGGTAAGCTTAAATAAAATGATTGCTTCATCATTAGCCTTAGGAATGTTAATGAACATAACAATTAGAGCTCGAAGATTTCGGAAGAACACTCGAAAAAAGTTAAATCGGAATCGAAATGAAATATAAAATTGAAAACACATTTTAGGTAGAAAAGCTACGGATGGCAATTCGAAATAAATTTAATCTAAACTGGCAAAGAATTGGAAGTCAAAAATAAATTTTTGAGAGACTTAGTTAACAAGTAAGCTTACCTAGAATTTTTATTTGATCATTGGCCATCGAAATGTGAATTAACATCTCAATTAGAGGTAGAATCGACATGGAAATGAAAAATAAAATTGAAAACACATTTTGGGTAGACTTGGTGAACATGTAAGCATGAATGCAATAATATTATTGATCATTTATCTTGGAAAGTGATTTAGTATGCCAATTCGGGTTAGAAAAGCTATGGATGGTGATTCAAAAAAAATTGAATTAGAACTAACAAAGAATTTGAAGTCAAAAACAAATTTTGGAAAGACTTGGTTACCAAGTAAGCTTAAATAGAATGTTTGCTTCATCATTAGCCTTAGAAACGTGAAAGAACATAACAATTAGAGCTAGAAGATTTGGAAAGATCACTCGAAACAACTTGAATAGGAATCGAAATGAAATATAAAATTGAAAACACATTTTGGGTTGACTTGGTGAACAAGTAAGCATGAATAGAATAATTTTATTGATCATGTGTCTTGGAAAGTGATGTAACATGCCAATTTGGGTTAGAAAAGCTACGGATGGAGATTGGAAACAAATTGAATTAGAACTGAAAGAGAATTGGAAGTCAAAAATAAATTTTGTAGAGACTTAGTTAACATGGAAGCTTAAATAGAATGTTTGCTTCATCATTAGCCTTCGGAAAGTCAATTAACATCCCAATTAAAGGAAGAAGATTTGGGAAGGACGTTGGAAACAAGTTGAATCAGAATTGAAATGAAATATAAAATTGAAAACACATTTAGGGTAGACTTGGTGAACAAGAAAGCATGATTAGAACAATTTTATTGATCATTTGTCTTGGAAAGTGATTTAACATGCCAATTCAGGTTAGAAAAGTTACGGATGGAGATTCGAAACAAATTGAATCTAAATGAAATATAATTGAACTCAAAATCGAATTTTAGAGAAACTTAGTTAACAAGTAAGCTTAAATAGAATGTTTACTTCATCATTGGCCTTAGAAATGTGAATTAACATCCCAATTAGAGGTAAAAGGTTTTTGGAGAACACTCGAAACCAGTTGAATAGGAATCGAAATGAAATATAAAATTGAAAACACATTTTGGGTAAACTTGGCGAACAAGGAAGCATGAATAGAATAATTTTATTGATCGTTTATCTTGGAAAGTGATTTAAAATGCCAATTCGGGTTAGAAAAGCTACAGATGGAGATTCAAAATAAATTGAATAAGAAATGACAGAATTTGAAGTCAAAAACAAATTTTGGTGAGACTTAGTTAACAAGTAAGCTTAAATAGAATGTTTGCTTCATCATTGGCCTTAGGAATGTCAATTAACATCCCAATTATAGCTACAAGATTTGGGAAGGACATTCAAAACAAGTTGAATCGACATGGAAATGAAATATAAAATTGAAAACACATTTTGGGTAGTTTTGGTGAACAAGTAAGCATGAAGAGATCAATTTTATTGATCCTTTATCTTGGAAAGTGATTTAGTATGCCAATACGGGTTAGAAAAGCTACGGATGGAGATTCGAAACAAATTGAATCAACACTGAAAAAGAATTGGAAGTTAAAAACAAATTTTGTAGAGACTTAGTTAACAGGTAAGGTTAAATAGAATGTTTGCTTCATCATTAGCCTTAGGAAAGTCAATTAACATCCGAATTAAAGGTAGAAGATTTGGGAAGGACGTTCGAAACAAGTTGAATCGGAATTGAAATGAAATATAAAATTGAAAACACATTTCGGGTAGACTTAGTGAACAAGTAAGCATGAACAGAACAATTTTTTTTATCCTTTCTCTTGGAAATTGATTTAACATGCCAATTCGGGTTAGAAAAGCTATGGATGGAGATTCAAAACAAATTGAATAAGAAATGACAAAGAATTTGAAGTCAAAAACAAATTTTGGAGAGACTTAGTTAACAAGTAAGCTTAAATAGAATGTTTGCTTCATCATTGACCTTAGGAATGTCAATTAACATCCCAATTAGAGCTACAAGATTTGGGAAGGACATTCAAAACAAGTTGAATCGACATGGAAATGAAATAAAAATTGAAAACACATTTTACGTAGACTTGGTGTACAAGTAAGCATGCATAGGTCAATTTTATAGATCGTTTATCTTAGAAAGTGATTTAACATGCCAATTCGAGTTAGAAAAGCTATGGTTAGAGATTCAAAACAAATTGAAGAAGAGATGACAAAGAATTTGAAGTCGAAAACCAATTTTGGAGAGACTTAGTTAACAAGTAAGCTTAAATAGAATTTTTGCTTCATCATTAGCCTTAGGAAAGTCAATTAACATCCCAATTACAGGTAGAAGATTTGGGAAGGACGTTCGAAACAAGTTGAATCGGAATTGAAATGAAATATAAAATTGAAAACACATTTCGGGTAGACTTAGTGAACAAGTAAGCATGAACAGAACAATTTTTTTGATCCTTTCTCTTGGAAATTGATTTAACATGCCAATTCGGGTTAGAAAAGCTATGGATGGAGATTCAAAACAAATTGAATAAGAAATGACAAAGAATTTGAAGTCAAAAACAAATTTTGGAGAGACTTAGTTAACAAGTAAGCTTAAATAGAATGTTTGCTTCATCATTGACCTTACGAATGTCAATTAACATCCCAATTAGAGCAACAAGATTTGGGAAGGACATTCAAAACAAGTTGAATTGACATGGAAATGAAATATAAAATTGAAAACACATTTTAGGTAGACTTGGTGTACAAGTAAGCATGCAAAGAACAATTTTATAGATCGTTTATCTTAGAAAGTGATTTAACATGCCAATTCGAGTTAGAAAAGTTATGGTTAGAGATTCAAAACAAATTGAAGAAGAGATGACAAAGAATTTGAAGTCGAAAACCAATTTTGGAGAGACTTAGTTAACAATTAAGCTTAAATAGAATGTTTGCTTCATCATTAGCCTTAGGAAAGTCAATTAACATCCCAATTACAGGTAGAAGATTTGGGAAGGACGTTCGAAACAAGTTGAATCGGAATTGAAATGAAATATAAAATTGAAAACACATTTCGGGTAGACTTAGTGAACAAGTAAGTATGAATAGAACAATTTTTTGATCATTTCTCTTGGAAAGTGATTTAACATGCCAATTCGGGTTAGAAAAGCTACGGATGGAGATTCAAAACAAATTGAATAAGAAATCACAAAGAATTTGAAGTCAAAAACAAATTTTGGAGAGACTTAGTTAACAAGTAAGCTTAAATAGAATGTTTGCTTCATCATTGACCTTACGAATGTCAATTAACATCCCAATTAGAGCAACAAGATTTGGGAAGGACATTCAAAACAAGTTGAATTGACATGGAAATGAAATATAAAATTGAAAACACATTTTAGGTAGACTTGGTGTACAAGTAAGCATGCAAAGAACAATTTTATAGATCGTTTATCTTAGAAAGTGATTTAACATGCCAATTCGAGTTAGAAAAGTTATGGTTAGAGATTCAAAACAAATTGAAGAAGAGATGACAAAGAATTTGAAGTCGAAAACCAATTTTGGAGAGACTTAGTTAACAATTAAGCTTAAATAGAATGTTTGCTTCATCATTAGCCTTAGGAAAGTCAATTAACATCCCAATTACAGGTAGAAGATTTGGGAAGGACGTTCGAAACAAGTTGAATCGGAATTGAAATGAAATATAAAATTGAAAACACATTTCGGGTAGACTTAGTGAACAAGTAAGTATGAATAGAACAATTTTTTGATCATTTCTCTTGGAAAGTGATTTAACATGCCAATTCGGGTTAGAAAAGCTACGGATGGAGATTCAAAACAAATTGAATAAGAAATCACAAAGAATTTGAAGTCAAAAACAAATTTTGGAGAGACTTAGTTAACAAGTAAGCTTAAATAGAATGTTTGCTTCATCAATGGGCTTGGGAATGTGAATGAACATCCCAATTAGAGCTAGAAGATTTGGGAAGAACAATCGAAACAAGTTGAATCGGAATGAAAATGAAATATAAAATTGAAAACATATTTTGGGTAGACTTGGTGTACAAGTAAGCATGCATAGAACAATTTTATTGATCGTTTATCTCAGAAAGTGATTTAACATGCCAATTCGGGTTAGAAAAGCTACGATTGGAGATTCAAAACAAATTGGAGAAGAGATGACAAAGAATTTGAAGTCGAAAACAAATTTTGGAGAGACTTACTTAACAAGTAAGCTTAAATAGAATGTTTGCTTCACCATTGGCCTTAGAAATGTGAATTAACATCCCAAGTAGAAGTAAAAGATTTGGGGAGAACACTCGAAAGAAGTTGAATCGGAATGGAAATGAAATGGAAAATTGAAAACACATTATGGGTAGACTTGGTGAACAAGTAATCAAGAATAGAAAATTTTATTGATCATTTGTCTTGGAAAGTGATTTAACATGCCAATTTGAGTTAGAAAAGATACGGATGGAGAGTCGAAACAAATTGAATCAGAACTGAAAAAAACTTTGAAGTCAAAAACAAATTTGGGAGAGACTTAGTTAACAAGCTTAAATAGAATATTTGCTTCGTCATTAGACTTAGGAATGTGAATGAACATCCCAATTAGGTGTAGAAGATTTGGGGAGAACAAGCGAAACAAGTTGAATCGTAATTGAAATGAAATATAAAATTGAAAGCACATTTTGGCTAGACTTGGTGAACAAGCAAGCATGAATAGAATAATTTTGTTGATCATTTGCCTTGGAAAGTGATTTGACATGCCAATTCGGGTTAGAAAAGCTACGGATAGAGGTTCGAAACAAATTCAATCAGAACTGACTAAGAATTGGAAGTCAAAAATAAATTCTGGAGAGACTTAGTTCACAAGTAAGCTTAAATAGAATGTTTGCTTCGTCATTAGCCTTAGGAATGTGAATGAACATCACAATTAGGCGAGAAGATTTGGGGAGAACACTCGAAACAAGTTGAATCGTAATTTAAATGAAATATAAAATTGAAAACACATTTTAGGTAGACTTGGTGATTAAGTAAGCATGAATAGAACAATTTTATTGATCATTGGTCTTGGAAAGTGATTTAATGTGCCAATTCGGGTTAGAAAAGCAATGGATGGAGATTCGAAACAAATTCAACCATAGTGGAGAAAGAATTAGAAATAAAAAAAAAATTTTAAGAGACTTAATTAACAAGTAAGCTTAAATAGAATGTTTGCTTCATCATTGGCCATCGAAATGTGAATTAACATCCCAATCAGAGGTAGAGATTTCGGAGGGACATTTGAAATAGGTTGAATCACAATCGAAATGAAATATAAAGTTGAAAACACATTTTGGGTATGCTTGGTGAACAAGTAAGCACGAATAGAACAATTTTATTGATCATTTCTCTTGGAAGGTGATTTAATATGCCAATTTGAGTTAGAAAAGCTACTGGTGGAGATTCGAAACAAATTGAATCAGAATTGAAAAGGAATTTCAAGGCAACAGCAAATTTTAGAGAGACATAGTTAACAAGTAAGCTGAAATAGATTGTTTACTTCATCGTTGGCCATAGAAATGCAAATGAACATCCCAATTAAAGTTAGAAGATTTGGGAAGAACAGTCAAAACAAGTTGAATCGGAATCAAAATGAAATATCAAAATTGAAAACACATTTTATATAGACTTGGTGAACAAGTAAGCACGAATAGAACAATTTTAATGATCATTTCTCTTGGAAAGTGATTTAACACGCCAATTGAAGTTAGAAAAGCTACAGATGCAGATTCGAGACAAATTGAATGAGAATTGAAAAATAACGTGAAGTCAAAAACAAATTTTAGAGAGAATTAGTTAACAAGTAAGGAGAAATAGATTGTTTACTTCATCATTGGCCTTCGAAATGCGAATGAACATCCCAATTAGAGTTTGAAGATTTGGGAAGAACACTCGAAACAAGTTGAATCAGAATTGAAATGAAATATAAAATTGAAAACACATTTTGGGTATACTTGGTGATCAAGTAAGCACGAATAGAACAATTTTATTGATCATTTTTCTTGGAAGGTGATTTAACATGCCAATTCAAGTTAGAAAAGCTACAGATGGAGATTCGAAACAAATTGAATCAGAATTGAAAAAGAATTTCAAGGCAACAACAAATTTTAGACAGACATAGTTAACAAGTAAGCTGAAATAGATTGTTTACTTCATCCTTGGCCTTAGAAATGCAAATGAACATCCCAATTAGAGTTAAAAGATTTGGGAAGAACAGTCAAAACAAGTTGAATCGGAATTGAAATGAAATATAAAATTGAAAACACATTTCGGGCAGACTTAGTGAACAAGTAATCATGAATAGAACAATTTATTGATCATTTGTCTTGGAAAGTGATTTAACATGCCAATTCGGGTTAAAAAAGCTATCGATGGAGATTCGAAACAAATTGAATCATAACTGACAAAGAATTGGAAGTCAAAAACAAATTTTACTAACTTAGTTAACAAGTAAGCTTAAACAGAATGTTTACTTCATCATTGGCATTCGAAATGTGAATGAACATCCCAATTAGAGGTATAAGGTTTACAGAGAACACTCGAAACAAGTTGAATTGGAATCAAAATGAAATATAAAATTGAAAACACATGTTGGGTAGACTTGGTGAACAAGTAAACACGAATAGAACAATTTTATTGATCATTTTTCTTGGAAAGTGATTTAACATGCCAATTCGGGTTAGAAAAGCTATTGATGGAGATTCAAAACAAATTGAATAAGAAGTGACAAAGAATTTGAAGTCAAAAACACATTTTGGAGAGACTTAGTTAACAAGTAAGCTGAAATAGAATGTTTGCTTCATCATTGGCCTTAAGAATGTCAATTAACATCCCAATTAGAGCTACAAGATTTGGTAAGGACATTCGAAACAAGTTGAATCAGAATCAAAATGAAATATAAAATTGAAAACACATTTTGGGTAGACTTGGTGAACAAGTAAGCAAGAATAGAACAATTATATTTATCATTTGTATTGGAAAGTTATTTAACATGCTAATTTGAGTTAGAAAAGCTACGTATTGAGTTTCGAAACAAATTGAATAAGAACTGACCAAGAATTTGAGGTTAAAAACACATTTTGGAGAGACGTAGTTAACAAGTAAGCTTAAATAGAATGTTTGCTTCATCATTGGCCTTAGAAATGTCAATTAACATCCCAATTAGAGCTACAGGATTTGGGAAGGACATTCGAAACAAGTTGAATCAAAATCAAAATGAAATATAAAATTGAAAACACATTTTGGGTAGACTTGGTGAACAAGTTAGCAGGAATTGAACAATTTTATTGATCATTTCTCTGGGAAAGTGATTTAACATGCCAATTCGAGTTAGAAAAGCTGCAGATGGAGATTCGAAACAAATTAACTCAGAACTGACAAAGAATTGGAAGTCAAAATCAAATTTTGAAGAGACTTACTTAACAAGTAAACTTAAATAGAATGTTTGCTTCATCATTGGCCTTTGAAATGTGAATTACCATTCCAATTAGAGGTAGAAGATTTAGGGAGAACACTCGAAACAAGTTGAATCAGAATCAAAATGAAATATAAAATTGAAAACACATTTTAGGTACACTTGGTGAACAAGTAAGCGTGAAGAGAACAATTTTGTTGATCATTGGTCTTGGAAAGTTATTTAACATGCCAATTCGGGTTAGAAAAGCTACGGATGGAGATTCAAAACAAATTCAACCATAATTCAGAAAGAATTAGAAGTCAAAAACAAATTTTGGAGAGACTTAGTTAGCAAGTAAGCTTAAATAGAATGTGAATGAATATCCCAATTAGAGCTAGAAGATTTGGGATGAACACTCGAAACAAGTTGAATCGGAATCGAAATGAAATATAAAATTGAAAACACAATTTGGGTAGGCTTGGTGAACAAGTAAGCATCAATAGAACAATTTTATTGATCATTTCTCTTGGAAAGTGATTTAACATGCCAATTCGGGTTAGAAAAGCTCCAGATGGAGATTCGACACGAATTGAATCAGAACTGACAGAGAATTGGAAGTCAAAAATAAATTTTGGAGAGACTTACTTAACAAGTAAGCTTAAATAGAATGTTGGCTTCATCATTGGCCTTTGAAATGTGAATTAACATCACAATTAGAGGTAGAAGATTTGGGGAGAACACTCGAAACAAGCTGAATCGGAATCGAAATGACATATAAAATTGAAAACACATTTTATGTACAATTGGTGAACAAGTAAGCATGAATAGAACAATTTTATTGATCATTTGTCTTGGAAAGTTATTTAACATGCCCATTCGGGTTAGAAAAGCTACGGATGAAGATTCGAAACAAATTCACCCATAATTCAGAAAGAATTAGAAGTCAAAAATAAATTTTGGAGAGACTTAGTTAGCAAGTAGGCTTAAATAGAATGTGAATGAACATCCCAAGAAGAGCTAGAAGATTTGGGAAGAACAATCGAAACAAGTTGAATTGGAATCGAAAGGAAATATAAAATTGAAAACACATTTTGGGTAGACTTGGTGAACAAGTTAGCATGAATAGAACAATTTTATTAATCATTTCTCTTGGAAAGTGATTTAACATGCCAATTATGGTTAGAAAAGCTACAGATGGAGATTCGACATGAATTGAATCAGAACTGACAGAGAATTGGAAGTCAAAAATAAAATTTGGAGAGACTTAGTTAACTAGTAAGCTTAAATAGAATGTCTGCTTCATCATTGGCCTTTGAAATGTGAATTACCATTCCAATTAGAGGTAGAAGATTTGGGGAGAACACTCGAAACAAGTTGAATCAGAATCGAAATGAAATATAAAATTAAAAACACATTTTATGTACAGTTGGTGAACAAGTAAGCATGAATAGAACAATGTTATTGATCATTTGTCTTGGAAAGTTATTTAACATGCCCATTCGGGTTAGAAAAGCTACGGATGGAGATTCGAAACAAATTTAACCATAATTGAGAAGGAATTAGAAGTCAAAAATAAATTTTGGAGAGACTTAGTTATCAAGCAAGCTTAAATAGAATGTGAATGAATCTCCCAATTAGAGCTAGAAGTTTTGGGACGAACACTCGAAAAAAGTTGAACCGGAATCGGAATGAAATTTAAATTGAAAACACAATTTGGGTAGACTTAGTGAACAAGTAAGCATGGATAGAGCAATTTTATTGATCATTTGTCTTGGAACGTGATTTAACATGCCAATTCGAGTTAGAAAAGGTACGGATAGAGATTTGAAACAAATTGAATCAGAATTGACAGAGAATTAGAAGACAAAATCAAATTTTGAAGAGACTTACTTAACAAGTAAGCTTAAATAGAATGTCTGCTTCATCATTGGCCTTTGAAATGTGAATTACCATTCCAATTAGAGGTAGAAGATTTGGGGAGAACACTCGAAACAAGTTGAATCGGAATCGAAATGAAATATAAAATTGAAAACACATTTTATGTACAGTTGGTGAACAAGTAAGCATGAATAGAACAATGTTATTGATCATTTGTCTTGGAAAGTTATTTAACATGCCCATTCGGGTTAGAAAAGCTACGGATGGAGATTCGAAACAAATTCAACCTTATTGAGAAGGAATTAGAAGTCAAAAATAAATTTTGGAGAGACTTAGTTATCAAGCAAGCTTAAATAGAAAGTGAATGAATCTCCCAATTAGAGCTAGAAGTTTTGGGACGAACACTCGAAACAAGTTGAACCGGAATCGGAATGAAATTTAAATTGAAAACACAATTTGGGTAGACTTAGTGAACAAGTAAGCATGAATAGAGCAATTTTATTGATCATTTGTCTTGGAACGTGATTTAACATGCCAATTCGAGTTAGAAAAGCTACAGATAGAGATTCGAAACAAATTGAATCAGAACTGACAGAGAACTAGAAGTCAAAATCAAATTTTGAAGAGACTTACTTAACAAGTAAGCTTAAATAGAATGTCTGCTTCATCATTGGCCTTTGAAATGTGAATTACCATTCCAATTAGAGGTAGAAGATTTAGGGAGAACGCTCGAAACAAGTTGAATCGGAATCGAAATGAAATATGAAATTGAAAAGACATTTTAGGTACACTCGGTGAACAAGTAAGCATGAATAGAAAAATTTTATTGATCATTGGTCTTGGAAAGTTATTTAACATGCCAATTCGGGTTTCAAAAAGCTACGGATGAAGTTTCGAAACAAATTCAACCATAATTCAAAAAGAATTAGAAGTCAAAAATGAATTTTGGAGAGACTTAGTTAGAAAGTAAGCTTAAATAGAATGTGAATGAACATCCCAAGAAGAGCTAGAAGATTTGGGAAGAACAATCGAAACAAGTTGAATTGGAATCAAAAGGAAATATAAAATTGAAAACACATTTTGGGTAGACTTGGTGAACAAGTTAGCATAAATAGAACAATTTTATTAATCATTTCTCTTGGAAAGTGATTTAACATGCCAATTCGGGTTAGAAAAGCTGCAGATGGAGATTCGACATGAATTGAATCAGAACTGACAGAGAATTGGAAGTCAAAAATAAATTTTGGAGAGACTTAGTTAACAAGTAAGCTTAAATAGAATGTCTGCTTCATCATTAGCCTTTGAAATGTGAATTACCATTCCAATTAGAGGTAGAAGATTTGGGGAGAACACTCGAAACAAGTTGAATCGGAATCGAAATGAAATATAAAATTGAAAACACATTTTATGTACAGTTGGTGAACAAGTAAGCATGAATAGAATAATGTTATTGATCATTTATCTTGGAAAGTTATTTAACATGCCCATTCGGGTTAGAAAAGCTGCGGATGGAGATTCGAAACAAATTCAACCATAATTGAGAAGGAATTAGAAGTCAAAAATAAATTTCGGAGAGACTTAGTTATCAAGCAAGCTTAAATAGAATGTGAATGAATCTCCCAATTAGAGCTAGAAGTTTTGGGACGAAAACTCGAAACAAGTTGAACCGGAATCGGAATGAAATTTAAATTGAAAACACAATTTGGGTAGACTTAGTAAACAAGTAAGCATGAATAGAGCAATTTTATTGATCATTTGTCTTGAAACGTGATTTAACATGCCAATTCGAGTTAGAAAAGCTACGGATAGAGATTCGAAACAAATTGAATCAGAACTGACAGAGAATTAGAAGTCAAAATCAAATTTTGAAGAGACTTAGTTAACAAGTAAGCTTAAATAGAATGTCTGCTTCATCATTGGCCTTTGAAATGTGAATTACCATTCCAATTAGAGGTAGAAGATTTAGGGAGAACACTCGAAACAAGTTGAATCGGAATCGAAATGAAATATAAAATTGAAAACACATTTTATGTACAGTTGGTGAACAAGTAAGCATGAATAGAAGAATGTTATTGATCATTTGTCTTGGAAAGTTATTTAACATGCCAATTTGGGTGAGAAAAGTTACAGATGGAGATTCGAAACACATTGAATCAGAATAGAAAAAGAATTAGAACTCAAAAAGAAATTTTAGAGATACTTAGTTAACAAGTAAGCTTAAATAGAATGTTTACTTCATCATTGGCCTTAGAAATGTGAATTAACATCCCAATTAAAGGTAGAAGATTTGGGAAGGACGTTCGAAACAAGTTGAATGGGAATTGAAATGAAATATAAAATTGAAAAGACATTTCGCGTCGACTTGGTGAACAAGACAGCAAGATTAGAACAATTTTATTGATCATTTGTCTTGGAAAGTGATTTAACATGCGAATTCGAGTTAGAAATGCTACGTATTGAGATTTGAAACAAATTGAATCAGAACTGACAAAGAATTGGAAGTCAAAAACAAATTTTGGAGATACTTAGTTAACAAGTAAGCTTAAATAGAATGTTTGCTTCATCACTAGCCTTAGGAAAATCAATTAACATCCCAATTAAAGGTAAAAGCTTTGGGAAAGATGTTCGAAACAAGTTGAATCAGAATTGAAATGAAATATAAAATTGAAAACACATTTTGGGTAAACTTGGTGAACAAGTAAGCATGAATAGAATAATTTTATTGATCATTTGTCTTGGAACGTGATTTAACATGCCAATTGGGGTTAGAAAACTTACAGATGGAGATTCGAAACAAATTGAATCAGAGCAGAAAAAGAATTGGAACTCAAAAAGAAATTTTAGAGAGACTTAGTTAACAAGTAAGCTTAAATAGAATGTTTACTTCATCATTGGCCTTAGAAATGTGAATTAACATCCCAATTAGAGTTAGAAAGTTTGGGGAGAACACTCGAAATAAGTTGAATCAGAATCGAAATGAAATATAAAATTGAAAACACATTTTGGGTAGACTTGGTGAACAAGTAAGCATGAATAGAACAATTTTATTGATTATGTGTCTTGGAAAGTGATTTAGCATCCCAATTCGAGTTAGAAAAGCTACATATGGAGATTCGAAACAAATTGAATCAGAACTGACAAAGAATTGGAAGTCAAAAACAAATTTTGGAGATACTTAGTTAACAAGTAAGCTTAAATAGAATGTTTGCTTCATCATTAGCCTTAGGAAAATCAATTAACATCCCAATTAAAGGTAAAAGCTTTGGGAAAGATGTTCGAAACAAGTTGAATCAGAATTGAAATGAAATATAAAATTGAAAACACATTTTGGGTAAACTTGGTGAACAAGTAAGCATGAATAGAATAATTTTATTGATCATTTGTCTTGGAAAGTGATTTAACATGCCAATTGGGGTTAGAAAAGTTACAGATGGAGATTCGAAACAAATTGAATCAGAGCAGAAAAAGAATTGGAACTCAAAAAGAAATTTTAGAGAGACTTAGTTAACAAGTAAGCTTAAATAGAATGTTTACTTCATCATTGGCCTTAGAAATGTGAATTAACATCCCAATTAGAGGTAGAAAGTTTGGGGAGAACACTCGAAATAAGTTGAATCAGAATCGAAATGAAATATAAAATTGAAAACACATTTTGGGTAGACTTGGTGAACAAGTAAGCATGAATAGAACAATTTTATTGATTATGTGTCTTGGAAAGTGATTTAGCATCCCAATTCGAGTTAGAAAAGCTACATATGGAGATTCGAA
Organism: Senna siamea; assembly: GCA_031216115.1. Taxonomy (NCBI): domain Eukaryota; kingdom Viridiplantae; phylum Streptophyta; class Magnoliopsida; order Fabales; family Fabaceae; genus Senna; species Senna siamea. The sequence goes on along the minus strand of CM062361.1, from coordinate 22,134,742 downwards.
AAAAATTGAATCAGAACTGACAAAGAATTGGAAGTCAAAAACAAATTTTGGAGATACTTAGTTAACAAGTAAGCTTAAATAGAATGTTTGCTTCATCATTAGCCTTAGGAAAATCAATTAACATCCCAATTAAAGGTAAAAGCTTTGGGAAAGATGTTCGAAACAAGTTGAATCGAAATTGAAATGAAATATAAAATTGAAAACACATTTTGGGTAAACTTGGTGAACAAGTAAGCATGAATAGAATAATTTTATTGATCATTTGTCTTGGAACGTGATTTAACATGCCAATTGGGGTTAGAAAAGTTACAGATGGAGATTCGAAACAAATTGAATCAGAGCAGAAAAAGAATTGGAACTCAAAAAGAAATTTTAGAGAGACTTAGTTAACAAGTAAGCTTAAATAGAATGTTTACTTCATCATTGGCCTTAGAAATGTGAATTAACATCCCAATTAGAGGTAGAAAGTTTGGGGAGAACACTCGAAATAAGTTGAATCAGAATCGAAATGAAATATAAAATTGAAAACACATTTTGGGTAGACTTGGTGAACAAGTAAGCATGAATAGAACAATTTTATTGATTATGTGTCTTGGAAAGTGATTTAGCATCCCAATTCGAGTTAGAAAAGCTACATATGGAGATTCGAAACAAATTGAATCAGAACTGACAAAGAATTGGAAGTCAAAAACAAATTTTGGAGATACTTAGTTAACAAGTAAGCTTAAATAGAATGTTTGCTTCATCATTAGCCTTAGGAAAATCAATTAACATCCCAATTAAAGGTAAAAGCTTTGGGAAAGATGTTCGAAACAAGTTGAATCAGAATTGAAATGAAATATAAAATTGAAAACACATTTTGGGTAAACTTGGTGAACAAGTAAGCATGAATAGAATAATTTTATTATTCATTTGTCTTGGAACGTGATTTAACATGCCAATTGGGGTTAGAAAAGTTACAGATGGAGATTCGAAACAAATTGAATCAGAGCAGAAAAAGAATTGGAACTCAAAAAGAAATTTTAGAGAGACTTAGTTAACAAGTAAGCTTAAATAGAATGTTTACTTCATCATTGGCCTTAGAAATGTGAATTAACATCCCAATTAGAGGTAGAAAGTTTGGGGAGAACACTCGAAATAAGTTGAATCAGAATCGAAATGAAATATAAAATTGAAAACACATTTTGGGTAGACTTGGTGAACAAGTAAGCATGAATAGAACAATTTTATTGATCATTTATCTTGGACAGTGATTTAACATGCCAATTCGAGTTAGAAAAGCTACGTATTGAGATTTGAAACAAATTGAATCAGAACTGACAAAGAATTGGAAGTCAAAAACAAATTTTAGAGAGACTTAGTTAACAAGTAAGCTTAAATAGAATGTTTACTTCATCATTGGCCTTCAAAATGTGAATGAACGTCCCAATTAGAGGTAGAATATTTGGGAAGAACACTCGAAACAAGTTGAATCGGAATGAAAATGAAATATAAAATTGAAAACACATTTTGGGCAGACTTGGTGAAGAAGTAAGCATGACTAGCACAATTTTATTGATCATTTGTCTCGGAAAGTGATCTGACATGCCAATTCGGGCTAGAAAACATACGGATGGAGATTCGAAACAAATTGAATCATAATTGAAAAGAATTGGAATTCAAATACAAATTTTGGAGAGACTTAGTTAACAAGTAAGCTTAAATATAATGTTTGCTTCATCATTGGCCTTAGGAATGTCAATTATCATCCCAATTAGAGCTACAAGATTTGGGAAGAACATTCAAAATATGTTGAATTGAAATAGAAATAAAATATAAAATTGAAAACATATTTTGGGTAGACTTGCTGAACAAGTAAGCATGAAGCGAACAATTTTATTGATCATTTATCTTGGAAAGTATTTAGCATGCCAATTCGGGTTAGAAAAGCTATGGATGGAGATTCGAAACAAATTGGATCAGAACTGAAAAAGAATGTGAAGTCAAAAACATATTTTGTAGAGACTTAGTTAATAAGCTTAAATAGATTGTTTGCTTCATCATTAGCCTTAGGAAAGTCAATGAAAATCCCAATTAAAGGTAAAAGATTTGGGAAAGACGTTCGAAACAAGTTGAATCAGAATTGAAATTAAATATAAAATTCAAAGCACATTTCAGGTAGACTTGGTGAACAAGTAAGCATGAATAGAACAATTTTATTGATCATTTATGTCAGAAAGAGATTTAACATGCCAATTCCGGTTCGAAAAGCTACGGCTGGAGATTCAAAACAAATTGAAGAAGAACTAACAAAGAATTTGAAGTCAAAAACAAATTTTTGAGAGAATTGGTTAACAAGTAAGCCTAAATAGAATGTTTGCTTCATCATTATCCTTAGGAATGTGAATGAACATCCCTATTTGTGCTAGAAGATTTGGGAAGAACACTAGAAACAAGTTGAATCCGAATGAAAATGAAATATAAAATTGAAAACAAATTTTGGGTAGACTTGGTGAATAAGTAAGCATGAATAGAACAATTTTATTAATCATTTGTCTTAGAAAGTGATTCAACAAACCAATTCGAGTTTGAAAAGCTACGGATGGAGATTCGAAACAAATTGAATCAAAAACTGACAAATAATTAGAAGTCAAAAACAAATTTTGGAGAGACTTAGTTAACAACTAAGCTTAAATAGAATGATTACTTCTTGGTTGGCCTTAGCAATGTCAATTAACATCCCAATTAGAGCTACAAGATTTTGGAAGGAGATTCAAAACAAGTTGAATCGGAATCAAAATGAAATATAAAATTGAAAACACATTTTGGGTAGACTTGATGAACAAGTAAGCATGAAGAGAACAATTTTATTGATAATTTATCTTGGAAAGTGATTTAGCATGCCAATTCGGGCTAGAAAAGCTACGGATGGAGATTCGAAATAAATTGAATCAGAACTGAAAAAGAATTGGAAGTCAAATACAAATTTTGGAGAGACTTAGTTAACAAGTAAGCTTACATACAATGTTTGCTTCATCATTGGCCTTAGGAATGTCAATTATCATCCCAATTAGAGCTACAAGATTTGGAAACGACATTCAAAATAAGTTAAATTGAAATTGAAATAAAATATAAAATTGAAAACACATTTTAGGTAGACTTGGTGAACAAGTAAGCATGAATAGAATAATTTTATTGATCATTTATCTTGGAAAGTGATTTAACATGCCAATTTGGGTTAGAAAAGCTACGGATGGCGATTCGAAACAAATTGAATCAGAACTGAAAAAGAATTGGAAGTCAAATACAAATTTTGGAGAGACTTAGTTAACAAGTAAGCTTACATACAATGTTTGCTTCATTATTGGCCTTAGGAATGTCAATTATCATCCCAATTAGAGCTACAAGATTTGGAAAGGACATTCAAAATAAGTTAAATTGAAATCAAAATAAAATATAAAATTGAAAACACATTTTAGGTAGAATTGGTGAACAAGTAAGCATGAATAGAATAATTTTATTGATCATTTATCTTGGAAAGTGATTTAACATGCCAATTTGGGTTAGAAAAGCTACGGATGGCGATTCGAAACAAATTGAATCAAAACTGAAAAAGAATTGGAAGTCAAAAACAAATTTTTGAGAGACTTAGTTAACAAGTAAGCTTAAATAGAATGTTTGCTTCATCATTGGCCTTCGAAATGTCAATTAACATCCCAATTAGAGGTAGAAGGTTTGGGGAGAACACTCGAAACAAATTGAATCAGAATCAGAATGAAACATAAAATTGAAAACACATTTTGGGTAGACTTGATGAACAAGTAAGCATGAAGTGAACAATTTTATTGATCATTTATCTTGGGAAGTGATTTAGCATGCTAATTCGGGTTAGAAAAGCTATGGATGGAGATTCGAAACAATTGGAATTAGAATTGAAAAAGAATGTGAAGTTAAAACATATTTTTTAGACACTTAGTTAACAAGCTTAAATAGATTGTTTGCTTCATCATTAGCCTTAGGAAAGTCAATGAAAATCTCAATTAAAGGTAAAAGATTTGGGTAAGACGTTCGAAACAAGTTGAATGGGAATTGAAATTAAATATAAAATTCAAAACACATTTCGGGTAGACTTGGTGAACAAGTAAGCATGAATAGAACAATTTTATTGGTCATTTATGTCAGAAAGTGATTTAACATGCCAATTTCGGTTAGAAAAGCTACGGCTGGAGATTCAAAACAAATTGAATAAGAACTAACAAAGAATTTGAAGTTAAAAAAATTTTTTTTGACAGAATTGGTTAACAAGTAATCTTAAATAGAATGTTTGCTTCATCATTGTCCTTAGGAATGTGAATGAACATCCCTATTAGAGCTAGAAGAATTGGAAAGAACACTCGAAACAAGTTGAATCGGAATTGGAATTAAATATAAAATTCAAAACACATTTCGGGTAAACTTGGTGAACAAGTAAGCATGAATAGAACAATTTTATTGATCATTTATGTCAGAAAGTGATTTAACATGCTAATTCCGGTTAGAAAAGCTACGGCTGGAGATTCGAAACAAATTGAATCAAAAACTGACAAATAATTAGAAGTCAAAAACAAATTTTGGAGAGACTTAGTTAACAACTAAGCTTAAATAGAATGATTACTTCTTGGTTGGCCTTAGGAATGTCAATTAACATCCCAATTGGAGCTACAAGATTTTGGAAGGACATTCAAAACAAGTTGAATCGGAATCAAAATGAAATATAAAATTGAAAACACATTTTGGGTAGACTTGATGAACAAGTAAGCATGAAGAGAACAATTTTATTGATAATTTATCTTGGAAAGTGATTTAGCATGCCAATTCGGGCTAGAAAAGCTACGGATGGAGATTCGAAATAAATTGAATCAGAACTGAAAAAGAATTGGAAGTCAAATACAAATTTTGGAGAGACTTAGTTAACAAGTAAGCTTACATACAATGTTTGCTTCATCATTGGCCTTAGGAATGTCAATTATCATCCCAATTAGAGCTACAAGATTTGGAAACGACATTCAAAATAAGTTAAATTGAAATTGAAATAAAATATAAAATTGAAAACACATTTTAGGTAGACTTGGTGAACAAGTAAGCATGAATAGAATAATTTTATTGATCATTTATCTTGGAAAGTGATTTAACATGCCAATTTGGGTTAGAAAAGCTACGGATGGCGATTCGAAACAAATTGAATCAGAACTGGAAAAGAATTGGAAGTCAAATACAAATTTTGGAGAGACTTAGTTAACAAGTAAGCTTACATACAATGTTTGCTTCATTATTGGCCTTAGGAATGTCAATTATCATCCCAATTAGAGCTACAAGATTTGGAAAGGACATTCAAAATAAGTTAAATTGAAATCGAAATAAAATATAAAATTGAAAACACATTTTAGGTAGACTTGGTGAACAAGTAAGCATGAATAGAATAATTTTATTGATCATTTATCTTGGAAAGTGATTTAACATGCCAATTTGGGTTAGAAAAGCAACGGATGGCGATTCGAAACAAATTGAATCAAAACTGACAAAGAATTGGAAGTCAAAAACAAATTTTTGAGAGACTTAGTTAACAAGTAAGCTTAAATAGAATGTTTGCTTCATCATTGGCCTTCGAAATGTCAATTAACATCCCAATTAGAGGTAGAAGGTTTGGGGAGAACACTCGAAACAAATTGAATCAGAATCAGAATGAAACATAAAATTGAAAACACATTTTGGGTAGACTTGATGAACAAGTAAGCATGAAGTGAACAATTTTATTGATCATTTATCTTGGAAAGTGATTTAGCATGCTAATTCGGGTTAGAAAAGCTATGGATGGAGATTCGAAACAATTGGAATTAAAATTGAAAAAGAATGTGAAGTTAAAACATATTTTTTAGAGACTTAGTTAACAAGCTTAAATAGATTGTTTGCTTCATCATTAGCCTTAGGAAAGTCAATGAAAATCTCAATTAAAGGTAAAAGATTTGGGAAAGACGTTCGAAACAAGTTGAATGGGAATTGAAATTAAATATAAAATTCAAAACACATTTCGGGTAGACTTGGTGAACAAGTAAGCATGAATAGAACAATTTTATTGGTCATTTATGTCAGAAAGTGATTTAACATGCCAATTCCGGTTAGAAAAGCTACGGCTGGAGATTCAAAACAAATTGAATAAGAACTAACAAAGAATTTAAAGTTAAAAAAATTTTTTTTGATAGAATTGGTTAACAAGTAATCTTAAATAGAATGTTTGCTTCATCATTGTCCTTAGGAATGTGAATGAACATCCCTATTAGAGCTAGAATAATTGGAAAGAACACTCGAAACAAGTTGAATCGGAATTGAAATTAAATATAAAATTCAAAACACATTTCGGGTAGACTTGGTGAACAAGTAAGCATGAATAGAACAATTTTATTGATCATTTATGTCAGAAAGTGATTTAACATGCTAATTCCGGTTAGAAAAGCTACGGCTGGAGATTCGAAACAAATTGAATCAAAAACTGACAAATAATTAGAAGTCAAAAACAAAATTTGGAGAGACTTAGTTAACAACTAAGCTTAAATAGAATGATTACTTCTTGGTTGGCCTTAGGAATGTCAATTAACATCCCAATTAGAGCTACAAGATTTGGGAAGGACATTCAAAACAAGTTGAATCGGAATCAAAATGAAATATAAAATTGAAAACACATTTTGGGTAGACTTGATGAACAAGTAAGCATGAAGAGAACAATTTTATTGATAATTTATCTTGGAAAGTGATTTAGCATGCCAATTCGGGCTAGAAAAGCTACGGATGGAGATTCGAAATAAATTGAATCAGAACTGAAAAAGAATTGGAAGTCAAATACAAATTTTGGAGAGACTTAGTTAACAAGTAAGCTTACATACAATGTTTGCTTCATCATTGGCCTTAGGAATGTCAATTATCATCCCAATTAGAGCTACAAGATTTGGAAACGACATTCAAAATAAGTTAAATTGAAATTGAAATAAAATATAAAATTGAAAACACATTTTAGGTAGACTTGGTGAACAAGTAAGCATGAATAGAATAATTTTATTGATCATTTATCTTGGAAAGTGATTTAACTTGCCAATTTGGGTTAGAAAAGCTACGGATGGCGATTCGAAACAAATTGAATCAGAACTGAAAAAGAATTGGAAGTCAAATACAAATTTTGGAGAGACTTAGTTAACAAGTAAGCTTACATACAATGTTTGCTTCATTATTGGCCTTAGGAATGTCAATTATCATCCCAATTAGAGCTACAAGATTTGGAAAGGACATTCAAAATAAGTTAAATTGAAATCGAAATAAAATATAAAATTGAAAACACATTTTAGGTAGACTTGGTGAACAAGTAAGCATGAATAGAATAATTTTATTGATCATTTATCTTGGAAAGTGATTTAACATGCCAATTTGGGTTAGAAAAGCTACGGATGACGATTCGAAACAAATTGAATCAGAACTGAAAAAGAATTGGAAGTCAAATACAAATTTTGGAGAGACTTAGTTAACAAGTAAGCTTACATACAATGTTTGCTTCATTATTGGCCTTAGGAATGTCAATTATCATCCCAATTAGAGCTACAAGATTTGGAAACGACATTCAAAATAAGTTAAATTGAAATCGAAATAAAATATAAAATTGAAAACACATTTTAGGTAGACTTGGTGAACAAGTAAGCATGAATAGAATAATTTTTTTGATCATTTATGTTGGAAAGTGATTTAACATGCCAATTTGGGTTAGAAAAGCTACGGATGGCGATTCGAAACAAATTGAATCAGAACTGAAAAAGAATTGGAAGTCAAATACAAATTTTGGAGAGACTTAGTTAACAAGTAAGCTTACATACAATGTTTGCTTCATTATTGGCCTTAGGAATGTCAATTGACATCCCAGTTAGAGCTACAAGATTTGGGAAGGACATTCACAACAAGTTGAATCGGAATCAAAATGAAATCTAAAATTGAAAACACATTTTGGGTAGACTTGGTGAACAAGTAAGTATGAAGAGAACAATTTTATTGATCATTTGTCTTGGAAAGTGATTTAACATGCCAATTCGAGCTAGAAAATCTACGGATGGAGATTCAAAACAAAGTGAATAAGAACTGACAAAGAATTAGAAGTCAAAAACAAATTTTGTAGAGACTTAGTTAACAAGTAAGCTTAAATAGCATGTTTGTTTAATCATTAGCCTTAGGAAAGTCAATTGACATCCCAATTAACGGTAGAAGATTTGGGAAGGACATTCAAAATAAGCTAAATCGAAGTTGAAATGAAATATAAAATTGAAAGCACATTTTGGGTAGACTTAGTGAACAAGTAAGCATAAAGAGAACAATTTTATTGATCATTTATCTTGGAAAGTGATTTAGCATGACAATTCGGGCTAGAAAAGCTACAGATGGAGATTCGAAACAAATTGAATCAGAACTGAAAAAGAATTGGAAGTCAAAAACAAATTTTGTAGAGACTTAGTTAATAAGTAAGCTTAAATAGCATATTTGCTTCATCATTAGCCTTAGGAAAGTCAATTGACATCCCAATTAACGGTAGAAGATTTGGGAAGGACATTCGAAATAAGCTGAATCGAAGTTGAAATGAAATATAAAATTGAAAGCACATTTTGGGTAGACTTGGTGAACAAGTAAGCATGAATAGAACAATTTTATTGATCATTTGTCTTGGAAAGTGATTTAACATGGCAATTCAAGCTAGAAAATCTACGGATGGAGATTCAAAACAAAGTGAATAAGAACTGACAAAGAATTAGAAGTCAAAAACAAATTTTGTAGAGACTTAGTTAACAAGTAAGCTTAAATAGCATGTTTGCTTAATCATTAGCCTTAGGAAAGTCAATTGACATCCCAATTAACGGTAGAAGATTTGGGAAGGACATTCGAAATAAGCTGAATCAAAATTGAAATGAAATATAAAATTGAAAACACATTTTGGGTAGACTTGGTGAACAAGTAAGTATGAAGAGAACAATTTGATTGATCATTTATCTTGGAAAGTGATTTTGCATGCCAATTCGGGCTAGAAAAGCTACGGATGGAGATTCGAAATAAATTGAATCAGAACTGAAAAAGAATTGGAAGTCAAAAATAAATTTTGTAGAGACTTAGTTAACAAGTAAGCTTAAATAGCATTTTTGCTCAATCATTAGCCTTAGGAAAGTCAATTGACATCCCAATTAACGATAGAATATTGGGGAAATCCATTTGAAACAAGTTGAATCGGAATTGAAATGAAATATAGAATTGAAAACACATTTTGGGTAGACTTGGTGAACAAGTAAGCATGAATAGAACAATTTTATTGATCATTTGTCTCGGAAAGTGATTTAACATGCCAATTCGAGCTAGAAAATCTACGGATGGAGATTCAAAACAAAGTGAATAAGAACTGACAAAGAATTAGAAGTCAAAAACAAATTTTGTAGAGACTTAGTTAACAAGTAAGCTTAAATAGCATGTTTGCTTAATCATTAGCCTTAGGAAAGTCAATTGACATCCCAATTAACGGTAGAAGATTTGGGAAGGACATTTGAAATAAGCTAAATCGAAGTTGAAATGAAATATAAAATTGAAAGCACATTTTGGGTAGACTTAGTGAACAAGTAAGCATGAAGAGAACAATTTTATTGATCATTTATCTTGGAAAGTGATTTAGCATGACAATTTGGGCTAGAAAAGCTACGGATGGAGATTCGAAACAAATTGAATCAGAACTGAAAAAGAATTGGAAGTCAAAAACAAATTTTGTAGAGACTTAGTTAATAAGTAAGCTTAAATAGCATATTTGCTTAATCATTAGCCTTAGGAAAGTCAATTGACATCCCAATTAACGGTTGAAGATTTGGGAAGGACATTCGAAATAAGCTGAATCAAAATTGAAATGAAATATAAAATTGAAAACACATTTTGGGTAGACATGGTGAACAAGTAAGTATGAAGAGAACAATTTGATTGATCATTCATCTTGGAAAGTGATTTTGCATGCCAATTCGGGCTAGCAAAGCTACGGATGGAGATTCGAAATAAATTGAATCAGAACTGACAAAGAATTAGAAGTCAAAAACAAATTTTGTAGAGACTTAGTTAACAAGTAAGCTTAAATAGCATGTTTGTTTAATCATTAGCCTTAGGAAAGTCAATTGACATCCCAATTAACGGTAGAAGATTTGGGAAGGACATTCAAAATAAGCTAAATCGAAGTTGAAATGAAATATAAAATTGAAAGCACATTTTGGGTAGACTTAGTGAATAAGTAAGCATAAAGAGAACAATTTTATTGATCATTTATCTTGGAAAGTGATTTAGCATGACAATTCGGGCTAGAAAAGCTACAGATGGAGATTCGAAAAAAATTGAATTAGAACTGAAAAAGAATTGGAAGTCAAAAAAAAATTTTGTAGAGACTTAGTTAATAAGTAAGCTTAAATAGCATATTTGCTTCATCATTAGCCTTAGGAAAGTCAATTGACATCCCAATTAACGGTAGAAGATTTGGGAAGGACATTCGAAATAAGCTGAATCGAAGTTGAAATGAAATATAAAATTGAAAGCACATTTTGGGTAGACTTGGTGAACAAGTAAGCATGAATAGATCAATTTTATTGATCATTTGTCTTGGAAAGTGATTTAACATGGCAATTCAAGCTAGAAAATCTACGGATGGAGATTCAAAACAAAGTGAATAAGAACTGACAAAGAATTAGAAGTCAAAAACAAATTTTGTAGAGACTTAGTTAACAAGTAAGCTTAAATAGCATGTTTGCTTAATCATTAGCCTTAGGAAAGTCAATTGACATCCCAATTAACGGTAGAAGATTTGGGAAGGACATTTGAAATAAGCTAAATCGAAGTTGAAATGAAATATAAAATTGAAAGCACATTTTGGGTAGACTTAGTGAACAAGTAAGCATGAAGAGAACAATTTTATTGATCATTTATCTTGGAAAGTGATTTAGCATGACAATTCGGGCTAGAAAAGCTACGGATGGAGATTCGAAACAAATTGAATCAGAACCGAAAAAGAATTGGAAGTCAAAAACAAATTTTGTAGAGACTTAGTTAATAAGTAAGCTTAAAGAGCATATTTGCTTCATCATTAGCCTTAGGAAAGTCAATTGACATCCCAATTAACGGTAGAAGATTTGGGAAGGACATTCGAAATAAGCTGAATCGAAGTTGAAAGGAAATATAAAATTGAAAACACATTTTGGGTAGACTTGGTGAACAAGTAAGCATGTATAGAACAATTTTATTGATCATTTGTCTTGGAAAGTGATTTAACATGCCAATTCGAGATAGAAAATCTACGGATGGAGATTCAAAACAAAGTGAATAAGAACTGACAAAGAATTAGAAGTCAAAAACAAATTTTGTAGAGACTTAGTTAACAAGTAAGCTTAAATAGCATGTTTGCTTAATCATTAGCCTTAGGAAAGTCAATTGACATCCCAATTAACGGTAGAAGATTTGGGAAGGACATTCGAAATAAGCTGAATCAAAATTGAAATGAAATATAAAATTGAAAACACATTTTGGGTAGACATGGTGAACAAGTAAGTATGAAGAGAACAATTTGATTGATCATTTATCTTGGAAAGTGATTTTGCATGCCAATTCGGGCTAGAAAAGCTACGGATGGAGATTCGAAATAAATTGAATCAGAACTGACAAAGAATTAGAAGTCAAAAACAAATTTTGTAGAGACTTAGTTAACAAGTAAGCTTAAATAGCATGTTTGTTTAATCATTAGCCTTAGGAAAGTCAATTGACATCCCAATTAACGGTAGAAGATTTGGGAAGGACAGTCAAAATAAGCTAAATCGAAGTTGAAATGAAATATAAAATTGAAAGCACATTTTGGGTAGACTTAGTGAACAAGTAAGGATGAAGAGAACAATTTTATTGATCATTTATCTTGGAAAGTGATTTTGCATGACAATTCGCGCTAGAAAATCTACCGATGGAGATTCAAAACAAAGTGAATAAGAACTGACAAAGAATTAGAAGTCAAAAACAAATTTTGTAGAGACTTAGTTAACAAGTAAGCTTAAATAGCATGTTTGCTTAATCATTAGCCTTAAGAAAGTCAATTGACATCCCAATTAACGGTAGAAGATTTGGGAAGGACATTTGAAATAAGCTAAATCGAAGTTCAAATGAAATATAAAATTGAAAGCACATTTTGGGTAGACTTAGTGAACAAGTAAGCATGAAGAGAACAATTTTATTGATCATTTATCTTGGAAAGTGATTTAGCATGACAATTCGGGCTAGAAAAGCTACAGATGGAGATTCGAAACAAATCGAATCAGAACTGAAAAAGATTTGGAAGTCAAAAACAAATTTTTGAGAGACTTAGTTATCAAGTAAGCCTAAATAGCATGTTTGCTTAATCATTAGCCTTAGGAAAGTCAATTGACATCCCAATTAACGGTAGAAGATTTGGGAAGGACATTTGAAATAAGCTAAATCGAAGTTGAAATGAAATATAAAATTGAAAGCACATTTTGGGTAGACTTAGTGAACAAGTAAGCATGAAGAGAACAATTCTATTGATCATTTATCTTGGAAAGTGATTTAGCATGACAATTCGGGCTAGAAAAGCTACGGATGGAGATTCGAAACAAATTGAATCAGAAATGAAAAAGAATTGGAAGTCAAAAACAAATTTTGTAGAGACTTAGTTAATAAGTAAGCTTAAATAGCATATTTGCTTCATCATTAGCCTTAGGAAAGTCAATTGACATCCCAATTAACGGTAGAAGATTTGGGAAGGACATTCGAAATAAGCTGAATCGAAGTTGAAAGGAAATATAAAATTGAAAACACATTTTGGGTAGACTTGGTGAACAAGCATGAATAGAACAATTTTATTGATCATTTGTCTTGGAAAGTGATTTAACATGCCAATTCGAGCTAGAAAATCTACCGATGGAGATTCAAAAAAAAGTGAATAAGAACTGACAAAGAATTAGAAGTCAAAAACAAATTTTGTAGAGACTTAGTTAACAAGTAAGCTTAAATAGCATGTTTGCTTAATCATTAGCCTTAGGAAAGTCAATTGACATCCCAATTAACGGTAGAAGATTTGGGAAGGACATTTGAAATAAGCTAAATCGAAGTTGAAATGAAATATAAAATTGAAAGCACATTTTGGGTAGACTTAGTGAACAAGTAAGCATGAAGAGAACAATTTTATTGATCATTTATCTTGGAAAGTGATTTAGCATGACAATTCGGGCTAGAAAAGCTACAGATGGAGATTCGAAACAAATTGAATCAGAACTGAAAAAGATTTGGAAGTCAAAAACAAATTTTTGAGAGACTTAGTTATCAAGTAACCTTAAATAGCATGTTTGCTTAATCATTAGCCTTAGGAAAGTCAATTGACATCCCAATTAACGGTAGAAGATTTGGGAAGGACATTTGAAATAAGCTAAATTGAAGTTGAAATGAAATATAAAATTGAAAGCACATTTTGGGTAGACTTAGTGAACAAGTAAGCATGAAGAGAACAATTCTATTGATCATTTATCTTGGAAAGTGATTTAGCATGACAATTCGGGCTAGAAAAGCTACGGATGGAGATTCGAAACAAATTGAATCAGAAATGAAAAAGAATTGGAAGTCAAAAACAAATTTTGTAGAGACTTAGTTAATAAGTAAGCTTAAATAGCATATTTGCTTCATCATTAGCCTTAGGAAAGTCAATTGACATCCCAATTAACGGTAGAAGATTTGGGAAGGACATTCGAAATAAGCTGAATCGAAGTTGAAAGGAAATATAAAATTGAAAACACATTTTGGGTAGACTTGGTGAACAAGTAAGCATGAATAGAACAATTTTATTGATCATTTGTCTTGGAAAGTGATTTAACATGCCAATTCGAGCTAGAAAATCTACCGATGGAGATTCAAAACAAAGTGAATAAGAACTGACAAAGAATTAGAAGTCAAAAACAAATTTTGTAGAGACTTAGTTAACAAGTAAGCTTAAATAGCATGTTTGCTTAATCATTAGCCTTAGGAAAGTCAATTGACATCCCAATTAACGGTAGAAGATTTGGGAAGGACATTCGAAATAAGCTGAATCAAAATTGAAATGAAATATAAAATTGAAAACACATTTTGGGTAGACTTGGTGAACAAGTAAGTATGAAGAGAACAATTTGATTGATCATTTATCTTGGAAAGTGATTTTGCATGCCAATTCGGGCTAGAAAAGCTACGGATGGAGATTCGAAATAAATTGAATCAGAACTGAAAAAGAATTGGAAGTCAAAAACAAATTTTGTAGAGACTTAGTTAACAAGTAAGCTTAAATAGCATGTTTGCTTCATCATTAGCCTTAGGAAAGTCAATTGACATCCCAATTAACGATAGAATATTGGGGAAATCCATTTGAAACAAGTAGAATCGGAATTGAAATGAAATATAGAATTGAAAACACATTTTGGGTAGACTTGGTGAACAAGTAAGCATGAATAGAACAATTTTATTGATCATTTGTCTTGGAAAGTGATTTAACATGCCAATTCGAGCTAGAAAATCTATGGATGGAGATTCAAAACAAAGTGAATAAGAACTGACAAAGAATTAGAAGTCAAAAACAAATTTTGTAGAGACTTAGTTAACAAGTAAGCTTAAATAGCATTTTTGCTTAATCATTAGCCTTAGGAAAGTCAATTGACATCCCAATTAACGGTAGAAGATTTGGGAAGGACATTCGAAATAAGCTAAATTGAAGTTGAAATGAAATATAAAATTGAAACCACATTTTGGGTAGACTTAGTGAACAAGTAAGCATGAAGAGAACAATTTTATTGATCATTTATCTTGGAAAGTGATTTAGCATGACAATTCGGGCTAGAAAAGATACGGATGGAGATTCGAAACAAATTGAATCATAATTGAAAAAGAATTAGAAGTCAAAAACAAATTTTGTAGAGACTTAGTTAACAAGTAAGCTTAAATAGATTGTTTGCTTCATCATTAGCTTTAGGAAAGTCAATTGACATCCCAATTAACGATAAAAGATTGGGGAAATACATTTGAAACAAGTTGAATCAGAATTGACCTTAGGAATGTTTTGCTTCATCATTAGCTTTAGAATGTTTTGCTTCATCATTGGCCTTAGGAATGTGAATGAACATCCCAATTAGAGCTGGAAGATTTGGGAAGAACACTCCAAACAAGTTGAATCGGAATCGAAATGAAATATAAAATTGAAAACACATTTTGGGTAGACTTGGTGAACAAGTAAGCTTGAATAGAAAAATTTTATTGATCATTTGTCTTGGAAGGTGATTTCACATGCCAATTCGAGTTAGAAAAGCTACGTATGGAGATTCGAAACAAATTGAATCAAAACTGACAAAGAATTGGAAGTCAAAAATAAAATTTTTGAGAGACTTAGTTAACAAGTAAGCTTAAATAGAATGTTTACTTCACCTGATCATTTGTCTTGGAAAGTGATTTAACATGCCAATTCGGGTTAGAAAAGTGACGGATGGTGTAACACCCCTTATCTTACCTTAATAACGTCATATTACTTCCTTAGATAAGTGGTTACATTAATTCTAGTCTTTAAATAAATTTAAAGTTCCTAAGCATCCAATCTATCATAAAATTTATTTTGCAATTAGGTTTGGGTTCTCAAGCTCAGGTGAAATGCTTTGGCACAGCGGAATATAAAACATTAAACACTATAGTAGATTACATACAAAAAATTTCCATATGTACATATACATATACATTATGATATCTATTTAGTACATCATTTCATATAAAAACACCGGGATAGATGAAGTACCCATCCTGAAGGAGTAAGGAGACAACAAGCTTGTCACTCATACCCCTTTTATAAAATACCATGGGAGAATCAGTCCTTCATATATCCCTATACATATGCCCCTTTTTCTGTCTATATGCAGCCAAAAATATTAGTCCTAATTCTAACTCCCCAAAACAAAGAATTAGGACTCTAAAAAGTTGGGCTATAGCTATATATTTAAGTCCTCATCTACTCCATCGGGAATTCGAAAACAGTGATAACGTACACATTCTTGAGAATAGTAAAGGTACCCAAGAAAGGAATATCCACTGTATCTTACTCCACTTCAATTACCATGCAATATCTAACCATCTGATACATATCAGTTTAGTAATGAGAATTTTATTCCCAGTAGATAAACAACCAGTTTATTTTAAAATGACTGACATGTACCACTGCAATAATGCAGAAAATACTCTACATGCAATTTAATTTCAAAACTCTTTTCATATATATACACCTGGATATGATTCATTATGGAAACATGTGTGGATGCAGCTATAGAAATGAAATACACATTCATTCAGTTCATTCATGGAATAGGCTATAAGCATTCAATGTTTAAATATCATAATCATATTCACATAAATCACATCTTTGTAATGCATATCATAACATATAATAAACCTCAGCTTTTAGGAGATAGACACCAGATCATTCCCCCTACCTCTTCTTCCTTGGGAGTATACACTAGATCATTCCCCACAAGGAAGCCTCTTTTTAGGAATGGATGCATCAAATCATTCCTCCTCATTTAATACCTTGGGAGTATACAGTAGATCATTCCCCACAAGGTAACTTTTCTAGAAGGTAAACATTGGATCATTCTTCCCCTTCACAGGCCTCAGTTTCAGGGGTCATTCACTGGGTCGTTCCTCCTCCTCATTTCAATTCCCTGGGGCACATATTAAATCATTTCCCACCAGGGAGCCTTAACCTCGCATTTCATATTACATCAAGCAATTTCATGCCATTCTTTACCTCGCATTTCACATCACATCATGCATTTTCATGCTATTCTTTAACCTTTCGTTTCACATCACATCAAGCATTTTCATATAATACAAACATCTTTTACATAAATGTAAACATTCCATTGATAACAGCACAATAATGCCATGTAAACACTTTTACATAACATATGCCTATTCGGGTGGTACCTCAAGCCACTTCCAATGGACATATAAGATTGGCCATTCTAGGGAAAATGCCATATTACATTCGGCCAAGGCAAGGAAAATTATGAGAATGTGGCACTTTTAACTTATTTGGTTCCTTTTTAGCATCATTCTCATCATCTAAGCATTTTGGCAACACTTTCAATAATTATGCCTAACATTTTCTCACACCTCAAGTTTGTGTAAGTGTACTTTAAGTCATCATTTTTCATGCTTTTCTAACTCATTGTTTATATCAATGATAATCATACATCTAATCTCACAATTTCACATTTTTAAGCATACCTTTAAAGTGAAAAAGTAAGACTTTAAATTGACAACATTACTCAAAGTATGACTTGCCATGATTTTCTCTCTCTTCTTTTCTTAGAACTAGACATATATAATTTCTAAGTCAATTTTTAAGAACAATTTCAGCATCATTCATATGCATTCATTCGGCCAAGGTGACTAATGCACACTTATTTGGTTATTCGTGAAGCTAGACAATAAGAGAAATACCCAAATGCAAAGTTAATTGAACTTTCTCTCTCTTACCATTTTCTAGCACTTTCTCTCACTAGTTCTAGCACAAAATTTTGCCAAAATTCAGCACCAACATGAACCCTAGCATTCGTCCAAAATGAGAAAACAAGCAAAATGGAGTTGTTTCATCCTTTTCCTTCCAACACAACAACATTCATGCAAAAAACCATGCAAACTACCATTTTCTCACTCTTAAAAGTACAAATTCAGCATTGACATAATTTAAGGTTTAGAAAAGTAAATTTCCATTTATGCAATCTTACCATTTCATGAGTTTCCATACTTTCCAACATATCTATAGTCACAACTACAAGTGATTTCCAACATATTTCACATCCAAGTATGCAAATCTACCATACACATGTAGAGTGAGAAATTGCCACCTTTCTTACAATTTTGAAAACACCATAAACTTGCCATGAAACATGAAAACAATGGCATAAAGTTGTTTATCTACCTTGAAAAGCCAATAGATATGTAATTCCCCTTTTAATTTGATGTAAGCTTCCTCTCCTCTAAGGCAAGATGAATTTCGGCCACCTCTCCTTCTTCTCCCTCTTTCATGGCATTTCTAGTAGCTAGGAGAAGAAATAGGCTGAATTAAAGTTTGACTTATTTACAAAAATGCCATTCTTGCAAATTTTGTCAATTTCATCCTTTTTCTTTTCTTTTTATAACAATGGCATTGTCTCTCCTTACCATTGTAATTTTATGCAACTTCCATGGACTGGGACTGTTCTGCCCTTCCAGAATTTTGAAATTGCATAGTGGTCCCTCAACTTTTCAGAATTTGCATTTTAGTCCCTAAGAAAAGTGCACTTTTGCCATTAAGTCCAATTTGGCCATTTTTCCTTCCTTTTTCATTCTTTTCGGTTTCAAGGGGTAAAAATCACTTAAATAAAATTCCATAAGGCTCATTTCCATGAATTTACTAATTTAATTTTATTTTAGCAAAATTAAAATTTTTCTCCTAAGGCAAAATTACCTTTTTACCCTTTATGCCAAAACTATCATTTCACTCTCATTCTTTCTTCTTTTGATCAAGAATGAGTAAGGATTTCTAATTCCCACCTTAATAAAATATTTATGGTAAAACTACAATTTTCTCACATCATATAAAATTACCATCATAACCATGATGTGAAATTACAATTTTACCCTTCTTAAGGAAAATTGTCCTTTAATATTAACATAAGTAATTTCTTGCATAACTAGACTCTTATTCCCTCTTAAATGAAAATAATAAGAGTCCTTTGTCATAACTTCATGAAATAAGAGAATTAAACTAATTATTCATTTCATGGTAAAATTACCATTTTACCCTTCCTTACAGATTTCCAATTTCATGCTCTTATCACAAAAGTGATTATAAAATGATAAAAGTGTTCATTATAACTCCTTACTAAATCATCCTTAACCCTTCACAATTAATACTAAAATAATAACAACAACAACATCATCATAAGTTACAAGTGTTAGGAGCGGATGTTACATTTCTCCCCTCCTTTAAAATAATTTCGTCCTCGAAATTGATACGTACCTTATGTGAATAACTCTGGATAGGCACTCCTCATGTCTTCCTCCTTCTCCCAAGTAGCTTCTTGTGGTGATGTTTTGTCCCACAAGACCTTTACTAAGGGAATGGTTTTATTCCTCAGGTTCTTGACCTCAGTATCGATAATTTGTAAAGGTTTTAGCTTATATGTGAGATTATCCTTTAATTGTAATGTACTGGCGTCAAGAATGTGTGAGGGGTCAGAAATATATTTTCTAAGCTGGGATACATGGAAGACATTTATGGAGGTTTGATAATGATGGTGGCAAGTCTATCTGGTATGCAGATGGACCAACCCTCTTTAGAATTTGGAAAGGTCCAATGTATCTTGGACTCAGCTTTCTTGACTTTATAGCCCTACCAATCCCAGTAGTCGGGGAGATTTTAAGGAAAACATGATCTCCCTCATCAAATTCCAGTGGCCTCCTTCTTTTATTGGCATAGCTCTTCTAACGGTCCTGAACTTTTGCCATTTTCTCTCCGATCATTTTAATTTGATCTGTTGTCTGTTGCACTAACTCAGGTCCTAACAGTTGTCTCTCACCCACCTCATACCAATATAATGGGGATCTACATTTCCTTCCATATAAAGCTTCATAGGGTGCCATGCCAATAATGGAGTGGAAACTATTATTGTAAGAAAATTCAATTAAGGGTAAGCTTCTATCCCAGTTTCCCTTATACTCTAGAACACAAGCCCTCAGCATATCCTTTAGAGTTTGAATTTTTCTCTCAGTTTGTCCATCATTTTGAGGGTGGTATGCTGTACTAAAATTCAATCTAGTCCCAAAAGCTTCTTGTAGGGCTTTCCAGAATCTAGAGGTAAATCTAGGATCTCTATCTGAAATAATACTAATCAGTATATCATGCAGTCGCACTATCTCCTGAATATATAGTTGAGCTAGTCTATCCAAGGAGTAGCTAATCTTAATAGGGAGAAAATGAGCAGATTTAGTTAATCTGTCTACTATCACCCAAATAGCATCGTTCCCCGATTGGGTCCTGGGTAAACCTACCATAAAATCCATTAAAATTTTGTCCCATTTCCACTCAGGGATATCTAATGACTGTAGTAAACCAGCAGCTCTCTGGTGTTCAATTTTTACCTGTTGACAAATCAAACACTTGGCCACATACTCTGCTATGTGCTTTTTCATACTTGGCCACCAAAATCTTTCTTTCAAATATTGGTACATTTTAGTAGCCCCAGGATGAATGGTGTATCTACTCTGATGGGCTTCTTCTAATATCCTTTCTCTCAATCCATTTACATAAGGAACATAAATTCTCTTATGGAAGGTTACCAGTCCATCATCCTCCTTTATAAATTCTTTTGGGTCCTTAAGAGATTCTAAGAATTCATCATTTTTCTGAGCTTCTAAAATTTGAGTTCTAAGAGTATTTTCAATTCTCAGTTTACTTAAATAAATTTTGTTTGATGACACTAGAGTAGAAAACTCATGTTCCTAAATTTCTCCATTAAACTCATCTCACTTACCATCATCTGAGCTACTTGGAGAGACTTCCTACTTAATGCATCAGCCACGATGTTTGCCTTCCCTGGATGATATTTCAATTCAAAATCATAGTCTTTAATGAATTCCATCCATCTTCTCTGTCTCATATTCAATTCCTTACAATTGAAAGAGGTACATGAGACTTTTATAGTCACTAAATACCTCAAATCTTGACCCATAGAGATAATGTCTCCATATTTTCAAGGTAAAAACTATAGCTGCTAATTCTAGGTCATGAGTAGGATAGTTTCTCTCATGTGGCCTTAATTGTCTAAAAGCATAAGCTACTACTCTCCCTTCCTGCATCAAAACACATCCCAATCCTTTCTTAGAGGCATCACAGTAGACTTCAAACTTTTCCAATGGGTTTGGGATAACTAAGACAGGTGAAGTGGTTAATTTTTCCTTCAAAGTTTGGAAACTATTTTCACATTTAGTGTCCCACACGAATAGAACATCTTTTCGGGTTAGCTTGGTCATTGGCATCGCTATTTGTGAAAACCCTTGAATGATCCGTCTATAGTACCCGAATAAACCCAAGAAACTATGAACTTCTGTTACAGTAGTAGGCCTTTCCCAATTCACTACTGCTTCAGTTTTACTAGGATCCATTGACACTTCATCTTTAGAAATCACATGCCCCAAGAATTTCACTTCTTCCAACCAAAATTCACATTTTTCTAGTTTAGCATACAATTTCTTTTCTTTAAGAATTCCCAACACAATCTTAAGATGTTGTTCATGCTCCTGCGTATCCCTAGAGTATACCAAAATGTCATCAATAAATATTACCACAAACTGATCCAGATAAGGCCTAAAAATACAGTTCATATAATCCATAAAAATAGCTGGAGCATTGGTCAGACCAAATGGCATCACAAGGAATTCATAATGCCTATACCTAGTCCTAAAAGCAGTCTTAGGTATGTCCTCCTCTCTTACTCTAATTTGATGGTATCCTAATCTTAAATAATCTTAGAGAAAATGGTTCCGCCTCTCAACTGATCTAACAAATCATCAATCCTAGGGAGGGATATTTATTTTTCAATGTTACCATATTTAGCTTGTCTATAATCTATGCACATTCTCAGACTACCGTCTTTCTTTTTCACAAATAACACTGGAGCTCCCCATGATGAGGCACTAGGTCTAATGAATCCCTTCTTTAGGAGATCTTCGATATGTACTTTCAATTCACTTAATTCCACAGGAGACATCCTATAAGGTGCAATAGAAATGGGTCCTGTGCCAGGAACCAGCTCTATAGAAAATTCTACCTCTCTCTCTGGTGGAAGACTCACTATTTCTTCTGGAAACACATCAGGAAATTCACACACCACTAGTATATCCTTTAACTTCTGTTGAATTTTAACTTCTGAGGAACATAGAAAACTCATTCTCTAATTTTTCCTCTCAATTCCCCTGTTTACTGGTTTAGTATCTATAAAGGTCACAACAGACTTAGCTGAACAGTCCAAAATCACATTATTAGAAGAGAGTCAGTCCATTCCCAGAATAACATCCTGATCCACCAAGGGTAAGCAAATAAGGTCTACAAGGAAATGTTTTCCTTCGATCACAATAGGGCAATTTAAACAGATAATTAAAGTCACAGTAGGTTTATCAGTAGGAATAGCTACAGACAATTCATATGATAAGCTAGACATGGTTAGGCTCAATTTTTGGGCACACTTTGTTGAAATAAAAGAATGGGTTGCACCAGAATCATACAATACAATCAAAGGAATATCATTAATAAAACATGTACCTTTCATTAAATCCTTGGACTGAGCTACTTCTTTACCTTTGAGGGTATACACCCTCCCCTTGGTAGTAGGCCTTTGAACTTCAGTTGGCTTCCTTAGGTGTGGACAATCTTTAGCATAATGTCCTGGTTTTCCACACTTAAAGCAGACATTTTGCCCTTTTAAACATGGTCGGTCCTCGTGATATTTTCCACATTTCTGACAATTTTCTGGAGTAGTGGTGACATTCACTGGTCTTTTTCCTACCTGTCCTCTGGTAAATTTACCGTCTCTTCCTCTACCAAACTTAAACGGTGCTTTTCTCTTGAAGGAGCCTGATTCTTGTTTACATCTTCTTAATGCTTTGCTAATGACTTGGAAGAAATACGACATTTATTGACCAGGTAGCATAATCTCGAATTTCTTGAGAAGTTACCTCATGATACAATTCTGGATCCAGACTACTCTCTAAATGTATAGCTTTCCAAGTTTCATCTGGTTTCCACTGCAGATAGGAGGAGAACTTGGAAAACTCCTCAAAATGAGCTAAGTGTTCTTCAAAAGGTCTACCTTCCTGTTTAATTCTCATAAATTCACCTTCTTTAGCATTTCTTTCATTCTGAGGGAAATATTTGTTTAAGATGGCTTTCTTAAAATTTTCCCAGGTAATCTGCACCTCTTGACTTTCCATCAGCTGCTTGGTTCCCTTCCACCAATGCTTGGCCTCTCTTACTAATTGGTAAGTAGCGAAGAAACCTTCATCCTTTGGTGCTTTCCAAAACCTCAAAAAGTTCTTCCATCTTTTGTAACCAATCTTCAGCTAATTGAGGATTCAATTCACCCTTAAAAGTAAGGGGTCTAGCCCTCTGAAACTCGGTCCATCCTCCTACCGTCTGGTTTCTAGGTTGTTCATTGGAAGGTTGCGTAGCTTCACTCCTATCCGATTGAAGTTGTCGTAGTGCTTGGTGTAGTCACAGCCTTGAGCTTTCATAGCATCGACCATCCCTCTCATTGTCGCATCATCTCAGACACACTCACTTCATTCTCCTGGCTTTGGTTTTTACTCCTCCTAGGTGGTGCCATTTTACTCTCTGTAAAACAAACATTACAGAGGTGATCAGTCTCAATAATACATTATTAAGCAGAGAATTCATAAAACCCTTAGGAGTCACTATCTTCCCAACCCAATGCTCCATTCCTCAAGTTCAAAACAAAATACAAGTCAGTTAACCACCTAGGTATAGCCAACTAAACTGAATTAGTCCCTTCCTTGAGAAATTCGCCCTTTCTAACCTAGGTAGTTGCGCTCAGATACCACCTTTAATGTAAAACCCTCTATTTTACCTTAATAACGTCATATTACTTCCTTAGATAAGTGGTTACATTAATTCTAGTCTTTAAATAAATTTAAAGTTCTGAGCATCCAATCCATTATAAATTTATTTTGCAATTAGATTTGGGTTCTCAACCTCAGGTGAAATGCTTTGGCACAGCAGAATATAAAACAATAAGCACTATAGTAGATTACATACAAAAACTTTCCATATATACATATACATATACATATACATATACATTATGATATCTATTTAGTACATCGTTTCATATACAGACACCGGGATAGATGAAGTACCCATCCTGAAGGAGTAAGGAGACAACAAGCCTGTCACTCATACCCCTTTTATAAAATACCATGGGAGAATCGGTCCTTCATATATCCCTATACATATGCCCCTTTTTCTGTCTATATGCAGCCAAAAATATTAGTCCTAATTCCAACTCCCCAAAACAAAGAATTAGGACTCCAAAAAGTTGGGCTATAGTTATATATTTAAGTCCTCATCTACTCCATCGGGAATTCGAAAACGGTGATAACGTACACATTCTTGAGAATAGTAAAGGTACCCAAGAAAGGAATATCCACTGTATCTAACTCCACTTCAATTAGCATGCAATATCTAACCATCTGATACATATTAGTTCAGTAATGAGAATTTTATTCTTAGTAGATAAACAACCAGTTTATTTTAAAATGACTGACATGTACCACTACAATAATGCAGAAAATACTCTACATGCAATTTAATTTCAAAACTCTTTTCAACTTGTTTCGAGTGTTCTCCCCAAACCTTTTACCTCTAATTGGGATGTTAATTCACATTTATAAGGCCAATGATGAAGTAAACAATCTATTTAAACTTACTTGTTAACTAAGTCTATACAAAATATGTTTTTGACTTCAAATTCTTTTTCAGTTCTGATTCAATTTGTTTCGAATCTCCATCTGTAGCTTTTCTAACCCGAATTGGCATGCTAAATCACTTTCCAAGATAAATGATTAATAAAATTGTTCTCTTCATGCTTACTTGTTCACCAAGTCTACCAAAAATGCGTTTGCAATTTTATATTTCATTTCGATTCCGATTCAACTTGTTTCGAGTGTTCTTCCCCAATCTTTTACCTCTAATTGGGATGTTAATTCACATTTCGAAGGCCAATGACGAAGTAAACATTCTATTTAAGCTTAGTTGTTAACTAACTGTCTCAAATATTTGTTTTTGACTTCCAATTCTTTGTCATTTTTTATTCAATTTGTTTCGATCTCCATACATAGCTTTTCTAACTCGAATTGGCATGTGAAATCACTTTCCAAGACAAATGATCAATAAAATTGTTCTATTAATGCTTACTTGTTCACCAAGTCTACCCAAATTATGTTTTCAATTTTATATTTCATTTCAATTCTTGATTCAACTTGTTTGAATGTCTTTCCCAAATCTTTTACCTTTAATTGGGATTTTAATTGACATTCCTAAGGCTAATGATGAAACAAACATTCTATTTAAGCTTACTTGTTAACTAAGTCTCTACTACAAAATATGTTTCGACTTCAAATTCTTTTTCAGTTCTTATTCAAATTGTTTGAATCTCCATCAGTAGCTTTTCTAACCGAATTGGCATGCTAAATCACTTTCCAAGATAAAATTGAAAACACATTAGCCTTAGGAAAGTCAATTAAAATCCCAATTAAAAGTAGAAGATTTGGGAAAGACATTCAAACAAGCTGAATCACAATTGAAATGAAATATAAAATTGAAAACACATTTCGAGTAGACTTAGTGAACAAGTATGCATGAAGAGAACAATTTTATTGATCATTTATCTTGGAAAGTGATTTAACATGCCAATTAGGTTAGAAAATCTACGAATGGAGATTCAAAACAAAGTGAATAAGAACTGACAAAGAATTAGAAGTCAAAAACAAATTTTGTAGAGAAACTTAGTTAACAAGTAAGCTTAAATAGCATGTTTACTTCATCATTGGCATTAAGAATGTGAATGAAGATCCCAATTAGAGGTAGAAGCTTTTGGGAAGGACAATCGGAACAAGTTGAATCGAAATCTAAATGAAATATAAAATTGAAAACACATTTTGGGTAGACTTAGTGAACAAGTAAGCATGAAGAGAACAATTTTCTTGATCAATTATCTTGGAAAGTCATTTAACATGCCAATTCGGGTTAGAAAAGCTACGCATGGAGATTCGAAACAAATGAATTAAAACTGTAAAAGAACTGGAAGTCAAAAATAGAAATTTTAAAGAGACTTAGTTATCAAGTAAGCCTAAATAGCATGTTTGCTTAATCATTAGCCTTAGGAAAATGAATCAACATCCCAATTAAACGGTAGAATATTTTGGAAGAACATTTGAAATAAGCTAAATCGAAATGAAAATGAAATATAAAATTGAAAACACATTTTGGGTACACTTGGTGAACAATTAAGCATGAATAGAACAATTTTATTGATCATTTGTCTTGGAAAGTGATTTAACATGCCAATTCGGGTTAGAAAAACTACGGAAGGAGATTCAAAACAAATAGAATCAAAACCGAAAAAGAATTGGAAGTCAAAAACAAATTTTGGTGAGACTTAGTTAACAAGTAAGCTTAAATAGAATGTTTGCTTCATGATTGGCTTTAGGAATGTCAATTGACATCCCAATTAGAACGGTAGAAGATTTGGGAAGGACATTCAAACAAGTTGAATCGAATCGAAAGGAAATATACAATTGAAAACACATTTTGGGTAGACTTGGTGAACAAGAAAGCATGGTTAGAAAAATTTTATTGATCATTTGTCTTGGAAAGTGATTTAACATGCCAATTCGAGCTAGAAAATCACGGATGGAGATTCAAAACAAAGTGAATCAAAACAGAAAAAGAATTAGAACTCAAAAACCAATTTTAAAGAGACTTAGTTAACAAGTAAGATTAAATAGAATGTTTACTTTATCATTAGCCTTAGGAAAGTCAATTGACATCCTAATTAACGGTAGAAGATTTGGGAAGGACATTTGAAATAAGTTGAAATCGAAGTTGAAATGAAATATAAAATTGAAAGCACATTTTGGGTAGACTTAGTGAACAAGTAAGCATGAAGAGAACAATTTTATTGATCATTTATCTTGGAAAGTGATTTAGCATGATGCCAATTAGACTAGAAAAGCTACTGATGGAGATTGAAACAAATTGAATCAGAATTGAAAAAGATTTGAAAGTCAAAAACAAATTTTAGAGAAACTTAGTTATCAAGTAACCTTAAATAGCATGTTTGCTTAATCATTAGCCTTAGGAAAGTCAATTGACATCCCAATTAACGGTAGAAGATTTGGGAAGGACATTTGAAATAAGCTAAATTGAAGTTGAAATGATATATCCAATTGAAAGCACATTTTGGGTAGACTTAGTGAACAAGTAAGCATGAAGAGAACAATTTTATTGATCATTTATCTTGGAAAGTGATTTAGCATGACAATTCGGGCTAGAAAAGCTACAGATGGAGATTCGAAACAAATTGAATCAGAAATGAAAAAGAATTGGAAGTCAAAAACAAATTTTGTAGAGACTTAGTTAATAAGTAAGCTTAAATAGCATATTTGCTTCATCATTAGCCTTAGGAAAGTCAATTGACATCCCAATTAACGGTAGAAGATTTGGGAAGGACATTCGAAATAAGCTGAATCGAAGTTGAAAGGAAATATAAAATTGAAAACACATTTTGGGTAGACTTGGTGAACAAGTAAGCATGAATAGAACAATTTTATTGATCATTTGTCTTGGAAAGTGATTTAACATGCCAATTCGAGCTAGAAAATCTACCGATGGAGATTCAAAACAAAGTGAATAAGAACTGACAAAGAATTAGAAGTCAAAAACAAATTTTGTAGAGACTTAGTTAACAAGTAAGCTTAAATAGCATGTTTGCTTAATCATTAGCCTTAGGAAAGTCAATTGACATCCCAATTAACGGTAGAAGATTTAGGAAGGACATTCAAATAAGTTGAATCAAAATTGAAATGAAATATAAAATTGAAAACACATTTTTGGGTAGACTTGGTGAACAAGTAAGTATGAAGAGAACAATTTGATTGATCATTTATCTTGGAAAGTGATTTTGCATGCCAATTCGGACTAGAAAAGCTACGGATGGAGATTCAAATAAATTGAATCAGAATCGAAAAGAATTGGAAGTCAAAAACAAATTTTGTAGAGACTTAGTTAACAAGTAAGCTTAAATAGCATGTTTGCTTCATCATTAGCCTTAGGAAAGTCAATTGACATCCCAATTAACGATAGAATATTTGGGAAATCCATTTGAAACAAGTAGAATCGAATTGAAATGAAATATAGAATTGAAAACACATTTTGGGTAGACTTGGTGAACAAGTAAGCATGAATAGAACAATTTTATTGATCATTTGTCTTGGAAAGTGATTTAACATGCCAATTCGAGCTAGAAAATCTATGGATGGAGATTCAAAACAAAGTGAATAAGAACCGACAAAGAATTAGAAGTCAAAAACAAATTTTGTAGAGACTTAGTTAACAAGTAAGCTTAAATAGCATTTTTGCTTAATCATTAGCCTTAGGAAAGTCAATTGACATCCCAATTAACGGTAGAAGATTTGGGAAGGACATTCGAAATAAGCTAAATTGAAGTTGAAATGAAATATAAAATTGAAACCACATTTTGGGTAGACTTAGTGAACAAGTAAGCATGAAGAGAACAATTTTATTGATCATTTATCTTGGAAAGTGATTTAGCATGACAATTCGGGCTAGAAAAGATACGGATGGAGATTCGAAACAAATTGAATCATAATTGAAAAAGAATTAGAAGTCAAAAACAAATTTTGTAGAGACTTAGTTAACAAGTAAGCTTAAATAGATTGTTTGCTTCATCATTAGCTTTAGGAAAGTCAATTGACATCCCAATTAACGATAAAAGATTGGGGAAATACATTTGAAACAAGTTGAATCAGAATTGACCTTAGGAATGTTTTGCTTCATCATTAGCTTTAGAATGTTTTGCTTCATCATTGGCCTTAGGAATGTGAATGAACATCCCAATTAGAGCTGGAAGATTTGGGAAGAACACTCCAAACAAGTTGAATCGGAATCGAAATGAAATATAAAATTAAAAACACATTTTGGGTAGACTTGGTGAACAAGTAAGCTTGAATAGAAAAATTTTATTGATCATTTGTCTTGGAAGGTGATTTCACATGCCAATTCGAGTTAGAAAAGCTACGTATGGAGATTCGAAACAAATTGAATCAAAACTGACAAAGAATTGGAAGTCAAAAATAAAATTTTTGAGAGACTTAGTTAACAAGTAAGCTTAAATAGAATGTTTACTTCACCTGATCATTTGTCTTGGAAAGTGATTTAACATGCCAATTCGGGTTAGAAAAGTGACGGATGGTGTAACACCCCTTATCTTACCTTAATAACGCTATATTACTTCCTTAGATAAGTGGTTACATTAATTCTAGTCTTTAAATAAATTTAAAGTTCCTAAGCATCCAATCTATCATAAAATTTATTTTGCAATTAGGTTTGGGTTCTCAAGCTCAGGTGAAATGCTTTGGCACAGCGGAATATAAAACATTAAACACTATAGTAGATTACATACAAAAAATTTCCATATGTACATATACATATACATTATGATATCTATTTAGTACATCATTTCATATAAAAACACCGGGATAGATGAAGTACCCATCCTGAAGGAGTAAGGAGACAACAAGCTTGTCACTCATACCCCTTTTATAAAATACCATGGGAGAATCAGTCCTTCATATATCCCTATACATATGCCCCTTTTTCTGTCTATATGCAGCCAAAAATATTAGTCCTAATTCTAACTCCCCAAAACAAAGAATTAGGACTCTAAAAAGTTGGGCTATAGCTATATATTTAAGTCCTCATCTACTCCATCTGAATTCGAAAACAGTGATAACGTACACATTCTTGAGAATAGTAAAGGTACCCAAGAAAGGAATATCCACTGTATCTTACTCCACTTCAATTACCATGCAATATCTAACCATCTGATACATATCAGTTTAGTAATGAGAATTTTATTCCCAGTAGATAAACAACCAGTTTATTTTAAAATGACTGACATGTACCACTGCAATAATGCGTAAAATACTCTACATGCAATTTAATTTCAAAACTCTTTTCATATATATACACCTGGATATGATTCATTATGGAAACATGTGTGGATGCAGCTATAGAAATGAAATACACATTCATTCAGTTCATTCATGGAATAGGCTATAAGCATTCAATGTTTAAATATCATAATCATATTCACATAAATCACATCTTTGTAATGCATATCATAACATATAATAAACCTCAGCTTTTAGGAGATAGACACCCATCATTCCCCTACCTCTTCTTCCTTGGGAGTATACACCAGATCATTCCCCACAAGGAAGCCTCTTTTTAGGAATGGATGCATCAAATCATTCCTCCTCATTTAATACCTTGGGAGTATCTGATGAGATCATTCCCCACAAGGTAACTTTTCTAGAAAGGTAAACATTGGATCATTCTTCCCCTTCACAGGCCTCGGTTTAGGGTCATTCACTGGGTCGTTCCTCCTCCTCATTTCAATTCCCTGGGGCACATATTAAATCATTTCCCACCAGGGAGCCTTAACCTCGCATTTCATATTACATCAAGCAATTTCATGCCATTCTTTACCTCGCATTTCACATCACATCATGCATTTTCATGCTATTCTTTAACCTTTCGTTTCACATCACATCAAGCATTTTCATATAATACAAACATCTTTTACATAAATGTAAACATTCCATTGATAACAGCACAATAATGCCATGTAAACACTTTTACATAACATATGCCTATTCGGGTGGTACCTCAAGCCACTTCCAATGGACATATAAGATTGGCCATTCTAGGGAAAATGCCATATTACATTCGGCCAAGGCAAGGAAAATTATGAGAATGTGGCACTTTTAACTTATTTGGTTCCTTTTTAGCATCATTCTCATCATCTAAGCATTTTGGCAACACTTTCAATAATTATGCCTAACATTTTCTCACACCTCAAGTTTGTGTAAGTGTACTTTAAGTCATCATTTTTCATGCTTTTCTAACTCATTGTTTATATCAATGATAATCATACATCTAATCTCACAATTTCACATTTTTAAGCATACCTTTAAAGTGAAAAAGTAAGACTTTAAATTGACAACATTACTCAAAGTATGACTTGCCATGATTTTCTCTCTCTTCTTTTCTTAGAACTAGACATATATAATTTCTAAGTCAATTTTTAAGAACAATTTCAGCATCATTCATATGCATTCATTCGGCCAAGGTGACTAATGCACACTTATTTGGTTATTCGTGAAGCTAGACAATAAGAGAAATACCCAAATGCAAAGTTAATTGAACTTTCTCTCTCTTACCATTTTCTAGCACTTTCTCTCACTAGTTCTAGCACAAAATTTTGCCAAAATTCAGCACCAACATGAACCCTAGCATTCGTCCAAAATGAGAAAACAAGCAAAATGGAGTTGTTTCATCCTTTTCCTTCCAACACAACAACATTCATGCAAAAAAACCATGCAAAATACCATTTTCTCACTCTTAAAAGTACAAATTCAGCATTGACATAATTTAAGGTTTAGAAAAGTAAATTTCCATTTATGCAATCTTACCATTTCATGAGTTTCCATACTTTCCAACATATCTATAGTCACAACTACAAGTGATTTCCAACATATTTCACATCCAAG
Organism: Senna siamea; assembly: GCA_031216115.1. Classification (NCBI taxonomy): domain Eukaryota; kingdom Viridiplantae; phylum Streptophyta; class Magnoliopsida; order Fabales; family Fabaceae; genus Senna; species Senna siamea. The sequence goes on along the minus strand of CM062361.1, from coordinate 22,103,218 downwards.
TATGCAAATCTACCATACACATGTAGAGTGAGAAATTGCCACCTTTCTTACAATTTTGAAAACACCATAAACTTGCCATGAAACATGAAAACAATGGCATAAAGTTGTTTATCTACCTTGAAAAGCCAATAGATATGTAATTCCCCTTTTAATTTGATGTAAGCTTCCTCTCCTCTAAGGCAAGATGAATTTCGGCCACCTCTCCTTCTTCTCCCTCTTTCATGGCATTTCTAGTAGCTAGGAGAAGAAATAGGCTGAATTAAAGTTTGACTTATTTACAAAAATGCCATTCTTGCAAATTTTGTCAATTTCATCCTTTTTCTTTTCTTTTTATAACAATGGCATTGTCTCTCCTTACCATTGTAATTTTATGCAACTTCCATGGACTGGGACTGTTCTGCCCTTCCAGAATTTTGAAATTGCATAGTGGTCCCTCAACTTTTCAGAATTTGCATTTTAGTCCCTAAGAAAAGTGCACTTTTGCCATTAAGTCCAATTTGGCCATTTTTCCTTCCTTTTTCATTCTTTTCGGTTTCAAGGGGTAAAAATCACTTAAATAAAATTCCATAAGGCTCATTTCCATGAATTTACTAATTTAATTTTATTTTAGCAAAATTAAAATTTTTCTCCTAAGGCAAAATTACCTTTTACCTTTTATGCCAAAACTATCATTTCACTCTCATTCTTTCTTCTTTTGATCAAGAATGAGTAAGGATTTCTAATTCCCACCTTAATAAAATATTTATGGTAAAACTACAATTTTCTCACATCATATAAAATTACCATCATAACCATGATGTGAAATTACAATTTTACCCTTCTTAAGGAAAATTGTCCTTTAATATTAACATAAGTAATTTCTTGCATAACTAGACTCTTATTCCCTCTTAAATGAAAATAATAAGAGTCCTTTGTCATAACTTCATGAAATAAGAGAATTAAACTAATTATTCATTTCATGGTAAAATTACCATTTTACCCTTCCTTACAGATTTCCAATTTCATGCTCTTATCACAAAAGTGATTATAAAATGATAAAAGTGTTCATTATAACTCCTTACTAAATCATCCTTAACCCTTCACAATTAATACTAAAATAATAACAACAACAACATCATCATAAGTTACAAGTGTTAGGAGCGGATGTTACATTTCTCCCCTCCTTTAAAATAATTTCGTCCTCGAAATTGATACGTACCTTATGTGAATAACTCCGATAGGCACTCCTCATGTCTTCCTCCTTCTCCCAAGTAGCTTCTTGTGGTGATGTTTTGTCCCACAAGACCTTTACTAAGGGAATGGTTTTATTCCTCAGGTTCTTGACCTCAGTATCGATAATTTGTAAAGGTTTTAGCTTATATGTGAGATTATCCTTTAATTGTAATGTACTGGCGTCAAGAATGTGTGAGGGGTCAGAAATATATTTTCTAAGCTGGGATACATGGAAGACATTTATGGAGGTTTGATAATGATGGTGGCAAGTCTATCTGGTATGCAGATGGACCAACCCTCTTTAGAATTTGGAAAGGTCCAATGTATCTTGGACTCAGCTTTCTTGACTTTATAGCCTACCAATCCCAGAGTCGGGAGATTTTAAGGAAAACATGATCTCCTCATCAAATTCCAGTGGCCTCCTTCTTTTATTGGCATAGCTCTTCTAACGGTCCTGAACTTTTGCCATTTTCTCTCCGATCATTTTAATTTGATCTGTTGTCTGTTGCACTAACTCAGGTCCTAACAGTTGTCTCTCACCCACCTCATACCAATATAATGGGGATCTACATTTCCTTCCATATAAAGCTTCATAGGGTGCCATGCCAATAATGGAGTGGAAACTATTATTGTAAGAAAATTCAATTAAGGGTAAGCTTCTATCCCAGTTTCCCTTATACTCTAGAACACAAGCCCTCAGCATATCCTTTAGAGTTTGAATTTTTCTCTCAGTTTGTCCATCATTTTGAGGGTGGTATGCTGTACTAAAATTCAATCTAGTCCCAAAAGCTTCTTGTAGGGCTTTCCAGAATCTAGAGGTAAATCTAGGATCTCTATCTGAAACAATACTAATCAGTATATCATGCAGTCGCACTATCTCCTGAATATATAGTTGAGCTAGTCTATCCAAGGAGTAGCTAATCTTAATAGGGAGAAAATGAGCAGATTTAGTTAATCTGTCTACTATCACCCAAATAGCATCGTTCCCCGATTGGGTCCTGGGTAAACCTACCATAAAATCCATTAAAATTTTGTCCCATTTCCACTCAGGATATCTAATGACTGTAGTAAACCAGCACTCTCTCCGTGTTCAATTTTTACCTGTTGACAAATCAAACACTTGGCCACATACTCTGCTATGTGCTTTTTCATACTTGGCCACCAAAATCTTTCTTTCAAATATTGGTACATTTTAGTAGCCCCAGGATGAATGGTGTATCTACTCTGATGGGCTTCTTCTAATATCCTTTCTCTCAATCCATTTACATAAGGAACATAAATTCTCTTATGGAAGGTTACCAGTCCATCATCCTCCTTTATAAATTCTTTTGGGTCCTTAAGAGATTCTAAGAATTCATCATTTTTCTGAGCTTCTAAAATTTGAGTTCTAAGAGTATTTTCAATTCTCAGTTTACTTAAATAAATTTTGTTTGATGACACTAGAGTAGAAAACTCATGTTCCTAAATTTCTCCATTAAACTCATCTCACTTACCATCATCTGAGCTACTTGGAGAGACTTCCTACTTAATGCATCAGCCACGATGTTTGCCTTCCCTGGATGATATTTCAATTCAAAATCATAGTCTTTAATGAATTCCATCCATCTTCTCTGTCTCATATTCAATTCCTTCTGGTCAAAGAGGTACTTGAGACTTTTATAGTCACTAAATACCTCAAATCTTGACCCATAGAGATAATGTCTCCATATTTTCAAGGTAAAAACTATAGCTGCTAATTCTAGGTCATGAGTAGGATAGTTTCTCTCATGTGGCCTTAATTGTCTAAAAGCATAAGCTACTACTCTCCCTTCCTGCATCAAAACACATCCCAATCCTTTCTTAGAGGCATCACAGTAGACTTCAAACTTTTCCAATGGGTTTGGGATAACTAAGACAGGTGAAGTGGTTAATTTTTCCTTCAAAGTTTGGAAACTATTTTCACATTTAGTGTCCCACACGAATAGAACATCTTTTCGGGTTAGCTTGGTCATTGGCATCGCTATTTGTGAAAACCCTTGAATGAACCGTCTATAGTACCCGAATAAACCCAAGAAACTATGAACTTCTGTTACAGTAGTAGGCCTTTCCCAATTCACTACTGCTTCAGTTTTACTAGGATCCATTGACACTTCATCTTTAGAAATCACATGCCCCAAGAATTTCACTTCTTCCAACCAAAATTCACATTTTTCTAGTTTAGCATACAATTTCTTTTCTTTAAGAATTCCCAACACAATCTTAAGATGTTGTTCATGCTCCTGCGTATCCCTAGAGTATACCAAAATGTCATCAATAAATATTACCACAAACTGATCCAGATAAGGCCTAAAAATACAGTTCATATAATCCATAAAAATAGCTGGAGCATTGGTCAGACCAAATGGCATCACAAGGAATTCATAATGCCTATACCTAGTCCTAAAAGCAGTCTTAGGTATGTCCTCCTCTCTTACTCTAATTTGATGGTATCCTAATCTTAAATAATCTTAGAGAAAATGGTTCCGCCTCTCAACTGATCTAACAAATCATCAATCCTAGGGAGGGGATATTTATTTTTCACTGTTACCATATTTAACTGTCTATAATCTATGCACATTCTCAGACTACCGTCTTTCTTTTTCACAAATAACACTGGAGCTCCCCATGATGAGGCACTAGGTCTAATGAATCCCTTCTTTAGGAGATCTTCGATATGTACTTTCAATTCACTTAATTCCACAGGAGACATCCTATAAGGTGCAATAGAAATGGGTCCTGTGCCAGGAACCAGCTCTATAGAAAATTCTACCTCTCTCTCTGGTGGAAGACTCACTATTTCTTCTGGAAACACATCAGGAAATTCACACACCACTAGTATATCCTTTAACTTCTGTTGAATTTTAACTTCTGAGGAACATAGAAAACTCATTCTCTAATTTTTCCTCTCAATTCCCCTGTTTACTGGTTTAGTATCTATAAAGGTCACAACAGACTTAGCTGAACAGTCCAAAATCACATTATTAGAAGAGAGTCAGTCCATTCCCAGAATAACATCCTGATCCACCAAGGGTAAGCAAATAAGGTCTACAAGGAAATGTTTTCCTTCGATCACAATAGGGCAATTTAAACAGATAATTAAAGTCACAGTAGGTTTATCAGTAGGAATAGCTACAGACAATTCATATGATAAGCTAGACATGGTTAGGCTCAATTTTTGGGCACACTTTGTTGAAATAAAAGAATGGGTTGCACCAGAATCATACAATACAATCAAAGGAATATCATTAATAAAACATGTACCTTTCATTAAATCCTTGGACTGAGCTACTTCTTTACCTTTGAGGGTATACACCCTCCCCTTGGTAGTAGGCCTTTGAACTTCAGTTGGCTTCCTTAGGTGTGGACAATCTTTAGCATAATGTCCTGGTTTTCCACACTTAAAGCAGACATTTTGCCCTTTTAAACATGGTCGGTCCTCGTGATATTTTCCACATTTCTGACAATTTTCTGGAGTAGTGGTGACATTCACTGGTCTTTTTCCTACCTGTCCTCTGGTAAATTTACCGTCTCTTCCTCTACCAAACTTAAACGGTGCTTTTCTCTTGAAGGAGCCTGATTCTTGTTTACATCTTCTTAATGCTGCTAATGACTTGGAAGAAATACGACATTTATTGACCAGGGTAGCATAATCTCGAATTTCTTGAGAAGTTACCTCATGATACAATTCTGGATCCAGACTACTCTCTAAATGTATAGCTTTCCAAGTTTCATCTGGTTTCCACTGCAGATAGGAGGAGAACTTGGAAAACTCCTCAAAATGAGCTAAGTGTTCTTCAAAAGGTCTACCTTCCTGTTTAATTCTCATAAATTCACCTTCTTTAGCATTTCTTTCATTCTGAGGGAAATATTTGTTTAAGATGGCTTTCTTAAAATTTTCCCAGGTAATCTGCACCTCTTGACTTTCCATCAGCTGCTTGGTTCCCTTCCACCAATGCTTGGCCTCTCTTACTAATTGGTAAGTAGCGAAAGAAACCTTCTGTCCTTTGGTGCTTTCCAAAACCTCAAAAAGTTCTTCCATCTTTTGTAACCAATCTTCAGCTAATTGAGGATTCAATTCACCCTTAAAAGTAAGGGGTCTAGCCCTCTGAAACTCGGTCCATCCTCCTACCGTCTGGTTTCTAGGTTGTTCATTGGAAGGTTGCGTAGCTTCACTCCTATCCGATTGAAGTTGTCGAAGTGCTTCAGCTGTAGTCACAGCTTGAGCTTTCATAGCATCAGCCATCCCTCTCATTGTCTGCATCATCTCAGACACACTCACTTCATTCTCCTGGCTTTGGTTTTTACTCCTCCTAGGTGGTGCCATTTTACTCTCTGTAAAACAAACATTACAGAGGTGATCAGTCTCAATAATACATTATTAAGCAGAGAATTCATAAAACCCTTAGGAGTCACTATCTTCCCAACCCAATGCTCCATTCCTCAAGTTCAAAACAAAATACAAGTCAGTTAACCACCTAGGTATAGCCAACTAAACTGAATTAGTCCCTTCCTTGAGAAATTCGCCCTTTCTAACCTAGGTAGTTGCGCTCAGATACCACCTTTAATGTAAAACCCCTTATTTTACCTTAATAACGTCATATTACTTCCTTAGATAAGTGGTTACATTAATTCTAGTCTTTAAATAAATTTAAAGTTCCTGAGCATCCAATCCATTATAAATTTATTTTGCAATTAGATTTGGGTTCTCAACCTCAGGTGAAATGCTTTGGCACAGCAGAATATAAAACAATAAGCACTATAGTAGATTACATACAAAAACTTTCCATATATACATATACATATACATATACATATACATTATGATATCTATTTAGTACATCGTTTCATATACAGACACCGGGATAGATGAAGTACCCATCCTGAAGGAGTAAGGAGACAACAAGCCTGTCACTCATACCCCTTTTATAAAATACCATGGGAGAATCGGTCCTTCATATATCCCTATACATATGCCCCTTTTTCTGTCTATATGCAGCCAAAAATATTAGTCCTAATTCCAACTCCCCAAAACAAAGAATTAGGACTCCAAAAAGTTGGGCTATAGTTATATATTTAAGTCCTCATCTACTCCATCTGAATTAAGACGGTGATAACGTACACATTCTTGAGAATAGTAAAGGTACCCAAGAAAGGAATATCCACTGTATCTAACTCCACTTCAATTAGCATGCAATATCTAACCATCTGATACATATTAGTTCAGTAATGAGAATTTTATTCTTAGTAGATAAACAACCAGTTTATTTTAAAATGACTGACATGTACCACTACAATAATGCAGAAAATACTCTACATGCAATTTAATTTCAAAACTCTTTTCAACTTGTTTCGAGTGTTCTCCCCAAACCTTTTACCTCTAATTGGGATGTTAATTCACATTTATAAGGCCAATGATGAAGTAAACAATCTATTTAAACTTACTTGTTAACTAAGTCTATACAAAATATGTTTTTGACTTCAAATTCTTTTTCAGTTCTGATTCAATTTGTTTCGAATCTCCATCTGTAGCTTTTCTAACCCGAATTGGCATGCTAAATCACTTTCCAAGATAAATGATTAATAAAATTGTTCTCTTCATGCTTACTTGTTCACCAAGTCTACCAAAAATGCGTTTGCAATTTTATATTTCATTTCGATTCCGATTCAACTTGTTTCGAGTGTTCTTCCCCAATCTTTTACCTCTAATTGGGATGTTAATTCACATTTCGAAGGCCAATGACGAAGTAAACATTCTATTTAAGCTTAGTTGTTAACTAACTGTCTCAAATATTTGTTTTTGACTTCCAATTCTTTGTCATTTTTTATTCAATTTGTTTCGATCTCCATACATAGCTTTTCTAACTCGAATTGGCATGTGAAATCACTTTCCAAGACAAATGATCAATAAAATTGTTCTATTAATGCTTACTTGTTCACCAAGTCTACCCAAATTATGTTTTCAATTTTATATTTCATTTCAATTGCGATTCAACTTGTTTCGAATGTCTTTCCCAAATCTTTTACCTTTAATTGGGATTTTAATTGACATTCCTAAGGCTAATGATGAAGCAAACATTCTATTTAAGCTTACTTGTTAACTAAGTCTCTACAAAATATGTTTCTGACTTCAAATTCTTTTTCAGTTCTTATTCAAATTGTTTCGAATCTCCATCCGTAGCTTTTCTAACCCGAATTGGCATGCTAAATCACTTTCCAAGATAAAATTGAAAACACATTAGCCTTAGGAAAGTCAATTAAAATCCCAATTAAAAGTAGAAGATTTGGGAAAGACATTCGAAACAAGTTGAATCACAATTGAAATGAAATATAAAATTGAAAACACATTTCGGGCAGACTTGGTGAACAAGTATGCATGAATAGAACAATTTTATTGATCATTTGTCTTGGAAAGTGATTTAACATGCCAATTAGGGTTAGAAAATCTACGAATGGAGATTCGAAATAAATTGAATTAGAATTGAAAAAGAATTGGAAGTCAAAAACAAATTGTAGAGAAACTTAGTTAAAAAGTAAGCTTAAATAGAATGTTTACTTCATCATTGGCATTAGGAATGTGAATGAAGATCCCAATTAGAGGTAGAAGCTTTGGGACGCACAATCGGAACAAGTTGAATCGAAATCGAAATGAAATATAAAATTGAAAACACATTTTGGGTAGAGTTAGTGAACAAGTAAGCATGAATAAAACAATTTTGTTGATCATTTATCTTGGAATGTTATTTAACATGCCAATTGGGGTTAGAGATGGTACGGATGGAGATTCAAAACAAACAGAATAAGAATTGTAAAAGAATTGCAAGTCAAATAGAAATTTTAAAGAGACTTGGTTAACAAGTAAGCTTAAATAGAATGTTTGCTTCATCATTGGCCTTAGGAATGTGAATCAACATCCCAATTAGAGCTAGAATATTTTGGAAGAACACTCAAAACAAGTTGAATCGGAATGAAAATGAAATATAAAATTGAAAACACATTTTGGGCAGACTTGGTGAACAAGTAAGCATGAATAGAACAATTTTATTGATCATTTGTCTTGGAAAGTGATTTAATATGCCAATTCGGGTTAGAAAAGGTACGGATGGAGATTCAAAACAAATAGAATCAGAATTGAAAAAGAATTAAAAGTCAAATACAAATTTTAGAGAAACTTAGTTAACAAGTAAGCTTAAATACAATGTTTGCTTCATGATTGGCTTTAGGAATGTCAATTAACATCCTAATTAGAACTACAAGATTTGGGAAGGGCATTCGAAACAAGTTGAATCGGAATCGAAATGAAATATACAATTGAAAACACATTTTACGTAGACCTGGTGAACAAGAAAGCATGGTTAGAAAAATTTTATTGATCATTTGTCTTGGAAAGTGATTTAACATGCCAATTGGGGTTAGAAAAGTTACGGATGGAGATTCGAAACAAATTGAATCAAAACAGAAAAGGAATTGGAACTCAAAAACCAATTTTAAAGAGACTTAGTTAACAAGTAAGATTAAATAGAATGTTTACTTTATCATTGGCCTTACAAATGTGAATTAACATCTAATTAGAGGTAGAAGGTTTGGGGAGAACACTCGAAACAAGTTGAAAAGGAATCGAAAAGAAATATAAAATTGAAATCACATTTTGGGCAGACTTGGTGAACAAGTAAGCATGAATAGAACAATTTTATTGATCATTTGTCTTGGAAAGTGATTTAATATGCCAATTCGAGTTAGAAAAGGTACGGATGGAGATTCAAAACAAATAGAATCAGAATTGAAAAAGAATTGAAAGTCAAATACAAATTTTAGAGAAACTTAGTTAACAAGTAAGCTTAAATACAATGTTTGCTTTATGATTGGCTTTAGGAATGTCAATTAACATCCTAATTGGAACTACAAGATTTGGGAAGGGCATTCGAAACAAGTTGAATCGGAATCGAAATGAAATATACAATTGAAAACACATTTTACGTAGACCTGGTGAACAAGAAAGCATGGTTAGAAAAATTTTATTGATCATTTGTCTTGGAAAGTGATTTAACATGCCAATTGGGGTTAGAAAAGTTACGGATGGAGATTCGAAACAAATTGAATCAGAACGGAAAAAGAATTGGAACTCAAAATCCAATTTTAAAGAGACTTAGTTAACAAGTAAGATTAAATAGAATGTTTACTTTATCATTGGCCTTACAAAGGTGAATTAACATCCAATTAGAGGTAGAAGGTTTGGGGAGAACACTCGAAACAAGTTGAAAAGGAATCGAAAAGAAATATAAAATTGAAAACACATTTTGGGTATACTTGGTGAACAAGTAAGCATGAATAGAACAATTTTATTGATCATTTATCTTGGAAAGTGATTTAACATGCCAATTCGGGTTAGAAAAGGTACGAATGGAGATTCAAAAGAAATTAAATAACAACTGACAAAGAATTTGAAGTCAAAAACAAATTTTGGAGAGAATTAGTTAACAAGTAAGCTTAAATAGATTGTATGCTTCGTCATTGGCCGTAGAAATGTGAATGAATATCTCAATTAGAGCTAGAAGATTTAGGAAGAACACTTGCAACAAGTTGAATCGGAATCGAAATGAAATATAAAATTGAAAACACATTTTGGGTAGACTGGGTGAACAACTTAGCTTAAATAGAACAATTTTATCGATCATTTGCCTTGGAAAGTGATTTAACATGCCAGTTCAAGTTAGAAAAGTTACAGATGGAGAGTCGAAATAAATTGAATCAGAACTGATAAAGAATTGGAAGTGAAAGACAAACTTTAGAGAGACTTTGTTAACAAGTAAGCTTAAATAGAATGTTTGCTTCATCATTGGCCTTCAGAATGTGAATCAACATCCCAATTAGACCTAGAAGATTTGGAAAGAAAACTCGAAACATGTTGAATTGGAATCAAAATGAAATATAAAATTGAAAACACATTTTGGGTAGACTTGGGAAAAAAGTAAGCATGAATAGAACAATTTTATTGATCATTTGCCTTGGAAAGTGATTTACAATGCCAATTCGGGTTAGAAAAGTTACTGATGGAGATTCAAAAAAAATTGATTCAGAACTATCAAAGAATTGGAAGTTAAAAAGAAATTTTAAAGAGACTTAGTTCACAAGTAAGCTTAAATAGATTGTATACTTCATCATTGGCCTTAGAAATGTGAATGAACATGCCAATTAGAGCTAGAAGATTTAGGAAGAACACTCGACACAAGTTGAATCGGAATCAAAAAGACATATAAAATTGAAAACAAAATTTTGGGTAGACTTGGTGAACATGTAAGCATGAATAGAACAATTTTATTGATCATTTGTCTTGTAAAGTGATTTATCATGCCAATTCGAGTTAGAAAAGCTACAGATGGTGATTCGAAACAAATTGAATAAGAACTGACAAAGAATTTGATGTCCAAAACAAATTTTGTGGAAACTTAGTTAACAAGTAAGATTAAATAGAATGTTTGCTTCATCATTGGACTTCGGAAAGGGAATGAACATCCCAATTAAAGCTAGAAAATTTCGGAAGAACACTCGAAATAAGTTGAATCGGAATTGAAGTGAAATATAAAATTGAAAAAAAAATTTGGGTAGACTTGGTGAACAAGTAAGCATGAATAGAACAATTTCATTGATCATTTGTCTTGGAAAGTGATTTAACATGCTAATTCGAGTTAGAAAAGTTACAGATGGAGATTCAAAAAAAATTGAATCAAAACTAACAAAGAATTGGAAGTCAAAAACAAATTTTAGAGAGACTTAGTTAAGAAGTAAGCTTAAATAGACTGTTTGCTTCATCAATAGCCTTAGGAATGTGAATGAACATCCCAATTAGAGCTAGAAGATTTTAGATGAACACTCGAAACACGTTGAATCGGAATAGAAGTGAAATATAAAATTGAAAACATATTTTGGGTAGACTTGGTGAACAAGTAAGCATGAATAGAACAATTTTATTGATCATTTGTCTTGGAAAGTGATTTAACATGCCAATTCGAGTTAGAAAAGCTACGGATGGAGATTCAAAACAAATTGAATCAAAACTAACAAAGAATTGGAAGTCAAAAAAAATGTTTGGAGAGACTTAGTTAACAAGCTTAAATAGATTGTATGGTTCGTCATTGGCCATAGAAATGTGAATGAACATCTCAATTAAAGGTATAAGATTTAGGAAGAACACTCGAAACAAGTTGAATCGGAATCAAAATGAAAGATAAAATTGAAAACTCATTTTGGGTAGACTTGGTGAACAAGTAAGCATGAGTAGAACAATTTTATTGTTCATTTCTCTTGGAAAGTGATTTAACATGCCAATTCGGCTTAGAAAAGCTACGGATAGAAATTCAAAACAAATAGAATCAGAACTGACAAAGAATTGGATGTCAAAAACAAATTTTAGAGAGACTTAGTTCACAAGAAAGCTTAAATAGAATGTTTACTTCATCAATGGGCTTAGGAATGTGAATGAACATCCCAATTAGAGTTAGAAGATTTCAGAAGAACACTCAAAACAAGTTGAATCGGAATCGAAGGGAAATAGAAAATTTAAAAAATAATTTGGGTAGACTTGGCGAACAAGTAAGCATGAATAGAACAATTTTGTTGATCATTTCTCTTGGAAAGTGATTTAACATGCCAATTCGGCTTAGAAAAGCTACGGATAGAGATTCAAAACAAATTGAATCAGAACTAACAAAGAATTGGATGTCAAAAACAAATTTTAGAGAGTCTTAGTTAACAAGAAAGCTTAAATAGACTGTTTGCTTCATCAATAGCCTTAGTAATGAGAATGAACATCCCAATTAGAGCTAGAAGATTTTAGAAGAACACTCGAAACACGTTGAATCGGAATCAAAGTGAAATATAAAATTGAAAAAAAAATTTGGGAAGACTTGGTGAACATGTAAGCATGAATAGAACAATTTTATTGATCATTTGTGTTGTAAATTGATTTATCATGCCAATTCGAGTTAGAAAGCTACAGATGGATATTCGAAAAAAATTGTATAAGAACTGACAAAGAATTTGATGTCAAAAACAAATTTTGTGGAGACTTAGTTAACATGTAAGATTAAATAGAATGTTTGCTTCATCATTGAACTTCGGAAAGTGAATGAACATCCCAATTAAAGCTAGAAAATTTCGGAAGAACACTCGAAACAAGTTGAATTTGAATTGAAGTGAAATATAAAATTGAAAAAAAAATTTAGGTAGACTTGGTGAACAAGTAAGCATGAATAGAACAATTTTATTGATCATTTGTCTTGGAAAGTGATTTAACATGCCAATTCAAGTTAGAAAAGTTATAGATGGAGATTCGAAAAAAATTGAATCAAAACTAACAAAGAATTAGAAGTCAAAAACAAATTTTAGAGAGACTTAGTTAAGAAGTAAGCTTAAATAGACTGTGTGCTTCATCAATAGCCTTAGGAATGTGAATGAACATCCCAATTAGAGCTACAAGATTTTAGAAGAACACTCGAAACACGTTGAATTGGAATCGAAGTGAAATATAAAATTGAAAACATATTTTGGGTAGACTGGGTGAACAAGTAAGCATGAATAGAACAATTTTATTGATCATTTGTCTTGGAAAGTGATTTAACATGCCAATTCGAGTTAGAAAAGCTACGGATGGAGATTCGAAACAAATTGAATCAAAACTAACAAAGAATTAGAAGTCAAAAACAAATTTTAGAGAGACTTAGTTAAGAAGTAAGCTTCAATAGACTGTTTGCTTCATCAATAGCCTTAGGAATGTGAATGGACATCCCAATTAGAGCTAGAAGATTTTAGAAGAACACTCGAAACACGTTGAATTGGAATCGAAGTGAAATATAAAATTGAAAACATATTTTGGGTAGACTTGGTGAACAAGTAAGCATGAATAGAACAATTTTATTGATCATTTGTCTTGGAAAGTGATTTAACATGCCAATTCGAGTTAGAAAACCTACGGATGGAGAGTCGAAACAAATTGAATTAAAACTAACAAAGAATTGGAAGTCAAAAACAAATTTTGGAGAGACTTAGTTAACAAGCTTAAAGAGATTGTATGGTTCGTCATTGGCCATAGAAATGTGAATGAACATCTCAATTAAAGGTATAAGATTTAGGAAGAACACTCGAAACAAGTTGAATCGGAATCAAAATGAAATATAAAATTGAAAAAGCATTTTGGGTAGACTTGGTGAACAAGTAAGCATGAATAGAACAATTTTATTATTCATTTCTCTTGGAAAGTGATTTAACATGCCAATTCGGCTTAGAAAACCCACAGATAGAGATTCAAAACAAATTGAATCAGAACTGACAAAGAATTGGATGTCAAAAACAAATTTTAGAGAGACTTAGTTCACAAGAAAGCTTAAATAGACTGTTTACTTCATCAATGGGCTTTGGAATGTGCATGAACATCCCAATTAGAGTTAGAAGATTTCAGAAGAACACTCAAAACAAGTTGAATCGGAATCGAAGGGAAATATAAAATTTAAAAAATAATTTGGGTAGACTTGGCGAACAAGTAAGCCTGAATAGAACAATTTTATTGTTTATTTCTCTTGGAAAGTGATTTAACATGCCAATTCGACTTAGAAAAGCTACGGATAGAGATTCAAAACAAATAGAATCAGAACTGACAAAGAATTGGATGTTAAAAACAAATTTTAGAGAGACTTAGTTAACAAGAAAGCTTAAATAGACTGTTTGCTTCATCAATAGCCTTAGTAATGAGAATGAACATCCCAATTAGAGCTAGAAGATTTTAGAAGAACACTCGAAACACGTTGAATCAGAATCAAAGTGAACTATAAAATTGAAAACAAATTTTGGGTAGATTTGGTGAACATGTAAGCATGAATAGAACAATTTTATTGATCATTTGTCTTGTAAAGTGATTTATCATGCCAATTCGAGTTAGAAAAGCTACAGATGGATATTCGAAACAAATTGAATAAGAACTGACAAAGAATTTGATGTCAAAAACAAATTTTGTGGAGACTTAGTTAACAAGTAAGATTAAATAGAATGTTTGCTTCATCATTGAACTTCGGAAAGTGAATGAACATCCCAATTAAAGCTAGAAAATTTCGGAAGAACACTCGAAACAAGTTGAATCAGAATTGAAGTGAAATATAAAATTGAAAAAAAAATTTAGGTAGACTTGGTGAACAAGTAAGCATGAATAGAACAATTTTATTGATCATTTGTCTTGGAAAGTGATTTAACATGCCAATTCGAGTTAGAAAAGTTACAGATGGAGATTCAAAAAAAATGAATCAAAACTAAAAAAGAATTTGAAGTCAAAAACAAATTTTAGAGAGACTTAGTTAAGAAGTAAGCTTAAATAGACTGTTTGCTTCATCAATAGCCTTAGGAATGTGAATGAACATCCCAATTAGAGCTAGAAGATTTTAGAAGAACACTCGAAACACGTTGAATTGGAATCGAAGTGAAATATAAAATTGAACACAAATTTTGGGTAGACTTGGTGAACAAGTAAGCATCAATAGAACAATTTTATTGATCATTTGTCTTGGAAAGTGATTTAACATGCCAATTCGAGTTAGAAGATTTCGGAAGAACACTCAAAACAAGTTGAATCAGAATCAAAGGGAAATATAAAATTTAAAAAATAATTTGGGTAAACTTGGCGAACAAGTAAGCATGAATAGAACAATTTTGTTGATCATTTGTCTTGGAAAGTGATTTAACATGCCAATTCGAGTTAGAAAAGCTACGGATGGAAATTCGAAACAAATTGAATCAAAACTAACAAAGAATTGGAAGTCAAAAAAATTTTTTGGAGAGACTTAGTTAACAAGCTTAAATAGATTGTATGGTTCGTCATTGGCCATAGAAATGTGAATGAACATCTCAATTAAAGGTATAAGATTTAGGAAGAACACTTGAAACAAGTTGAATCGGAATCAAAATGAAATATAAAATTGATAACTCATTTTGGGTAGACTTGGTGAACAAGTAAGCATGAATAGAACAATTTTATTGTTCATTTCCCTTGGAAAGTGAGTGAACATGCCAATTCGGCTTAGAAAAGCCACGGATAGAGATTCGAAACAAATTGAATCAGAACTGACAAAGAATTGGATGTCAAAAACAAATTTTTGAGAGACTTAGTTAACAAGAAAGCTTAAATAGACTGTTTGCTTCATCAATAGCCTTAGGAATGTGAATGAACATCCCAATTAGAGCTACAAGATTTTAGAAGAACACTCGAAACACGTTTAATCGGAATCAAAGTGAAATATAAAATTGAAAACATAATTTGGGTAGATTTGGCGAACAAGTAAGCATGAATAGAACAATTTTATTGATCATCTGTATTGGAAAGTGATTTAATATGCCAATTCGAGTTAGGAAAGTTACAAATGGAGATTCGAAACAAATTGAATTAAAACTAACAAAGAATTGGAAGTCAAAATCAAATTTTGGAGAGACTTAGTTAACAAGTAAGGTTAAATAGACAGTTTGCTTCATCAATGGCCTTAGGAATGTGAATGAACATCCCAATTAGAGCTAGAAGATTTCGGAAGAACACTCGAAACAAGTTGAATCGGAATCGAAGAGAAATATAAAATTGAAAACACATTTTGGGTAGACTTGGTGAACAAGTAAGCATGAATAGAACAATTTTGTTGATCATTTGTCTTGGAAAGTGATTTAACAAGCCAATTCGGATTAGAAAAGCTACGGATAGAGATTCAAAACAAATTGAATCAGAACTGACAAAGAATTGGATGTCAAAAACAAATTTTAGAGACTTAGTTAACAAGTAAGGTTAAATAGACTGTTTGCTTCATTAATGGCCTTAGCAATGAGAATAAACATCCCAATTATAGCTGGAATATTTGGGAAGAACACTCGAAACAAGTTGAATAGAAATCAAAATGACATAAAAATTGAAAACACATTTTGGGTAGACTTGGTGAAAAAAGTAAGCATGAATAGAACAATTTTGTTGATCATTTGTCCAGGACAGTGATTTAACATGCCAATTCGAGTTAGAAAAGTTACAGATAGAGATTCAAAATAAATTGAATCAAAAATAACAAAGAATTAGAAGTCAAAAACAAATTTTGGAAAGACTTAGTTAACAAGTAAGCTTAAATAGATTGTATGCTTCGTCATTGGCCGTGGAAATGTGATTGACCATCTCAATTAGAGCTAGAAGATTTTGGAAGAACACTCGAAACAAGTTGAATCGGAATTGAAGTGAAATATAAAATTGAAAACATATTTTGGGTAAACTTGGTGAACAAGTAAGCATGAATAGAATAATTTTATTGTTCATTTGTCTTGGAAAGTGATTTAACATGCCAATTCGGGTTAGAAAAGTTACAGATGGAGATTTGAAACAAATTGAATCAAAACTAACAAAGAATTGGAAGTCAAAAACAAATTTTGGAGAGACTTAGTTAACAAGGAAGCTTAAAAAGAATGTTTGCTTCATCATTGGCCTTAGGAATGAGAATGATCATCCTAATTAGAGCTAAAAGATTTCGGAAGGAAACTCGAAACAAGTTGAATTGGAATCAAAGTTAAATATAAAATTGAAAACATACTTTGGGTAGAATTGGTGAACAAGTATGCATGAATAGAACAACTTTATTGATCATTTGTTTTGGAAAGTTATTTAACATGCAAATTTGGGTTAGAAAAATTCTGAGATGGAGATTTGAAACAAATTGAATCAAAACTAACAAAGAATTGGAAGTCAAAAACAAATTTTGGAGAGACTTAGTTAACAAGGAAGCTTAAAAAGAATGTTTGCTTCATCATTGGCCTTAGGAATGAGAATGATCATCCTAATTAGAGCTAAAAGATTTGGAAAGAACCCTCGAAACAAGTTGAATCTGAATCGAAGTGAAATATAAAATTGAAAACATAATTTGGGTAAACTTGGTGAACAAGTATGAATAGAATAATTTTGTGAATCATTTTTCTTGGAAAGTGATTTAACATGCCAATTCGGGTTAGAAAAGCTATAGATGGAGATTCGAAACAAATTCAATCAAAACCAACGAAGAATTGGAAGTCAAAAACAAATTTTAGAGACACTTTGTTAAAAAGTAAGCTTAAATAGAGTGTTTGCTTCATCAATGGCCTTAGGAATGTGAATGAACATCCCAATTAAAGCTAGAAGATTTCGGAAGGACACTCGAAACAAGTTGAATCTGAATCGAAGTGAAATATAAAATTGAAAACATAATTTGGGTAGACTTGGTGAACAAGTAAGTATGAATAGAACAATTTTATTGACCATTTGTCTTGGAAAGTGATTTAACTTGCCAATTCGAGTAAGAACAGTTACAGATGGAGATTCGAAACAATTTGAATCATAACTAACAAAGAATTAGAAGTCAAAAAAAAATTTTAGAGAGACATAGTTAACAAGTAAGCTTAAATAGATTGTATGCTTCGTCATTGGCCGTAGAAATGTGATTGACCATCTCAATTAGAGCTAGAAGATTTTGGAAGAACACTCGAAACAAGTTGAATCGGAATCGAAGTGAAATATAAAATTGAAAACATATTTTGGGTAAACTTGGTGAACAAGTAAGCATGAATAGAATAATTTTATTGTTCATTTGTCTTGGAAAGTGATTTAACATGCCAATTCGGGTTAGAAAAGTTACAGATGGAGATTTGAAACAAATTGAATCAAAACTAACAAAGAATTGGAAGTCAAAAACAAATTTTGGAGAGACTTAGTTAACAAGGAAGCTTAAAAAGAATGTTTGCTTCATCATTGGCCTTAGGAATGAGAATGATCATCCTAATTAGAGCTAAAAGATTTTGGAAGGAAACTCGAAACAAGTTGAATTGGAATCAAAGTTAAATATAAAATTGAAAACATAATTTGGGTAGACTTGGTGAACAAGTAAGCATGAATAGAACAATTTTATTGATCATTTGTTTTGGAAAGTGATTTAACATGCCAATTCGGGTTAGAAAAGTTACAGATGGAGATTTGAAACAAATTGAATCAAAACTAACAAAGAATTGGAAGTCAAAAACAAATTTTGGAGAGACTTAGTTAACAAGGAAGCTTAAAAAGAATGTTTGCTTCATCATTGGCCTTAGGAATGAGAATGATCATCCTAATTAGAGCTAAAAGATTTGGAAAGAACCCTCGAAACAAGTTGAATCTGAATCGAAGTGAAATATAAAATTGAAAACATAATTTGGGTAAACTTGGTGAACAAGTATGAATAGAATAATTTTTTGAATCATTTTTCTTGGAAAGTGATTTAACATGCCAATTCGGGTTAGAAAAGCTATAGATGGAGATTCGAAACAAATTCAATCAAAACCAACGAAGAATTGGAAGTCAAAAACAAATTTTAGAGACACTTTGTTAAAAAGTAAGCTTAAATAAAGTGTTTGCTTCATCAATGGCCTTAGGAATGTGAATGAACATCCCAATTAAAGCTAGAAGATTTCGGAAGGACACTCGAAACAAGTTGAATCTGAATCGAAGTGAAATATAAAATTGAAAACATAATTTGGGTAGACTTGGTGAACAAGTAAGTATGAATAGAACAATTTTATTGACCATTTGTCTTGGAAAGTGATTTAACTTGCCAATTCGAGTAAGAACAGTTACAGATGGAGATTCGAAACAATTTGAATCATAACTAACAAAGAATTGGAAGTCAAAAAAAAATTTTAGAGAGACATAGTTGACAAGTAAGCTTAAATAGATTGTATGCTTCGTCATTGGCCGTAGAAATGTGATTGACCATCTCAATTAGAGCTAGAAGATTTTGGAAGAACACTCGAAACAAGTTGAATCGGAATCGAAGTGAAATATAAAATTGAAAACATATTTTGGGTAAACTTGGTGAACAAGTAAGCATGAATAGAATAATTTTATTGTTCATTTGTTTTGGAAAGTGATTTAACATGCCAATTCGGGTTAGAAAAGTTACAGATGGAGATTTGAAACAAATTGAATCAAAACTAACAAAGAATTGGAAGTCAAAAACAAATTTTGGAGAGACTTAGTTAACAAGGAAGCTTAAAAAGAATGTTTGCTTCATCATTGGCCTTAGGAATGAGAATGATCATCCTAATTAGAGCTAAAAGATTTCGGAAGGAAACTCGAAACAAGTTGAATTGGAATCAAAGTTAAATATAAAATTGAAAACATAATTTGGGTAGACTTGGTGAACAAGTAAGCATGAATAGAACAATTTTATTGATCATTTGTTTTGGAAAGTGATTTAACATGCCAATTCGGGTTAGAAAAGTTACAGATGGAGATTTGAAACAAATTGAATCAAAACTAACAAAGAATTGGAAGTCAAAAACAAATTTGGAGAAACTTAGTTAACAAGGAAGCTTAAAAAGAATGTTTGCTTCATCATTGGCCTTAGGAATGAGAATGATCATCCTAATTAGAGCTAAAAGATTTGGAAAGAACCCTCGAAACAAGTTGAATCTGAATCGAAGTGAAATATAAAATTGAAAACATAATTTGGGTAAACTTGGTGAACAAGTATGAATAGAATAATTTTTTGAATCATTTTTCTTGGAAAGTGATTTAACATGCCAATTCGGGTTAGAAAAGCTATAGATGGAGATTCGAAACAAATTCAATCAAAACCAACGAAGAATTGGAAGTCAAAAACAAATTTTAGAGACACTTTGTTAAAAAGTAAGCTTAAATAAAGTGTTTGCTTCATCAATGGCCTTAGGAATGTGAATGAACATCCCAATTAAAGCTAGAAGATTTCGGAAGGACACTCGAAACAAGTTGAATCTGAATCGAAGTGAAATATAAAATTGAAAACATAATTTGGGTAGACTTGGTGAACAAGTAAGTATGAATAGAACAATTTTATTGACCATTTGTCTTGGAAAGTGATTTAACTTGCCAATTCGAGTAAGAACAGTTACAGATGGAGATTCGAAACAATTTGAATCATAACTAACAAAGAATTGGAAGTCAAAAAAAAATTTTAGAGAGACATAGTTGACAAGTAAGCTTAAATAGATTGTATGCTTCGTCATTGGCCGTAGAAATGTGATTGACCATCTCAATTAGAGCTAGAAGATTTTGGAAGAACACTCGAAACAAGTTGAATCGGAATCGAAGTGAAATATAAAATTGAAAACATATTTTGGGTAAACTTGGTGAACAAGTAAGCATGAATAGAATAATTTTGTTGTTCATTTGTCTTGGAAAGTGATTTAACATGCCAATTCGGGTTAGAAAAGTTACAGATGGAGATTTGAAACAAATTGAATCAAAACTAACAAAGAATTGGAAGTCAAAAACAAATTTTGGATAGACTTAGTTAACAAGGAAGCTTAAAAAGAATGTTTGCTTCATCATTGGCCTTAGGAATGAGAATGATCATCCTAATTAGAGCTAAAAGATTTCGGAAGGAAACTCGAAACAAGTTGAATTGGAATCAAAGTTAAATATAAAATTGAAAACATAATTTGGGTAGACTTGGTGAACAAGTAAGCATGAATAGAACAATTTTATTGATCATTTGTTTTGGAAAGTGATTTAACATGCCAATTGGGGTTAGAAAAAGTTCTGAGATGGAGATTTGAAACAAATTGAATCAAAACTAACAAAGAATTGGAAGTCAAAAACAAATTTGGAGAGACTTAGTTAACAAGGAAGCTTAAAAAGAATGTTTGCTTCATCATTGGCCTTAGGAATGAGAATGATCATCCTAATTAGAGCTAAAAGATTTGGAAAGAACCCTCGAAACAAGTTGAATCTGAATCGAAGTGAAATATAAAATTGAAAACATAATTTGGGTAAACTTGGTGAACAAGTATGAATAGAATAATTTTTTGAATCATTTTTCTTGGAAAGTGATTTAACATGCCAATTCGGGTTAGAAAAGCTATAGATGGAGATTCGAAACAAATTCAATCAAAACCAACGAAGAATTGGAAGTCAAAAACAAATTTTAGAGACACTTTGTTAAAAAGTAAGCTTAAATAGAGTGTTTGCTTCATCAATGGCCTTAGGAATGTGAATGAACATCCCAATTAAAGCTAGAAGATTTCGGAAGGACACTCGAAACAAGTTGAATCTGAATCGAAGTGAAATATAAAATTGAAAACATAATTTGGGTAGACTTGGTGAACAAGTAAGTATGAATAGAACAATTTTATTGACCATTTGTCTTGGAAAGTGATTTAACTTGCCAATTCGAGTAAGAACAGTTACAGATGGAGATTCGAAACAATTTGAATCATAACTAACAAAGAATTGGAAGTCAAAAAAAAATTTTAGAGAGACATAGTTGACAAGTAAGCTTAAATAGATTGTATGCTTCGTCATTGGCCGTAGAAATGTGATTGACCATCTCAATTAGAGCTAGAAGATTTTGGAAGAACACTCGAAACAAGTTGAATCGGAATCGAAGTGAAATATAAAATTGAAAACATATTTTGGGTAAACTTGGTGAACAAGTAAGCATGAATAGAATAATTTTATTGTTCATTTGTCTTGGAAAGTGATTTAACATGCCAATTCGGGTTAGAAAAGTTACAGATGGAGATTTGAAACAAATTGAATCAAAACTAACAAAGAATTGGAAGTCAAAAACAAATTTTGGAGAGACTTAGTTAACAATTAAGCTTAAATAGAATGTTTGCTTCATCATTGGCCTTCGGAAAGTGAATGAACATCCCAATTAGATCTAAAAGATTTCGGAAGAACACTCGAAACAAGTTGAATCGGAATCGAAGTGAAATATAAAATTGAAAACACATTTTATGTAGACTTGGTGAACAAGTAAGCATGAATAGAAAAATTTTCTGAATCATTTTTCTTGGAAAGTGATTTAACATGCCAATTCGGGTTAGAAAAGTTACAGATGAAGATTTAAAACAAATTGAATCAAAGCTAACAAAGAATTGGAAGTCAAAAATAAATTTTGGAGAGACTTAGTTAACAAGTAAGCTTAAATAGATTGTATGGTTCATCATTGGCCTTAGAAATGTCAATGAACATCCCAATTAGAGCTAGAAGATTTCGAAAGAACACAAGAAACAAATTGAATCGAAATCAAAATGAAATTTAAAATTGAAAACACATTTTGGGTAGACTTGGAGAACAAGTAAGCATGACTAGAACAATTTTTTGATCATTTGTTTTGGAAAGTGATTTAACATGCCAATCCGGGTCAGAAAAGCTACGGATGGAGATTCGAAACAAATTAACTCAGAATTGACAAAGCATTAGAAGTCCAAAACAAATTTTAGAGGGACTTAGTTAACAAGTAAGCTTAAATAGACTGTTTGCTTCATCAATGACCTTAGGAATGTGAATGAACATCCCAATTAGAGCTAGAAGATTTGGGAAGAACACTCGAAACAAGTTGAATCGGAATCGAAGTGAAATATAAAATTGAAAACATAATTTGGGTAGACTTGGTGAACAAGTAAGCATGAATAGAACAATTTTATTGATCATCTGTATTGGAAAGTGATTTAATATGCCAATTCGAGTTAGGAAAGTTACAAATGGAGATTCGAAACAAATTGAATTAAAACTAACAAAGAATTGGAAGTCAAAATCAAATTTTGGAGAGACTTAGTTAACAAGTAAGGTTAAATAGACTGTTTGCTTCATCAATGGCCTTAGGAATGTGAATGAACATCCCAAATAGAGCTAGAAGAATTCAGAAGAACACTCGAAACAAGTTGAATCGAAATCGAAGAAAAATATAAAATTGAAAACACATTTTGGGTAGACTTAGTGAACAAGTAAGCATGAATAGAAAAATTTTATTGATCATTTATCTTGGAAAGTGCTTTAACATGCCAATTCGGATTGGAAAAGCTACGGATAGAGATTCAAAACAAATTGAATCAGAACTGACAAAGAATTGGAAGTCAAAAAAAAATTTTTGGACAGACTTCGTTAACAAGGAAGCTTAAATAGATTGTATGCTTCATCATTGGCTTTAGAAATGTGAATCAACATCCCAATTAGAGCTATAAGATTTGAGAAGAGCACTCAAAACAAGGAGAATGGGAATCGAAATGACATATAATTATGAAAACACATTTTGGGTAGATTGGCCAACAAGTAAGTATGAATAGAACAATTTTATTGATCATTTGTCTTGGAAAGTGACTTAAGATGCCAATCCGAGTCAGAAAACTTACAGATAGACATTCGAAATAAATTGAATCAAAAATAACAAAGAATTGGAAGTCAAAAACAAATTTTGGAGAGACTTAGTTAACAAGTAAGCTTAAATAGATTGTATGCTTCGTTATTGGCTGTAGAAATGTGAATGAAAATCTCAATTAGAGCTAGAAGATTTGGGAAGAACACTTGCAACAAGTTGAATCAGAATCAAAATGAAAGATAAAATTGAAAACACATTTTGGGTAGACTTTGTGAACAATTAAGCATGAATAAAACAATTTTATTGTTCTTTTCTCTTAGAAAGTGATTTAACATGCCAATTCGTATTATAAAAGTTACAAAAAGAGATTCAAAACAAATTGAATCAGAACTGACAAAGAATTGGACGTCAATAACAAATTTTAGAGAGACTTAGTTAACAAGTAAGCTTAAATAGACTGTTTGCTTCATCAATGGCCTTAGGAATGTGAATGAAAATCCCAATTAGACCTAGAGGATTTCGGAAGGAAACTCGAAACAAGTTGAATTGGAATCGAAGTTAAATATAAAATTGAAAACACATTTTGGGTAGACTTGGTGAACAAGTAAGCATGAATAGAACAATTTTATTGATCATTTGTCTTGGAAAGTGATTTAACATGCCAATTCGGATTAGAAAAGCTACAGATAGAGATTCAAAACAAATTGAATCAGAACTGACAAAGAATTGGATGTCAAAAACAAATTTTAGAGACTTAGTTAACAAGTAAGGTTAAATAGACTGTTTGCTTCATTAATGGGCTTAGCAATGTGAAAGAACATCCCAATTAGAGCTATAAGCTTTAGGAAGAACACTCGAAACAAGTTGAATCGGAATAGATGTGAAATATAAAATTGAAAAGACATTTTGTGTAGACTTGGTGAACAAATAAGCATGAATAGAAAAATTTTCTGAATCATTTTTCTTGGAAAGTGATTTAACATGCCAATTCGGGTTAGAAAAGTTACAGATGAAGATTCGAAACAAATTGAATCAAAGCTAACAAAGAATTGGAAGTCAAAAAAAAATTTTGGAGAGACTTCGTTAACAAGGAAGCTTAAATAGATTGTATGCTTCATCATTGGCTTTAGAAATGTGAATCAACATCCCAATTAGAGCTATAAGATTTGAGAAGAGCACTCAAAACAAAGAGAATGGGAATCGAAATGACATATAATTATGAAAACACATTTTGGGTAGATTGGCGAACAAGTAAGTATGAATAGAACAATTTTATTGATCATTTGTCTTGGAAAGTGACTTAAGATGCCAATCCGAGTCAGAAAACTTACAGATAGACATTCGAAATAAATTGAATCAAAACTAACAAAGAATTGGAAGTCAAAAACAAATTTTGGAGAGACTTAGTTAACAAGTAAGCTTAAATAGATTGTATGCTTCGTCATTCGCTGTAGAAATGTGAATGAAAATCTCAATTAGAGCTAGAAGATTTGGGAAGAACACTTGCATTAAGTTTAATCAGAATCAAAATGAAATATAAAATTGAAAACACATTTTGGGTAGACTTTGTGAACAATTAAGCATGAATAAAACAATTTTATTGTTCTTTTCTCTTGGAAAGTGATTTAACATGCCAATTCGTATTATAAAAGTTACAGAAAGAGATTCAAAACAAATTGAATCAGAACTGACAAAGTATTGGATGTCAATAACAAATTTTAGAGAGACTTAGTTAACAAGTAAGCTTAAATAGACTGTTTGCTTCATCAATGGCCTTAGGAATGTGAATGAAAATCCCAATTAGACCTAGAGGATTTCGGAAGGAAACTCGAAACAAGTTGAATTGGAATCGAAGTTAAATATAAAATTGAAAACACATTTTGGGTAGACTTGGTGAACAAGTAAGCATGAATAGAACAATTTTATTGATCATTTGTCTTGGAAAGTGATTTAACATGCCAATTCTGATTAGAAAAGCTACAGATAGAGATTCAAAACAAATTAAATCAGAACTGACAAAGAATTGGATGTCAAAAACAAATTTTAGAGACTTAGTTAACAAGTAAGGTTAAATAGACTGTTTGCTTCATCAATGGGCTTAGCAATGTGAATGAACATCCCAATTAGAGCTAGAAGCTTTAGGAAGAACACTCGAAACAAGTTGAATCGGAATCGATGTGAAATATAAAATTGAAAAGACATTTTGTGTAGACTTGGTGAACAAGTAAGCATGAATAGAAAAATTTTCTGAATCATTTTTCTTGGAAAGTGATTTAACATGCCAATTCGGGTTAGAAAAGTTACAGATGAAGATTCGAAACAAATTGAATCAAAGCTAACAAAGAATTGGAAGTCAAAAAAAAAATTTGGAGAGACTTCGTTAACAAGGAAGCTTAAATAGATTGTATGCTTCGTCATTCGCTGTAGAAATGTGAATGAAAATCTCAATTAGAGCTAGAAGATTTGGGAAGAACACTTGCAACAAGTTGAATCAGAATAAAAATGAAAGATAAAATTGAAAACACATTTTGGGTAGACTTTGTGAAGAATTAAGCATGAATAAAACAATTTTATTGTTCTTTTCTCTTAGAAAGTGATTTAACATGCCAATTCGTATTATAAAAGTTACAAAAAGAGATTCAAAACAAATTGATAAAATTGAAAAGTGATTTAACATGCCAATTCGGATTAGAAAAGCTACAGATAAAGATTCAAAACAATTCAATCAAAACCAACGAAGAATTGGAAGTCAAAAAAAAATTTTAGAGAGACTTCGTTAACAAGGAAGGTTAAATAGATTCTATGCTTCATCATTGGCCTTAGAAATGTGAATCAACATCCCAATTATGCTAGAAGATTTAGGAAGAACACTCGAAACAAGTTGAATCGGAATCAAAATGAAATATAAAATTGAAAACACATTTTGGGTAGACTTGGTGAACAAGTAAGCATGAATAGAAAAAGTTTCTGAATCATTTATCTTGGAAAGTGCTTTAACATGCCAATTCGAGTAAGAAAAGTTACAGATGGAGATTCGAAACAATTTGAATCAAAACTAACAAAGAATTGGAAGTCAAAAATAAATTTTGGAGAGACATAGTTAACAAGTAAGCTTAAATAGATTGTATGCTTCGTCATTGCCCGTAGAAATGTGATTGACCATCTCAATTAGAGCTAGAAGATTTCGGAAGAACACTCGAAACAAGTTGAATCAGAATCGAAGTGAAATATAAAATTGAAAACATATTTTGGGTAGACTTGGTGAACAAGTAAGCATGAATAGAACAATTTTATTCTTCATTTGTCTTGGAAAGTGATTTAACATGCCAATTCAAGTTAGAAAATCTACGGATGGAGATTCGAAAAAAATTGAATAAGAACTGACAAAGAATTTGAGGTCAAAAACAAATTTTGGAGAGAATTAGTTAACAAGTAAGCTTAAATAGAATGTTTGCTTCATCATTGGCCATAGGAATGTGAATGAACATCCCAATTAGAGCGAGAAGATTTCGGAGGAACACTCGAAACAAGTTGAATCGAACTCAAATGAAATATAAAATTGAAAACATATTTTGGGTAGACTTGGTGAACAAGTAAGCATGAATAGTCATTTGTCTAGGATAGTGATTTAACATGCCAATTCGTGTTAGAAAAGCTACGGATGGAGGTTTGAAACAAATTGAATAAGAATTGAAAAAGAATTTGAAATCAAAAACAAATTTTTTAGAGACTTAGTTAATAAGTAAGCTTAAATAGAATGTTTGCTTCATCATTGGCCTTAGGAATGTGAATCAACATCCCAATTAGAGCTAGAAGATTTGGGAAGAACACTAGAAACAAGGTGTATCAGAATCGAAATGAAATATAAAATTGAAAACATATTTTGGGTAGACTTGGAGAACAAGTAAGCTTGAATAGAATAATTTTATTGATCATTTATCTTGGAAAGTGATTTAAGATGCCAATTCGAGTTAGAAAACCTACGGATGGAGATTCGAAACAAATTGAAAAAGAACTGACAAAGAATTTGAAGTCAACAACAAATTTTTGAGAGACTTAGTTAATAAGTAAGCTTAAATAGAATGTTTGCTTCATCATTGGCTGTAGGAATGTGAATGAACATTCCAATTAGAGCTAGAAGATTTCGGAGGAACACTTGAAACAAGTTGAATGGAAATCAAATGACATATAAAATTGAAAACACATTTTGGATAGACTTGGTGAACAAGTAAGCATGAATAAAACAATTTTATTGATCATTTGTCTAGGACAGTGATTTAACATGCCAATTCGAGTTAGAAAAGTTACGGATGGAGATTCGAAACAAATTGAATAAGAATTGAAAAAGAATTTGAAATCAAAAACAAATTTTTTAGAGACTTAGTTAATAAGTAAGCTTAAATAGAATGTTTGCTTCATCATTGGCCTTAGGAATGTGAGTCAACATCCCAATTAGAGCTAGAAGATTTGGGAAGAACACTCGAAACAAGGTGTATCGGAATCGAAATGAAATATAAAATTGAAAACATATTTTGGGTAGACTTGGAGAACAAGTAGCTTGAATAGAATAATTTTATTGATCATTTATCTTGGAAAGTGATTTAAGATGCCAATTCGAGTTAGAAAAGCTACGGATGGAGATTCGAAACAAATTGAAAAAGAACTGACAAAGAATTTGAAGTTAACAACAAATTTTTGAGAGACTTAGTTAATAAGTAAGCTTAAATAGAATGTTTGCTTCATCATTGGCTGTAGGAATGTGAATGAACATTCCAATTAGAGCCAGAAGATTTCAGAGGAACACTTGAAACAAGTTGAATGGAAATCAAATGACATATAAAATTGAAAACACATTTTGGATAGACTTGGTGAACAAGTAAGCATGAATAGAACAATTTTATTGATCATTTGTCTAGGACAGTGATTTAACATGCCAATTCGAGTTAGAAAAGTTACGGATGGAGATTCGAAACAAATTGAATAACAACTGACAAAGAATTTGAAGTCAAAAACAAATTTTGGAGAGACTTAGTTAACAAGTAAGCTTCAATAGATTGTATGCTTCTTCATTGGCAGTAGAAATGTGAATGAACATCTCAATTAGAGCTAGAATATTTGGGAAGAACACTCGAAACAAGTTGAATCGAAATCAAAATGACATATAATATTGAAAACACATTTTGGGTAGCCTTGGTGAACCAGTAAGCATGAATAGAACAATTTTTTGAATCATTTTTCTTGGAAAGTGATTTAACATGCCAAATCGGGTTAGAAAAGCTACAGATGGAGATTCGAAACAAATTCAATCAAAACCAACGAAGAATTGGAGGTTAAAAACAAATTTTAGAGACACTTAGTTAAAAAGTAAGCTTAAATAGATTGTATGCTTCGTCATTGCCCGTAGAAATGTGATTGACCATCTCAATTAGAGCTAGAAGATTTTGGAAGAACACTCGAAACAAGTTGAATCGTAATCGAAGTCAAATATAAAATTGAAAACATATTTTGGGTAGACTTGGTGAACAAGTAAGCATGAATAGAAAAATTTTATTGATCATTTGTCTAGGATAGTGATTTAACATGCCAATTCGAGTTAGAAAAGCTACGGATGGAGATTCGAAACAAATTGAATAAGAACTGACAAAGAATTTGAAGTCAAAAACAAATTTTGGAGAGACTTAGTTAACAAGTAAGCTTCAATAGATTGTATGCTTCGTCATTGGCACTAGAAATGTTAATGAACATCTCAATTAGAACTAGAATATCTGGGAAGAACACTCGAAACAAGTTGAATCGAAATCAAAATGACATATAAAATTGAAAACACATTTTGGGTAGACTTGGTGAACAAGTAAGCATGAATAGAACAATTTTATTGATCATTTGTCTAGGACAGTGATTTAACATGCCAATTCGAGTGAGAAAAGTTACGGATGGAGATTCGAAATAAATTGAATAAGAACTGACAAAGAATTTGAAGTCAAAAACAAATTTTAGAGAGACTTAGTTAACAAGTAAGCTTCAACAGATTGTATGCTTCTTCATTGGCACTAGAAATGTTAATGAACATCTCAATTAGAACTAGAATATCTGGGAAGAACACTCGAAACAAGTTGAATCGAAATCAAAATGACATCTAAAATTGAAAACACATTTTGGGTAGACTTGGTGAACAAGTAAGCATGAATAGAACAATTTTATTGATCATTTGTCTAGGACAGTGATTTAACATGCCAATTCGAGTTAGAAAAGTTACGGATGGAGATTCAAAATAAATTGAATAAGAACTGACAAAGAATTTGAAGTCAAAAACAAATTTTAGAGAGACTTAGTTAACAAGTAAGCTTCAATAGATTGTATGCTTCTTCATTGGCAGTAGAAATGTGAATGAACATCTCAATTAGAGCTAGAATATTTGGGAAGAACACTCGAAACAAGTTGAATCGAGATCAAAATGACATCTAAAATTGAAAACACATTTTGGGTAGACTTGGTGAACCAGTAAGCATGAATAAAACAATTTTTTGAATCATTTTTCTTGGAAAGTGATTTAACATGCCAATTCGGGTTAGAAAAGCTACAGATGGAGATTCGAAACAAATTCAATCAAAACCAACGAAGAATTGGAGGTTAAAAACAAATTTTAGAGACACTTAGTTAAAAAGTAAGCTTAAATAGAGTGTTTCCTTCATCAATGGCCTTAGGAATGTGAATGAACATCCCAATTAAAGCTAGAAGATTTCGGAAGAAGACTCGAAACAAGTTGAATCTGAATCAAAATAAAATATAAAATTGAAAACATAATTTGGGTAGACTTGGTGAAAAAGTAAGTATGAATAGAACAATTTTATTCATCATTTGTCTTGGAAAGTGATTTAAAATGCCAATTCGAGTAAGAAAAGTTACAGATGGAGATTCAAAATAATTTGAATCAAAACTAACAAAGAATTGGAAGTCAAAAACAAATTTTGGAGAGACATAGTTAACAAGTAAGCTTAAATAGATTGTATGCTTCGTCATTGCCCGTAGAAATGTGATTGACCATCTCAATTAGAGCTAGAAGATTTCGGAAGAACACTCGAAACAAGTTGAATCGTAATCGAAGTCAAATATAAAATTGAAAACATATTTTGGGTAGACTTGGTGAACAAGTAAGCATGAATAAGAAAATTTTATTGATCATTTGTCTAGGATAGTGATTTAACATGCCAATTCGAGTTAGAAAAGCTACGGATGGAGATTCGAAACAAATTGAATAAGAACTGACAAAGAATTTGAAGTCAAAAACAAATTTTGGAGAGACTTAGTTAACAAGTAAGCTTCAATAGATTGTATGCTTCGTCATTGGCACTAGAAATGTTAATGAACATCTCAATTAGAACTAGAATATTTGGGAAGAACACAAGAAACAAGTTGAATCGAAATCAAAATGACATATAAAATTGAAAACACATTTTGGGTAGACTTGGTGAACAAGTAAGCATGAATAGAACAATTTTATTGATCATTTGTCTAGGACAGTGATTTAACATGCCAATTCGAGTTAGAAAAGCTACGGATGGAGATTCGAAACAAATTGAAAAAGAACTGAAAAAGAATTTGGAGTCAAAAACAAATTTTTAAGAGACTTAGTTAAAAAGTAAGCTTAAATAGATTGTATGCTTCGTCATTGGCTGTAGAAATGTGAATGAACATCTCAATTAGAGCTAGAATATTTGGGAAGAACACTCTAAACAAGGTGTATCAGAATCAAAATGAAATATAAAATTGAAAACATATTTTGGGTACACTTAAAGAACAAGTAAGCTTGAATAGAATAATTTTATTGATCATTTATCTTGGAAAGTGATTTAAGATGCCAATTCGAGTTACAAAAGCTACGGATGGAGATTCGAAACAAATTGAAAAAGAACTGAAAAAGAATTTGAAGTGAAAAACAAATTTTTGAGAGACTTAGTTAATAAGTAAGCTTAAATAGAATGTTTGCTTCATCATTGGCTGTAGGAATGTGAATGAACATCGTAATTAGAGCTAGAAGATTTCAGAGGAACACTCAAAACAAGTTGAATGGAAATCAAATGACATATAAAATTGAAAACACATTTTGAGTAGACTTGGTGAACAAGTAAGCATGAATAGAACAATTTTATTGATGATTTGTCTAGGACAGTGATTTAAAATGCCAATTCGAGTTAAAAAAGCTACGGATGAAGATTCTAAACAAATTGAAGAAGAACTGACAAAGAATAGGAAGTCAAAAACAAATTTTTGAGAGACTTAGCTAACAAGTAAGCTTAAATAGATTGTATGCTTCGTCATTGGCTATAGAAATGTGAATGAACATCTCAATTAGATCTTGAAGATTTGGGAAGAACACTCGAAACAAGTTGAATCGAAATCAAAATGACATATAAAATTGAAAACACATTTTGGGTAGACTTGTTGAACAAGTAAGCATGAATAGAACAATTTTTTGAATCATTTTTCTTGGAAAGTGATTTAACATGCCAATTCGGGTTAGAAAAGTTACAGATGGAGATTGGACAAACATTCAATGAAAACTAACAAAGAATTGGAAGTGAAAAACAAATTTTAGAGAGACTTACTTAACAAGGAAGCTTAAACAGAATGTTTGCTTCATCATTGGCCTTAGGAATGTGAATGAACATCCCAATTAGAGTTAGAAGATTTCGGAGGAACACTCGAAACAAGTTCAATAGAAATCAAATGACATATAAAATTGAAAACACATTTTGGGTAGACTTGGTGAACAAGTAAGCATGAATAGAACAATTTTATTGATCATTTGTCTAGGACAGTGATTTAACATGCCAATTCGAGTTAGAAAAGCTACGGATGGAGATTCGAAACAAATTGAATAAGAACTGACAAAGAATTTGAAGTTAAAAACAAATTTTGGAGAGTCTTAGTTAACAAGTAAGCTTAAATCGAATGTTTGCTTCATCATTGTGCTTAGAAATGTGAATCAACATCCCAATTAGAGCTAGGAGATTTGGGAAGAATCATCGAAACAAGGTGTATCGGAATCAAAATGAAATATAAAATTGAAAACACATTTTGGGTAGACTTAGTGAACAAGCAAGCTTGAATAGAATAATTTTATGGATCATTTGTCTTAGAAAGTGATTTAACATGCCAATTCGAGTTAGAAATGCTACGGATAGAGATTTGAAACAAATTGAAAAAGAATTGAAAAAGAATTTGAAGTCAAAAACAAATTTTTGAGAGACTTAGTTAATAAGTAAGCTTAAATAGAATGTTTGCTTCATTATTGGCCTTAGGAATGTGAATGAACATCCCAATTAAAGCTAGAAAATTTAGGAAGAACTCTCGAAACAAGTTGATTTGGAATCGAAGTGAAATATAAAATTGAAAACACATTCTGGGTAGACTTGGTGAACAAGTAAGCATGAATAGAAAAATTTTCTGAATCATTTTTCTTGGAAAGTGATTTAACATGCCAATTCGGGGTAGAAAAGTTACAGATGAAGATTCGAAACAAATTGAATCAAAACTAACAAAGAATTGGAAGTCAAAAAAAAATTTTGGAGAGACTACGTTAACAACTAAGCTTAAATCGATTGTATGCTTGATCATTGGCCTTAGAAATGTGAATCAACATCCCAATTATGCTAGAAGATTTAGGAGGAACACTCGAAACAAGTTGAATCGGAATCAAAATGAAATATAAAATTGAAAACACATTTTGGGTAGACTTGGTGAACAAGTAAGCATGAATAGAATAATTTTATTGTTCATTTGTCTTGGAAAGTGGTTTAACATGCCAATTCAGTTTAGAAAAGCTACGGATAGAGATTCAAAACAAATTGAATCAGAACTGACAAAGAATTGGATGTCAAAAACAAATTTTGGAGATACTTAGTTAACAAGTAGGCTTAAATACATTGTTTTCTTCAACAATGGGCTTAGGAATGTGAATGAACATCCCAATTAGAGCTAGAAGATTTTGGAAGAACACTCGAAACAAGTTGAATCGGAATCAAAGTGAAATATAAAATTGGAAACATATTTGGGCAGACTTGGTTAACGAGTAAGCATGAATAGAACAATTTTATTGATCATTTGTCTTGGAAAGTGATTTAACATGCCAATTCAGGTTAGAAAAGCTATAGATGGAGATTCGAATCAAATTGAATAAGAACAGACAAAGAATTAGAAGTCAACAACAAATTTTAGAGAAACTTCGTTAACAAGTAAGCTTAAATAGGCTATTTGCTTCATCAATGGGCTAAGCAATGTGAATGAACATCCCAATTAGAGCTAGAAGATTTCGGAAGAACACTCGAAACAAGTTGAATCAGAATCGAAGTGAAATATCAAATTGAAAACACATTTTGGGTAGACTTGGTGAACAAGTAAGCATGAATAGAGCAATTTTCTGAATCATTTGTCTTGGAAAGTGATTTAACATGCCAATTCGGGTTATAAAAGTTACAGATGGAGATTAGAAACAAATTGAAACAAAACTAACAAAGAATTGGAAGTAAAAACAAATTTTGTAGAGACTTCGTTAACAAGGAAGCTTAAATAGATTGTATGCTTCATCATTGGCCTTAGAAATGTGAATCAACATCCCAATTATGCTAGAAGATTTAGGAAGAACACTCGAAAAAAGTTGAATCAGAATCAAAATGAAATATAAAATTGAAAACACATTTTGGGTAGACTTGGTGAACAAGTAAGCATGAATAGAACAATTTTATTGATCATTTGTCTAGGAGAGTGATTTAACATGCCAATTCGAGTTAGAAAAGCTACGGATGGAGATTTAAAAAAAATTGAATAAGAACTGAGAAAGAATTTGAAGTCAAAAACAAATGTTGGAGAGAATTATTTAACAAAGAAGCTTAAATCGAATGTTTGCTTCATCATTGGCCTTAGAAATGTGAATCAACATCCCAATTAGAGCTAGGAGATTTGGGAAGAACACTCGAAACAAGGTGCATCAGAATCGAAATGAAATATAAAATTGAAAACACATTTTGGGTAGACTTGGTGAACAAGTAAGCATGAATAGAACAATTTTCTAAGTCATTTATCTTGGAAAGTGATTTAACATGCCAATTCGGGTTAGAAAATCTACGGATGGAGATTCGAAACAAATTGAATAAGAACTGACAAAGAATTTGTAGTCAAAAACAAATTTTTGAGAGACTTAGTTAACAAGTAAGCTTAAATCAAATGTTTGCTTCATCATTAGCCTTAGAAATGTGAATCAACATCCCAATTAGATATGGTTAAAGCGCTTGTTACTAACTCTCAACAATTTCAATAGGAAACGAAGTCAAGCATTCAAAATTTAGAGAATCAAATTAGCCAATTGGCTTTGTCTGTTGGAAAGCTAGAAAGTCAAGGAAAGTTGCCCTCACAACCTATTGTAAATCCTATGCAAAATGCAAGCGCCATCACGCTTCGAAGTGGGAAAGAATTGAAAGATAGCATAAATACTCCTACAATAAGGCGTGGTTACGTCTTGGAGGAAGAGAGCGAAAAAGAAGTGATTCACCCTAAACTACAACCCGATCAACCCAAGGAATCTAAGGATAATCCTTCTAAAATAATGGTGACTAAATCTCCCTTCCCTCAAAGGTTTTCCAAGTCCAAGAAAGAAGAAGAGGAGAAGGAAATTCTTGAGACCTTTCGCAAGGTAGAGGTAAATATTCCTTTGCTCGATGCTCTTAAGCAAGTTCCTCGTTATGCCAAATTTCTTAAAGAATTGTGCACTAATAAAGGTAAGTTAAAGGGTAATTAAAAGGTAAGTGTGGCGGAAAATGTTTCAGCTATCCTTCAAAAGAAGTTGCCTCCTAAATGCAAAGATCCAAGTACGTTCACCATCCCTTGCACTATTGGTAATGTTGGTATTGGTAGAGCCATGTGCGATTTAGGTGCTTCAATTAATGTTATGCCTTTCTCTATTTATGAGTCATTGAATGTTGGTACTTTAAAAGAAACGGGTGTGATAATCCAACTTGTAGATAGATCCGTTGTGTACCCTATGGGTGTTTTAGAAGATGTGTTGGTAAAGGTCAATGAATTAGTTTTTCCTGTTGACTTCTATGTTCTTGATATGAAAGAGGATTCCTCTCCTAACTCTACATCTCTTTTGCTAGGAAGGCCTTTTCTTAAGATAGCCCGAACAAAAATTGATGTTTATAGCGGAGCACTTACTATGGAAATTTATGGTGAAATCATTAAATTTAATATTTTTGATGCTATGAGATATCCTAGTGACTTGTCTTGTGTCTTTATTGTGGATGTGATTGAACCTTCAGTGCAGAAATTATTTAAGATAGAGGATGACGATAACTTAAAAATTATTCTTGACTATAATCTAGCAGTTAATAATTTGCAACATTTGGATAAAGAATTTGCACTCAAACCAGAAATTCAAGATACATTTTTTGAACTTGAGTCACTTAAACCTATGCGAAATAATGTTGCAAATCTTGAGCTCTCGCAATTTCATGAAAGAATTCTCCCATCTATTTTGCAGGCCCCGAAGTTAGAGTTAAAGCAACTTCCAAATCATTTAAAGTATGTGTTCTTGGGGAATGAAGAAACCCTTCTGGTTATCATATCAAGTAAACTTTCAGCTTTGGAGGAAGAAAGATTGACTCGAGTGCTAAGAGAATACAAAGAAGCAATTGGTTGGACCATAGCCGACATCAAAGGTTTAAGCCCATCTACATGCATGCATCGAATCTTGATGGAAGAAGGCTGCAAGCCTGTAAGAGAATCACAAAGAAGGTTAAATCCACCCATGATGGAGGTAGTGAAAAAGGAGATTTTAAAACTACTTGATGCAGGTATGATCTACCCAATCTCTGATAGCAAGTGGGTAAGTCCTATTCATGTTGTTCCAAAGAAAACAGGTATAACTGTGGTTAAAAACTCAGACGGAGAATTGGTTCCCACTCGTATCCAAAATGGGTGGAGGGTTTGTATAGACTATAGGAAGTTGAATGCAACAACTAGGAAAGATCACTTCCCACTTCCTTTTATAGATCAAATGTTAGAAAGGTTGGCTAGTCGTTCTCATTTTTGCTATTTGGATGGTTATTCAGGTTTTTATCAAGTTTCAGTTGCACCAGAAGATCAAGAGAAAACAACCTTCACATGCCCCTTTGGCACATTTGCATATAGGCGTATGCCTTTTGGGCTTTGCAATGCACCAGCCACTTTCCAACGATGTATGGTGAGTATATTTTCTGATTATGTTGAGAAATTCATTGAAGTTTTTATGGATGATTTCACTGCATATGGAAATTCCTTTGATGAGTGCTTGCTTAATTTGACTAAGGTTCTTAAGAGGTGTATAGAGAAAAACCTTATTTTAAATTATGAAAAATGTCACTTCATAGTTGATCAAGGAATTATTTTAGGATATATTGTATCTTCTAGGGGATTAGAGGTGGATAAAGCAAAGGTAGATGTGATTAAGTCCTTGCCTTACCCCGTGAGTGTACGGGAAGTTCATTCTTTTCTTGGACATGCAGGTTTCTATCGGCGCTTTATCAAGGATTTCTCAAAATTTGCTCAACCCCTATGTAGATTGTTGCAAAAAGAAGTGGCATTCGAGTTTGATGATGCATGCAAAGGAGCTTTTGACAAGATAAAGGAATTGTTGACTTTCGCACCAGTTATTCAACCACCAAATTGGGATCTTCCATTCGAGATCATGTGCGATGCAAGCAACC
This sequence comes from Senna siamea, assembly GCA_031216115.1. Taxonomy (NCBI): domain Eukaryota; kingdom Viridiplantae; phylum Streptophyta; class Magnoliopsida; order Fabales; family Fabaceae; genus Senna; species Senna siamea. Next base: position 22,066,107 of record CM062361.1, on the reverse strand, counting down.
ATCCTGTTGGTGTTGTTCTTGGGCAAAGAATTGGAAATGCTTCTCATGTCATTTACTATGCTTCAAGAACCTTGGATAATGCCCAATGCAACTATACCACTACGGAGAAAGAGCTCTTAGCTATTATTTTTGCTTTAGAAAAATTTTGCCCTTATTTACTTTCCTCTAAAGTGATTGTATATTCTGATCATGCAGCTTTAAAATACCTTCTATCCAAGAAAGATGCTAAGCCGAGGCTTATTCGATGGATCCTACTCTTGCAAGAATTTGACCTTAGTATATATGATAAGAAGGGGGCAGAGAATTTAGTGGCTGACCACCTTAGCAGATTGGGCACAAGTGAGTCACCATTGCCCTTGAATGATGATTTTCCAGATGATCATCTCTTTTCTATCCAACCAACACCATGGTATGCTGATTTAGTCAATTATTTGGTTACCAAGACTTTACCAGGTGATCTTTCTAAAGCCAAAAGAGATAAGATAAAAAGTGATGCTAAAAATTATGTTTGGGATGATCCTTATTTGTGGAAATTCTGCTTTGATCAAATCATTAGAAGGTGTATTGCTGAAAATGAGATTTCTTCCATTCTAAATTTTTGTCATTCATATGCATGTGGGGGACATTTTGGTCCTAAACGCATAGCTCGTAAGGTGTTAGAATCTAGCTTGTTTTGTCCCTCCTTGTTTCATGACTCATATATGTTTTGTAAAGCTTGTGAGAATTGTCAAAAAGTAGGGAATATAAGATCTAGGGATCAAATGCCTCTTACCCCAATTCTTGTTTGTGAAGTGTTTGATATATGGGGTATAGATTTTATGAGACCTTTTCCCCCTTCTTATGGCAATATTTACATATTACTTGCTGTGGATTATGTCTCAAAGTGGGTGGAAGCAAAAGCCACCCGAACTAACAATTCTAAAGTTGTTATAGATTTTCTCAAGTCAAACATTTTCACAACCTTTGGGACTCCAAGAGCTATAATAAGCGATCGGGGTACGCATTTTTGCAACAAAGTGGTAGAAGCTTTTCTCAGCCGATACAATGTCACTCATCGAGTTTCTACTGCTTATGATCCCCAAACCAGTGGACAAGCTGAGGTTTCCAATAGGGAGATAAAGTCTATACTTGAGAAAACAATCAACCCAAATAGGAAGGATTGGAGTAAACGCCTTGATGATGCCTTATGGGCTTACCGCACAGCTTACAAAACTCCTATTGGTATGTCTCCTTACCGCTTAATTTTTGGAAAACCCTGCCACCTTCCAGTGGAATTGGAACATAAAGCTTATTGGGCCATAAAGCAATGCAATGTGAGGATGGAGGAAGCGGGGGCACAAAGGAAGTTACAACTACAAGAACTTGAGGAAATCCGCAATGATGCTTATGAGAGTTCCAGAATTTACAAAGAAAAGATAAGAAAATTTCATGACCAACAAATTTCTCGAAAAATATTTTCAATTGGTCAAAAAGTTCTTCTCTTTCATTCTCGCTTGAAATTATTTCCAGGTAAGTTGTACTCTCGATGGGTAGGACCTTTCATTGTTACTAATGTTTTCTCTCATAGTGCAGTTGAAATTAGTAGTCCTAGTACGGGTAAGACTTTTAAGGTGAATGGACATCGCCTTAAACCTTTTTATGAAGGTTTTCAAGTGCATAACATTGAAGAAGTCTCCCTAGAAATTCCTACATATGAGGTTTAATGCACCATCATGTTGAGCATAATGACATTAAAAAATTGCACTTGTGGAAGTTAACCTAATATTGCAAAATTAGAGTATTTTTCATGTTTTATTTTTTTACTTTTTTTACTATCTCTGATTTTTATTCAATTTAACCCTTAAAAAATTTTTTTTTTTAAAAAATATATATAAAATAAAATAAAAAATAATAGCATCTTATTACCTATGCATTTGTTCTTACTCTTTAGTCCTTCTATTTACTTGTTATTTATTTATTTATTTATTTTCCTTATTATTTTACTCTCTTCTTTCACTTTCATTAAATTTACCTTGGTTTATTATTTTGCTTTTGCAAGCAACCCTCACAGAATTTCTGCATTGCCCAGTGCCATTTCCTTCTTAGTCTTCATATGGCATTCAGGGGAGTTCTCCTATTTCTCTACCTCATTTTCATTTTCTTCATTAACTATTATATATTTTGTCTCAAATGCATTGAGGACAATGATGTGTTTAAGTGTGGGGGAGGATGAGATAGACTTTTGAGTGCTAAAAGTATTTATAGTTTAGTTTAATTTTTAATGTGCTTTAGTTGTGGATGATACTTTTGGAATAAACTTTGAAAAAAAAAATCAAAAAATCAAAATTTTTAATTTCTAATGGCATATAGTTTTAGTTTAGTTTGGTTTCTAATCTTAGGACCAAATTTCCTCCACTTACACATGTTTGGACTGCTGAAGCATAATTCTTGAATTGTTATTTTTTTTAAAGCAAAATTCATACTTTCAAGTCACTAGATTGAACTTGAACATTTGAGTTCTGTTTCTTTCTTGCAACATGACCATGTTTCTACCAAGTATACTTATTTGAGTTGAGAATTAAGAAGAAAAACTTTGCATGCTAACCTTAATTGAATTGCCTGGCATTTTAGGAATTTTGTTCAGTCTACTAAGATGTCAAAGACAAGGTGGATTACATCACTTTTGTAGGTCTAAGAACTTGGAATTCATTAGAAAGTTTGTTATTTCACCTTCCTTTTTCCTTTTACAAAAAAAAATAATAAATGAAATAATAACAATTTTCCTGCTCCTCTAATTCAAAAAGAATTATGAGTAGTGCTAGTAGCCGCTTAGAGTTGTGAATTATTAAGTAACCAGGTGTAGGTATTACCAATATTTACATTCGCATCAAAAGATTTTGACACTCTAAGTAAGAATTAAAAGTGCTTTGAAAAAAAAAACACTGTGACTGAGTTGAGTAACCGGGATTGTGTACCAAAAAGTATACTCTTTCGCGTCAAAAGGCTTTGTTAACAGTAGAAAAGAAAATAAAAAGTTAAAGGAAATTGGAAATGTGGAATAATAGGTTTTCTTTGAAGTTGCTGGGTTCTTTTGGACCTTATGTTTATTTGAAATTTTCTTTGTGTTGGTATCTTGGTAAACTTTGCAAACGTCCTTAGTGTCAGGCTTAACTATTTGACGTGCTAATATGCTTCTAAGACATTTTCTCTTCTCTCTTGAGTATTGCTTGTTTGGTTTCAAGCCTTACTGCATTGTGAAAAATAGATTAAGTGTTCTTTGTTATGTTTGCCAACTTGGAAGCATGCTTTAATAGCTATTTGAGTTTTGCTTGAAAAATACTTTATGCTTGATACATGCTTGAGGACAAGCATGAGCTAAGTGTGGGGGAATTTGTTAGGTTTAATTATCTCATAATTTTATACTTTCTTTTCTTATTTATTTTGATATTTTTTTAATTAAATATTAGTAATTTTTAAATAAATTTTATAATCAAATGCAATTTTGGTAGTTTAACATTTTTTTTGTATTTTTATAATTTTTACTAATACAAGAAAATAAAAAGTGATCATGCATAAAATAAATGAATAAATGAATAGATAAAATAATAATAATAATATAATAATATAATAATATAAGAAATGGTATAACAAAATTATAGAGAATAAAAATCTAATATTTGAAAAGCTGCAGGACGTGGAAATCAAGGTTTTGAAATCAAATTGAATTTTGATTTCAAACTCCTTTCTTTTAGGCGGAAGTGAAGTAGCACGGAGGGGATTGGCATTAAAATTTCAGAATTCTCTTTTAAAGGGCAACGTGACAATACGTTAAAAAAAAGGAGAGATATACTTTCAATTTTGTTGGTGGAGAATTGGCTGGCTTCGGAGACGATAGGGAAGTGGAGAGACGTGAAGGGTGTGGACATATAGCAACCATCTTCTGCTGTCTTCTTCAACCTCTGTTCATCTTCATCTTCTTCATCCATCGTACCTTCATCCATTTTTATTTGATATTTGAACAAATTTACTAATGAATTTTATTGGTTTAATTTGTTTTGTCTCTACACTAATAATTATGTGTAGCTAAATTTCTTTTACCTAATCAAGGTTAATCAAAGTTTGATTTCTTTCAATTTTGAATCTAATTATTTTCTTATTTCTCTTTCTTTCTTTAATATTTATGCATTCTCCATGCTTAATCACCATTATTGCTTGTTTGTTAGATTCAATAGGGCTCATTGTTCTTTCACTCAAACAATATACTACCAATTGAGATAATTAAATCCGTAATTGTTTAATTATCTCGATCTCTTGTGGTAAAATAACAAAGTTCAATACAGGGGATTCTACTTTTGTTATGTGGATGCATGATCTAGTCTAAATAAATCGAGCTTGTGTGTTTGTTGGCTAGAATTAGTAGCCTTTTTGGAGTTTACAAAGTTCAATAAATTAAATCTTAAGAACTTGTTTAAGATTGTTTATTGATCAGAGATTAATCAAAGACCCTATTTTGGCTAACGAATAAATAAAGAAAGATAGGTTGTTAGAGCTTATTAACAACCATAACTAATTTATTAATTGCAAGATTGAGCTATCTTTGAATCAATGATAAATTGAAAGAATCAAAATTGAGATTATACCTTGGTTAGGTGCTGCTTAAAATTAATTTTCTTATTATCAATTTGTTCCTATTTAATCATTTTATTTTTAATTAATTTCTCTTTAAATCTCAAATATTTCTTTTTAATTGTTTATTTAGGCTAAGAGAATTAAATTGTTACTAATCCCTGTGGGTTCGACCATACTCATCACTAATTGCAAAATAATTTTACATAGTAGGTTTAATTTGCTGGAATCGACAACCATCAAGCAAGAACACTCGAAACAAGGTGTATCGGAATAGAAATGAAATATAAAATTGAAAACATATTTTGGATACTCTTGGTGAAAAAGTAAGTTGAATAGAATAATTTTATTGATCATTTGTCTTAGAAAGTGATTTAACATGCCAATTCGAGTTAGAAAAGCTACGGATGGAGATTCGAAACAAATTGAATAAGAACTAACAAAGAATTAGAAGTCAAAAACAAATTTTGGAGAGACTTAGTTAACAAGTAAGCTTAAATAGACTGTTTGCTTCATCATTGGGCTTAGGAATGTGAATAAACATCCCAATTAGAGCTAGAAGATTTCGGAAGAACACTCGAAACAAGTTGAATCGGAATCGAAGTGAAATATAAAATTGAAAACATAATGTGGGTAGACTTGGTGAACAAGTAAGCATGAATAGAACAATTTTATTGCTCATTTGTCTTGGAAAGTGATTTAACATGCCAATTGGAGTTAGAAAAGTTACAGATGGAGATTCGAAACAAATTGAATCAAAACTAACAAAGAATTGGAAGTCAAAAACAAATTTTGGAGAGACTTAGTAAACAAGTAAGCTTAAATAGATTCTATGCTTCGTCATTGGGCGTAGAAATGTGGATGAACATCTCAATTAGAATCAAAAGATTTAAGAAGAACACTCGAAACAGGTTGAATCGGAAACAAAATGAAATATCAAATTGAAAACACATTTTGGGTAGACTTGGTGAACAAGTAGGCATGAATAGAACAATTTTATTGTTCATTTCTCTTGGAAAGTGATTTAACATGCCAATTCGGGATAGAAAAGCTATGGATAGAGATTCAAAACAAATTGAATCAGAACTGACAAAGAATTGGATGTCAAAAACAAATTTTAGAGAGACTTAGTGAACAAGTAAGCTTAAATAGATTGTTTGCTTCATCAATGGCCTTAGGAATGTGAATGAACATCCCAATTAGAGCTAGAAGATTTCAGAAGAACACTCGAAACAAGTTGAATCAGAATTAAAGTGAAATATAAAATTGAAAACATATTTTGCGTAGACTTGGTGAACAAGTAAGCATGAATAGAACAATTTTCTAAATCATTTGTCTTGAAAAGTGATTTAACATGCCAATTCGGGTTAGAAAAGCTACGGATGGAGATTCGAAACAAATTGAATAAGAACTGACAAAGAATTAGAAGTCAAAAACAAATTTTTGAGGGACTTAGTTAACAAGTAAGCTTAAATCGAATGTTTGCTTCTTCATTGGGCTTAGAAATATGAATCAACATCCCAATTAGAGCTAGAAGATTTGGGAAGAACACTCGAAACAAGGTGTATCGGAATCAAAATGAAATATAAAATTGAAAACATATTTTGGGTAGACTTGGTGGACAAGTAAGCCTGAATAGAATAATTTTATTGATCATTTGTCTTAGAAAGTGATTTAACATGCCAATTCGTGTTAGAAAAGTTACGGATGGAGATTCGAAACAAATTGCATAAGAACTGACAAAGAATTAGAAGTCAAAAACAAATTTTAGATAGGCTTAGTTATCAAGTAAGCTTAAATAGAATGTTTGATTCTTCATTGGTTTTATAAATGGGAATGATCATCCCAATTAGAGCTAGAAGATTTGGGAAGAACACTCGAAACAAGTTGAATCAGAATCGAAATGAAATATCAAATTGAAAACACAATTTGGGCAGACTTGGTGAACAAGTAAGCATGAATAGAATAATTTTTTTGATCATTTATCTTGGAAAGTGATTTATCATGCCAATTCGTGTTAGAAAAGTTACAGATGGAGATTCGAAACAAATTGAATAAGAACTGACAATGAATTTGAAGTCAAAAACAAATTTTGGCGAGACTTAGTTAACAAGTAAGCTTAAATAGAATGTTTGCTTCATCATTGGCCTTAGGAATGTGAATGAACATCCCAATTAGAGCTACAACATTTCAGAGGAACACTCGAAATAAGTTGAATCGAAATCAAATGACATATAAAATTGAAAACACATTTTGGGTAGACTTGGTGAACAAGTAGGCATGAATAGAACAATTTTATTGTTCATTTCTCTTGGAAAGTGATTTAACATGCCAATTCGGGATAGAAAAGCTACGGATAGAGATTCAAAACAAATTGAATCAGAACTGACAAAGAATTGGATGTCAAAAACAAATTTTAGAGAGACTTAGTGAACAAGTAAGCTTGAATAGATTGTTTGCTTCATCAATGGCCTTAGGAATGTGAATGAACATCCCAATTAGAGCTAGAACATTTCGGAAGAACACTCGAAACAAGTTGAATCAGAATTAAAGTGAAATATAAAATTGAAAACATATTTTGCGTAGACTTGGTGAACAAGTAAGCATGAATAGAATAATTTTTTTGATCATTTGTCTTGGAAAGTGATTTATCGTGCCAATTCGTGTTAGAAAAGTTACAGATAGAGATTCGAAACAAATTGAATAAGAACTGACAAAGAATTTGAAGTCAAAAACAAATTTTGGCGAGACTTAGTTAACAAGTAAGCTTAAATAGAATGTTTGCTTCATCATTGGCCTTAGGAATGTGAATGAACATCCCAATTAGAGCTAGAACATTTCGGAGGAACACTCGAAACAAGTTGAATCGAAATCAAATGACATATAAAATTGAAAACACATTTTTGGTAGACTTGGTGAACAAGTAAGCATGAATAGAACAATTTTCTCAATCATTTGTCTTAGAAAGTGATTTAACATGCCAATTCGGGTTAGAAAAGCTACGGATGGAGATTCGAAACAAATTGAATAAGAACTGACAAAGAAGTTGAAGTCAAAAACAAATTTTATAGAGACTTAGTGAACAAGTAAGCTTAAATAGACTGTTTGTTTCATCAATGGCCTTAGGAATGTGAATGAACAACCCAATTAGAGCTTGAAGATTTCGGAAAAAAACTCAAAACAAGTTGAATCAGAATCGAAGTGAAATATAAAATTGAAAACATATTTTGGGTACACTTGAAGAACAAGTAAGCATGAATAGAACAATTTTATTGATCATTTGTCTTGGAAACTGATTTAACATGCCAATTCGAGTTAGAAAAGCTACGGATGGAGATTCAAAACAAGTTGAATAAGAAGTGAAAAATAATTTGAAGTCAAAAACAAATTTTCGAGAGACTTAGTTAACAAGTAAGCTTAAATAGACTGTTTACTTCATCATTGGGCTTAGGAATGTGAATAAACATCTCAATTACAGCTAGAAGATTTCGGAAGAACACTCGAAACAAGTTGAATCATAATCGAAATGAAATATCAAATTGAAAACACAATTTGGGTAGACTTGGTGAACAAGTAAGCATGAATAGAATAATTTTTTTGATCATTTGTCTTGGAAAGTGATTTATCATGCCAATTCGTGTTAGAAAAGTTACAGATGGAGATTCGAAACAAATTGAATAAGAACTGACAAAGAATTTGAAGTCAAAAACAAATTTTGGCGAGACTTAGTTAACAAGTAAGCTTAAATAGAATGTTTGCTTCATCGTTGGCCTTAGGAATGTGAATGAACATCCCAATGAGAGCTAGAACATATCGGAGGAACACTCGAAACAAGTTGAATCGGAATCAAATGACATATAAAATTGAAAACACATTTTGGGTAGACTTGGTGAACAAGTAGGCATGAATAGAACAATTTTATTGTTCATTTCTCTTGGAAAGTGATTTAACATGCCAATTCGGGATAGAAAAGCTACGGATAGAGATTCAAAACAAATTGAATCAGAACTGACAAAGAATTGGATGTCAAAAATAAATTTTAGAGAGACCTAGTGAACAAGTAAGCTTAAAAAGACTGTTTGTTTCATCAATCGCCTTAGGAATGTGAATGAACAACCCACTTAGAGCTTGAAGATTTCGGAAAAAAACTCGAATCAAGTTGAATCAGAATCGAAGTGAAATATAAAATTGAAAACATATTTTGGGTACACTTGTTGAACAAGTAAGCAAGAATAGAACAATTTTATTGATCATTTGTCTTGGAAAGTGATTTAACATGCAAATTCGAGTTAGAAAAGCTACGGATGGAGATTTAAAACAAATTGAATAAGAAGTGAAAAATAATTTGAAGTCAAAAAAAAATTTTGGAGAGACTTGGTTAACAAGTAAGCTTAAATAGATTGTATGCTTCATCATTTGCCATAGAAATGTGAATGAACATCCCAATTAGAGTTAGATGATTTACGAAGAACACTCGAAATAAGTTGAATTGGAATCAAAATGATATATAAAATTGCAAACACATTTTGGGTAGACATGTGAACAAGTAAGCATGAATAGAACAATTTTACTATTTGTTTCTTTTGGAAAGTGATTTAACAGGACAGTCCGGGTCAAAAAAGATACAGATGGAGATTCAAAAAAAATTGAATCGAACTAACAAAGAATAAGAAGTCAAAAACAAATTTTGGAGAGACTTAGTTAACAAGTAAGCTTAAATAGAATGTTTGCTTCATCATTGGGCTTTGGGAAGTGAATGAACATCCCAATTAGAGCTAGAAGATTTAGGAAGAACACTCTAGACAAGTTGAATCATAATCAAAATGAAATATAAAATTGAAAACACATTTTGGGAAGACTTGGTGAACAAGTAAGCATGAATAGAAAAATTTTCTAGATCATTTGTCTTGGAAAGTGATTTAACATGCCAATTCGGGTTACAAAAGCTACAGATGGAGATTCGAAACAAATTGAATCAGAAATAACAAAGAATTGGAAGTCAAAAACAAACTTTGGAGAGATGTAGTTAACAAGATAGTTTAAATAGATTGTATGCTTGATCATTGGCCTTTGGTATGTGAATGAACATCCCAGTTAGAGCTAGAAGATTTAGGAAGAACACTCAAAACAAGTGAATCAAAATCAAAGTGAAATATAAAATTGAAAACACATTTTGGGTAGACTTGGTGAACAAAAAAGCATGAATAGAGCAATTTTATTGATCATCTGTCTTTGAAAGTGATTTAACATGCCAAGTCAGGTTAGAAAAGCTACGGATGGAGATTCGAAACAAATTGAATCAAAACTGACAAAGAATTGGTGGTCAAAAACAAATTTGAGAGAGACTTAGTTAACGAGTAAGCTTAAATAAAATTTTTGCTTCATCATTCGCCTTTGAAATGTGAATCAAAATCCCAATTAGAGCTAGAAGATTTGGGAAGAACACTCGAAACAGGGTGAATTGGAATCGAAATGAAATATGAAATTGAAAACACATTTTGCGTAGACATAGTGAACCAATAAGCCTGAATAGAACAATTTTATTGATCATTTGTGTTGGAAAGTGATTTAACATGCCAATTCGGGTTAGAAAAGTTACAGATGGCGATTCGAAACAAATTGAATAAGAACTGACAAAGAATTGGAAGTCAAAAATAAATTTTGGAGTGACTTAGTTAACAAGTAAGGTGAAATAGATTGTATAAATCATCATTGGCCTTAAAAAGGTGAATGAACATCCCAATTAGAGTTAGAAGATTTTGGAAGAACACTCGAAAGAAGTTGAATCGGAATCAGAATGACATATAAAATTGAAAATATATTTTGGGTAGAGTTGGTGAACATGTAAGCATGAATAGAACAATTTTATTTATCATTTGTCTTGGAAAGTGATTTAACATGCCAATTCGAGTTAGAAAAGCTACGGATGGAGATTCGAAACAAATTGAATCAAAACTGACAAAGAATTGGATGTCAAAAACGAATTTTAGAGAGACTTAGCTACCAAGTAAGCTTAAATTGACTGTTTGCTTCATCAATGGCCTTAGGAATGTCAATGAACATTCCAATTAGAACTAGAAGATTTGGGAAGAACACTCAAAACAAGTTTAATCGAAATCAAAGTGAAATATAAAATTGAAAACATATTTTGGGGAGACTTGGTGAACAAGTAAGCATGAATAGAAGAATTTTATTGTTCATTTGTCTTGGAAAGTTATTTAACATGATAATCCGGGTCGGAAAAGCTACAGATGGAGATTCAAAACAAATTGAATCAGAACTAATAAAGAATTTCAAGTCAAAAACAAATTTTGGAGAGACTTAGTTAACAAGTAAGCTTAAATAGAATGTTTGCTTCATCATTGGCCTTTGGACTGTGAATGAACATCCCAGTTAGAGCTACAAGATTTAAGCAGAACACTCAAAAGAAGTCGAATCAGAATCAAAATGAAATATAAAATTGAAAACACATTTTCGGTAGACTTGGTGAATAAGTAAGCATGAATAGAACAATTTTATTGTTCATTTCTCTTGGAAAGTGATTTAACATGCCAATTGGGTTAGAAAAGCTACCGATGGAGATTCGAAACAAATTGAATAAGAACTGAAAAGGAATTCGAAGTCAAAAACAAAGTTTAGAGAGACTTAGTTAATAGGTAAGCTTAAATATAATTTTTGCTTCATCATTGGCCTTAGGAATGTGAATGAACATCCCAATTAGAGCTAAACGATTTAGGAAGAACACTCGAAACAAGTTGAATCAGAATCAAAATGAAATATAAAATTGAAAACACATTTTGGGAAGACTTGGTGAAAAAGTAAGCATAAATAGAACAATTTTATTTATCATTTCTCTTGGAAAGTGATTTAACATGCCAATTCGGGTAAGAAAAGATACGGATAGAGATTCGAAACAAATTGAATCAGAACTGACAAGGAATTGGAAGTCAAAAAAAATTTTAGAGAGACTTGGTTAAAAAGTAAGCTTAAATATACTGTTTGCTTCATCAATGGCCTTAGGAATGCGAATGAACATCCCAAAGATTTCGGAAGAAAACTTGAAACAAGCTAAATCGAAGTCGAAGTGAAACATAAAATTGAAAACATGATTTGGCTAGACTTGTTGAACCAGTAAGCATGAATAGAACAATTTTATTGATTATTTCTCTTGGAAAGTTATTAAAGATGCCAATTCGGGTTAGAAAAGTTATAGATGGAGATTCGAAACAAATTAAATTAGAACTAACAAAGAATTGGAAGTCAAAAACAAATTTTGGAGAGATGTAGTTAACAAGATACTTTAAATAGATTGTATGCTTGATCATTGGCCTTTGGTATGTGAATAAACATCCAAGTTAGAGCTAGAAGATTTAGGAAGAACACTCGAAACAAGTGAATCAAAATAAAAGTGAAATATTAAATTGAAAACACATTTTGGGTAGACTTGGTGAACAAAAAAGCATGAATAGAGCAATTTTATTGATCATCTGTCTCTGAAAGTGATTTAACATGCCAAGTCAGGTTAGAAAAGCTACGGATGGAGATTCGAAACATATTGAATCAGAACTGATAAAGAATTGGTGGTCAAAAACAAATTTGGGAGAGACTTAGTTAACTAGTAAGCTTAAATAGAATGTTTCTTCATCATTCGCCTTTGAAATGTGAATCAACATCCCAATTAGAGCGAGAAGATTTGGGAAGAACACTCGAAACAGGGTGAATCGGAATCGAAATGAAATATGAAATTGAAAACACATTTTGGGTAGACTTGGTGAACAAAAAAGCATGAATAGAGCAATTTTATTGATCATCTGTCTCTGAAAGTGATTTAACATGCCAAGTCAGGTTAGAAAAGCTACGGATGGAGATTCGAAACATATTGAATCAGAACTGACAAAGAATTGGTGGTCAAAAACAAATTTGGGAGAGACTTAGTTAACTAGTAAGCTTAAATAGAATGTTTGCTTCATCATTCGCCATTGAAATGTGAATCAACATCCCAATTAGAGCTAGATGATTTAGAAATAACCCTCAAAACAAGCTGAATCAGAATGAAAATGAAAAATAAATTGAAAACACATTTTGGGTAGACCTGGTGAACAAGTAAGCATGAATAGAATAATTTTATTGATTATTTGTCTTGGAAAGTGATTTAACATGATAATTCGGGTTGGAGAAGTTACGGATGGAGATTCGAAACAAATTGAATCAGAACTAGCGAAGAATTGGAAGTCAAAAAAAAATTTCGGAGAGACTTAGTTAAGAAGTAGGCTTCAATAGATTGTATGCTTCATCATTGGCCTTGGAAATGTGAATGAACATCCCAATTAGAGCTAGAAGATTTAGGAAGAACACTCGAAACAAGTTGAATCAGAATCAAAATGAAATATAAAATTGAAAACACATTTTGGGCGGACTGGGTGAACAAGTAAGCATGAATAGAATAATTTTATTGATAATATCTCTTGGAAAGTGATTTGACATGCCAATCTGGGTTAGAAAAGCTACGGATGGAGATTCAAAACAAATTGAATCAGAACTGACAAAGAATTGGAAGTCAAAAACAAATTTCAGAGAGACTTAGTTAACAAGTAAGCTTAAATAGAATGTTTTCCTCATCAGTGGGCGTAGGAATGTGAATGAACATCCCAATTAGAGCTAGAAGTTTTAGGAAGAACACTCGAAACAAGTTGAATCAGAATCAAAATGAAATATCAAATTAAAAACACATTTTGGGCAGACCTGGTGAACAAGTAAGCATGACTATAATAATTTTATTGATTATTTGTCCTGGAAAGTGATTTAACATGCTAATTTGGGTTAGAAAAGTTACTGATGGAGAATCAAAACAAATTGAATCAGAACTAACTAACAATTGGAAGTCAAAAACAAATTTCAGAGAGACTTAGTTAACAAGTAGGCTTAAATAGATTGTATGCTTCATCATCGGCCTTAGAAATGTGAATGAACATCCCAATTAGAGGTAGAAGATTTAGGAGGAACACTCGAAACAAGTTGAATCGGAATCGAAATGAAATATCAAATTGAAAACACATTTTGGGTAGACTTGGTGAACAATTAAGCATGAATAGAACAATTTTATTGATCATTGGTCTTGGAAAGTGATTTAACATGCCAATCCGGGTTAGAAAAGATATGGATGGAGATTCGAAACAAATTGAAACAGAACTGACAAAGAATTGGAAGTCAAAAACAAATTTTGGAGAGAATTTGTTAACAAGTAAGCTTAAATAGAATGTTTGCTTCATCATTGGCCTTTGGAATGTGAATGAACATCCCAATTCGAGCTAGATGATTTAGGAAGAACACTCGAAACAAGTTGAATCAGAATCGAAATGAAATATAAAATTGAAAACACATTTTGGGCAAACTTGGTGAACAAGTAAGCATGACTATAATAATTTTATTGATTATTTGTCTTGGAATGTGATTTAACATGCTAATTTGGGTTAGAAAAGTTACTGATGGAGAATCAAAACAAATTGAATCGGAACTGACAAAGAATTGGAAGTCAAAAAAAAATTTTGGAGAGACTTAGTTAACAAGGAAGCTTAAATAGAATGTTTTCTTCATCATTGGCCATTGGAATGTCAATGAACATCCCAATTCGAGCTAGATGATTTAGGAAGAACCCTCGAAACAAGCTGAATCAGAATGAAAATGAAATATAAATTGAAAACACATTTTGGGTAGACCTGGTGAACAAGTAAGCATGAATAGAATAATTTTATTGATTATTTGTCTTGGAAAGTGATTGAACATGATAATTCGGGTTGGAGAAGTTACGGATAGAGATTCAAAACAAATCGAATCAGAACTAGCGAAGAATTGGAAGTCAAAAACAAATTTCGGAGAGACTTAGTTAAGAAGTAGGCTTAAATAGATTGTATGCTTCATCATTGGCCTTAGAAATGTGAATGAACATCCCAATTAGAGCTAGAAGATTTAGGAAGAACACTCGAAACAAGTTGAATCAGAATCAAAATGAAATATAAAATTGAAAACACATTTTGGGCGGACCGGGTGAACAAGTAAGCATGAATAGAATAATTTTATTGATCATATCTCTTGGAAAGTGATTTGACATGCCAATTTGGGTTAGAAAAGCTATGGATGGAGATTCGAAACAAAATAAATGAGAACTGACAAATAATTAGAAGTAAAAAGCAAATTTCAGAGAGACTTAATTAACAAGTAAGCTTAAATACAATGTTTGCTTCATCAATGGCCTTAGGAATGTGAATGAACATCCCAATTAGAGCTCGAAGATTTGGGAAGAACATTCAAAACAAGTTGATTCAGAATCAAAATGAAATATCAAATTGAAAACACATTTTAGGCAGACCTGGTGAACAAGTAAGCATGAATAGAACAATTTTATTGTTCATTTGTCTTGGAAAATGATTTAACATGCCAATTCGGGTTAGAAAAGCTACGGATGGAGATTCGAAAGAAATTGAATCTGAACTGACAAGGAATTGGAAGTCAAAAACAAATTTTTGAGAGACCTAGTTAACAAGTAAGCTTAAATAGAATGTTTACTTCATCAATGGCCTTAGGAATGTGAATGAACATCCCAATTAGAGCTCGAAGATTTGGGTAGAACATTCAAAACAAGTTGAAACAGAATCAAAATGAAATATAAAATTGAAAACACAATTTGCACAGACATGGTGAACATGTAAGCATGACTAGAATAATTTTATTGATCATTTCTCTTGGAAAGTGATTTAACATGCCAATCCGGGTAAGAAAAGCTACGAATGGAGATTTGAAACAAATTCAATCAGAACTGACAAAGAAATGGAAGTCAAAAATAAATTTTGGAGAGACTTAGTTAACAAGAAAGCTTAAATAGAATGTTTGCTTCATCATTGGCCTTTGGAATGTGAATGAACATCCCAATTCGAGCTAGATGATTTAGGAAGAACACTCGAAAAAAGTTGAATCAAAATCAAAATGAAATACAAAATTGGAAACACATTTTGGGTAGACCTGGTGAACAAGTAAGCATGAATAGAATAATTTTATTGATTATTTGTCTTGGAAAGTGATTGAACATGATAATTCGGGTTGGAGAAGTTACGGATGGAGATTCAAAACAAATCGAATCAGAACTACCGAAGAATTGGAAGTCAAAAACAAATTTTGGAGAGACTTAGTTAAGAAGTAGGCTTAAATAGATTGTATGCTTCATCATTGGCCTTTGAAATGTGAATGAACATCCCAATTAGAGCTAGAAGATTTAGGAAGAACACTCGAAACAAGTTGAATCAGAATCAAAATGAAATATAAAATTGAAAACACATTTTGGGCAGACCGGGTGAACAAGTAAGCATGAATAGAATAATTTTATTGATCATATCTCTTGGAAAGTGATTTAACATGCCAATCTGGGTTAGAAAAGCTACGAATGGAGATTCGAAACAAATTGAATAAGCACTGAAAAAGAATTGGAAGTCAAAAACAAATTTCGGAGAGACTTAGTTAACAAGTAAGCTTAAATAGAATGTTTTCTTCATCAGTGGGCGTAGGAATGTGAATGAACATCCCAATTAAAGCTAGAAGATTTAGGAAGAACACTCGAAACAAGTTGAATCAGAATCAAAATGAAATATGAAATTGAAAACACATTTTGGGTAGACTTGGTGAACAAGTAAGCATGACTAGAACAATTGTAGTGATCATTTATCTGGGAAAGTGATTTAACATGCCAATTCGGGTTTGAAATGCTACGGATGGTGATTCGAAAAAAATTGAATCAAAACTGAATAAGAATTGGAAGTCAAAAAAAAATTTCTGAGAGACTTAGTTAACAAGTAAGCTTAGATAGAATGTTTGCTTCATCATTGGCCTTTGGAATGTGACTGAACATCCCAATTAGAGCTAGATGATTTAGGAAGAACACTCGAAACAAGTTGAATCGGAATCAAAATGAAATATCAAATTGAAAACACATTTTGGGTAGACTTGGTGAACAAGTAAGCATGAATAGAACAATTTTATTGATCATTTTTCTTGGAAAGTGATTTAACTTGCCAATTCGGGAAACAAAATCTACGGATGGTGATTCGAAACAAATGGAATCAGAACTGATAAAGAATTAGAAGTAAAAACAAATTTTGGAAAGACTTAGTTAACAAGTAAACTTAAATAGATTTTATTCTTCATCATTGGCCTTAGAAATGTGAATGAACATACCAAATAGAGCTAGAAGATTTAGGAAGAACATTCAAAACAAGTTGAATCAGAATCAAAATGAACTATAAAATTGAAAACACAATTTGGACAGACTTCGTGAACAAGTAAGCATGAGTAGAATAATTTTATTGATCATTTCTCTTGGAAAGTGATTTAACATGCCAATTTGGGTTAGAAAAGATACGGATGGAGATCCGAAACAAAATGAATCAGAACTGACAAAGAATTGGAAGTCAAAAACAAATTTCAGAGAGACTTAGTTAACAAGTAAGCTTAAATAGAATGTTTGCTTCATCATTGGCCTTTGAAATGTGAATGAACATCCCAATTAGAGGGAGAAGATTTGGGGAGAACACTCGAAACAAATTGAATCAGAAGCGAAATGAAATAAAAAATTGAAAACACATTTTGGGTAGACTTGGAGAACAAGTAAGCATGAATAGAACAATTTTATTGATCATTTGGCTTGGAAAGTGATTTACCATCCCAATTCTGGTTAGAAAAGCTACGGATGGTGATTTGAAACAAATTGAATTAGAATTGACAAAGAATTAGATGTCAAAAACAAATTTTGGAGAGATTTAGTTAACAGGTAAGCTTAAATAGATTGTATGCTTCATCATTGGCCTTAGGAATGTGAATGAACATCCCAATTGGAGGGAGAAGATTTGGGGAGAACACTCAAAACATGTTGAATTGGAATCGAAATGAAATAAGAAATTGAAAACACATTTTGGGTAGACTTGGAGAACAAGTAAGCATGAATAGAACAATTTTATTGATCATTTGTCTTGGAAAGTGATTTAACATGCGAATCGGGGTAAGAAAAGCTACGGATAAAGATTCGAAACAAATTGAATCAGAATTAACAAACAATTAGAAGTCAAAAACAAATTTTTGAGAGACTTTGTGAACGAGTAAGCTTAAATAGAATGTTTGCTTCATCATTGGCCTTTGGAATGTGAATGAACATCCCAATTTGAGCTAGATGATTTAGAAAGAACACTCGAAACATGTTGAATCAGAATCAAAATGAAATATAAAATTGAAAACACATTTTAGGCAGACCTGGTGAACAAGTAAGCATGAGTAGAATAATTTTAGTGTTCATTTGTCTTGGAAAGTGATTTAACATGCCAATTTGGGTTAGAAAAGCTATGGATGGAGATTCGAAACAAAATAAATGAGAACTGACAAATAATTAGAAGTAAAAAGCAAATTTCAGAGAGACTTAATTAACAAGTAAGCTTAAATACAATGTTTGCTTCATCAATGGCCTTAGGAATGTGAATGAACATCCCAATTAGAGCTCGAAGATTTGGGAAGAACATTCAAAACAAGTTGAATCAGAATCAAAATGAAATATCAAATTGAAAACACATTTTAGGCAGACCTGGTGAACAAGTAAGCATGAATAGAACAATTTTATTGTTCATTTGTCTTGGAAAATGATTTAACATGCCAATTCGGGTTAGAAAAGCTACGGATGGAGATTCGAAACAAATTGAATCTGAACTGACAAGGAATTGGAAGTCAAAAACAAATTTTTGAGAGACTTAGTTAACAAGTAAGCTTAAATAGAATGTTTGCTTCATCAATGGCCTTAGGAATGTGAATGAACATCCCAATTAGAGCTCGAAGATTTGGGTAGAACATTCAAAACAAGTTGAATCAGAATGAAAATGAAATATAAAATTGAAAACACAATTTGCACAGACCTGGTGAACATGTAAGCATGAATAGAATAATTTTATTGATCATTTCTCTTGGAAAGTGATTTAACATGCCAATCCGGGTAAGAAAAGCCACGAATGGAGATTTGAAACAAATTCAATCAGAACTGACAAAGAAATGGAAGTCAAAAATAAATTTTGGAGAGACTTAGTTAACAAGAAAGCTTAAATAGAATGTTTGCTTCATCATTGGCCTTTGGAATGTGAATGAACATCCCAATTCGAGCGAGGTGATTTAGGAAGAACACTCGAAACAAGTTGAATCAAAATCAAAATGAAATACAAAATTGGAAACACATTTTGGGTACACCTGATGAACAAGTAAGCATGAATAGAACAATTTTATTGTTCCTTTGTCTTGGCAAGTGATTTAACATGCCAATTTAGGTTAAAAAAGCTACGGATGGTGATTCGAAACAAATAGAATCAGAACTGACAAAGAATTACAAGTAAAAAACAAATTTTGGACAGACTTAATTAACAAGTTAGCTTAAATAGATTGTATGCTTCATCATTGGCCTTAGAAATGTGAATGAACGTCCCAATTACAGTTAGAAGATTAGGAAGAAAACTCGAAACATGTTGAATCATAATCAAAATGAAATATGAAATTGAAAACACATTTTGGGTAGACTTGGTGAACAAGTAAGCATGAGTAGAACAATTTTATTGATCATTTGTCTTGGAAAATGATTTAATAGGCCAATTTGGGTTAGAAAAGTTACTGATGGAGATTCGAAACAAATTGAATCAGAACTGACAAAGAATTACAAGTAAAAAAAAAATTTTGGACAGACTTAATTAACAAGTTAGCTTAAATAGATTGTATGCTTCATCATTGGCCTTAGAAATGTGAATGAACATCCCGATTAGAGCTAGTCAATTTAGGAAGAACAATCGAAACAAGTTGAAATGGAATCTAAATGAAATATAAAATTGAAAACATATTTTGGGTAGACTTGGTGAACAAGTAAGCATGAAGAGAATAATTTTATTGATTATTTTTTTTAGAAAGTTATTTAACATGGCAATTCGGGTCAGAAAAGTTACTGATGGAGATTCGAAACAAATTGCATCAGAACTGACAAAGAGTTAGAAGTGAAAAACAAATTTTTGAGAGACTTAGTTAACAAGTAAGCTTAAATAGAATGTTTGCTTCATCATTGGCCTTTGAAATGTGAATGAACATCCCCATTGGAGATAAAAGATTTAGGAAGATCACTCGAAACAAGATGAATCGGAATCAAAATGAAATATGAAATTGAAAACACATTTTGGGTAGGCTTCGTGAACAAGTAAGCATGAGTAGAACAATTTAATTGATCATTTGTCTTGGAAAGTGATTTAACATCCCAATCCGGGTTAGAAAAGTTATAGATGGAGAATCGAAACAAATTGAATCAGAACTGACAAAGAATTGGAAGTCAAAAACAAATTTTGGAGTGACATAGTTAACAAGTAAACTTAAATAGATTGTATGCTTCATCATTGACCTTATAAATGTGAATGAACATCCCAATTAGAGCTAGTCGATTTAGGAAAAACACTCAAAACAAGTTGAAATGGAATCGAAATGAAATATAAAATTGAAATCATATTTTGGGTAGACTTGGTGAACAAGTAAGCATGAATAGAATAATTTTATTGATTATTTGTCTTGGAAAGTGGTTTAACATGCAAATTCGGGTTAAAAAAGTTATGGATGGATATTCGTAACAAATTCCATCAGAACTGACAAGGAATTGGAAGTGAAAAACAAATTTTTGAGAGACTTAGTTAACGAGTAAGCTTAAATAAAATTTTTGCTTCATCATTGGTCTTTGAAATGTGAATGAACATCATCATTAGAGGTAAAAGATTTAGGAAGAACACTCGAAACAAGTTGAATCAGAATCAAAATGAAATATAAAATTGAAAACACATTTTGGGTAGACCTGGTGAACAAGTAAGCAAGAATAGAACAATTTTATTGTTCCTTTGTCTTGGAAAGTGATTTAACATGCCAATTAAGGTTAGAAAAGCTATGGATGGTGATTCGAAACTAATTGAATCAGAACTGAAAAAGAATTAGAAGTAAAAAACAAATTTTGGACAGACTTAATTAATAAGTAAGCTTAAATAGATTGTAAGCTTCATCATTGGCCTTAGAAATGTGAATGAATATCCCAATTACAGCTAGAAGATTAGGACGAACACTCGAAACATGTTGAACCATAATCAAAATGAAATATGAAATTGAAAACACATTTTGGGTAGACTTGGTGAACAAGTAAGCATGAGTAAAAAATTTTTATTGATCATTTGTCTTGGAAAGTGATTTAACAGGCCAATTCGGGTTACAAAAGCTACGGATGGAGATTTGAAACAAATTGCATCTGAACTGACAAAGAATTGGAAGTCAAAAACAAATTTTGGAGAGACTTAGTTAATAAGTAAGCTTAAATAGAATGTTTGCTTCATCATTGGCCTTTGAAATGTGAATGAACATCTCCATTAGAGCTAAAAGGTTTAGGAAGAACACTCGAAACAAGTTGACTCAGAATCAAAATGATATATAAAATTGAAACACATTTTGGGTAGACCTGGTGAACAAGTAAGCATGAATAGAACAATTTTATTGATCATTTATCTGGGAAAGTGATTTAAGATGCCGATTTGTGTTTGAAAAGCTACAGATGGTGATTCGAAACAAATTGAATCAGAACTGACAAAGAATTGGAAGTCAAAAACAAATTTCGGAGAGTCTTAGTTAACAAGTAAGCTTATATAGAATGTTTGATTCATCATTGGCCTTTGAAATGTGAATGAACATCCCAATTAGAGGGAGAAGATTTGGGGAGAACACTCAAAACAAGTTGAATCGAAAGCGAAATTAAATAAAAAATTGAAAACACACTTTGGGTAGACTTGGAGAACAAGTAAGCATGAATAGAACAATTTTATTAATCATTTGTCTTGGAAAGTGATTTAACATCCAATTCGGTTTAGAAAAGCTACGGATGGAGATTTGAAACAAATTGAATCAGAACTGACAAAGAATTGGAAGTCAAAAACAAATTTTGGACAGACTTAATTAATAAGTATGCTTAAATAGAATGGTTGCTTCATCATTAGCCTTTGAAATGTGAATGAACAACCCCATTAGAGCTAAAAGATTTAGGAAGAACACTCGAAACAAGTTGACCCAGAATCAAAATGAAATATAAAATTGAAAACACATTTTGGGTAGACCTGGTGAACAAGTAAGCATGAATAGAACAATTTTATTGATCATTTATCTGGGAAAGTGATTTAACATGCCAATTCGGGTTAGAAAAGCTATGGATGGTGATTCGAAACAAATTGAATCAGAACTGACAAAGAATTGGAAGTCAAAAAGAAATTTTAGAGAGACTTAGTTAACAAGTAAGCTTAAATGGATTGTATGCTTCATCATTGGCCTTTGAAATGTGAATGAACATCACAGTTAGAGCTAGAAGATTTAGGAAGAACACTTGAAACAAGTTGAATCGGAATCGAAATGAAATATCAAATTGAAAACACATTTTGGGTAGACTTGGTGAACAAGTAAGCATTAATAGAACAATTTTTTAAATCATTTGTTTTGGAAAGTGATTTAACATGAAAATTCGGGTTAGAAAAGTTACTGATGGAGGTTCGAAACAAATTGATTCAGAACTAACAAAGAATTGGAAGTCAAAAACAAATTTTGGAGAGACTTAGTTAACAAGTAAGCTTAAATAGATTGTATGCTTCATCATTGGCCTTAGAAATGTGAATGAACATCGCAATTAGAGCTAGAAGATTTAGGAAGAACACTCGAAACAAGTTGAATCAGAATCAAAATGAAATATAAAATTGAAAACACATTTCGGGTAGACCTGGTGAACAAGTAAGCATGAATAGAACAATTTCATTGATCATTTATCTGGGAAAGTGATTTAACATGCCAATTCAGGTTTGAAAAGCTACGGATGGTGATTAAAAACAAATGAAATCAGAACTGACAAAGAATTGGAAGTCAAAAACAAATTTTAGAGAGACTTAGTTAACAAGTAAGCTTAAATAGAATGTTTGCTTCATCATTGGCCTTAGGAATGTGAATGAACATCCCAATTAGAGCTAGAAGATTTGGGAAGAACACTCGAAACAAGTTGAATCGTAATCGAAATGAAATATCAAATTGAAAACACATTTTGGGTAGACTTGGTGAACAAGTAAGCATGAATAAAACAATTTTATTGATTATTTGTCTTGGAAAGTGATTTAACATTCCAATTCGGGTTAGAAAAGCTACGGATGGTGATTTAAAACAAATTGAATAAGAACTGATATAGAATTGGAAGTCAAAAACAAATTTTGGAGAGACTTAGTTAACAAGTAAGCTTAAATAGATTGCATGCTTCATCATTGGCCTTAGAAATGTGAATGAACATCCCAATGAGAGCTAGAAGATTTGGGATGAACACTCGAAACAAGTTGTATCGGAATCAAAATGAATTATAAAAGTAAAAATGCATTTTGGGCAGACTTAGTGAACAAGTAAGCATGAATAGAAAATTTTTTTGAATCATTTGTCTTGGAAAGTGATTTAACATGTCAATTCGAGTTAGAAAATTTACGGATGGAGATTCGAAACAAATTGAATAAGAACTAACAAAGATTTTGAACTCACAAACAAATTATGGAGAGACTTAACTAACAACTAAGCATAAATAGATTGTTTGCTTCATCATTGGCCTTGGAAGTGTGAATGAACATCCCAATTAGAGCTAGAAGACTTTGGAAAAACACTCGAAACAAGTTCAATCAAAATCAAAATGAAATATAAAATTCAAAACACATTTTGGGTAGACTTGGTGAACAAGTGAGCAGGAATAGAGCAATTTTATTGATCATTTGTCTTGGAATGTGATTTAACATGCCAATTCGAGTTAGAAAAGCTACGGATGGAGATTCGAAACAAATTGAGCAAGAACTGACAAATAATGTGAAGTCAAAAAAAAAATTTTGAGAGACTTAGTTAACACGTAAGTTTAAATAGAATATTTGCTTCATCATTGGCCTTAGGAATGTGAATGAACACCCCAATTAGAGCTAGAAGATTTGGGAGGAACACTCAAGACAAATTGAATCGGTATCATAATGAAATATCAAATTGAAAACACATTTTGGGTAGACTTCATGAACAAGTAAGCATAAATAGAGCAATTTTATCGATCATTTATCTTGGAATGTGATTTAACATGCCAATTCGAGTTAGAAAAGCTACGGATGGAGATTCGAAACAAATTGAGTAAGAACTGACAAATAATGTGAGGTCAAAAACAAATTTTGGAGAGACTTAGTTAACACGTAAGTTTAAATAGAATATTTGCTTCATCATTGGCCTTAAGAATGTGAATGAACACCCCAATTAGAGCTAGAAGATTTGGGAGGAACACTCAAGACAAATTGAATCGGTATCATAATGAAATATCAAATTGAAAACACATTTTGGGTAGACTTGGTGAGCAAGTAAGAATGAATAGAGCAATTTTATTGATCATTTGTCTTGGAATGTGATTTAACATGCTAATTCGAGTTAGAAAAGTTACGGATGGAGATTCGAAACAAATTGAGTAAGAACTGACAAATAATGTGAAGTCAAAAACAAATTTTAGAGAGACTTAGTTAACACGTAAGTTTAAATAGAATATTTGCTTCATCATTGGCCTTAGGAATGTGAATGAACACCTCAATTAGAGCTAGAAGATTTGGGAGGAACACTCAATACAAATTGAATCGGTATCATAATGAAATATCAAATTGAAAACACATTTTGGGTAGACTTGGTGAACAAGTAAGCATGAATAGAGCAATTTTATTGATCATTTGTATTGGAATGTGATTTGACATGCAAATTCGAGTTACAAAAGCTCCGGATGGAGATTCGAAACAAATTGAATAATAACTGACAAGGAATTGGAAGTCAAAAACAAATTTTGGAGAGACTTAGTTAACAAGTAAGCTTAAATAGAATGTTTGCTTCATTGTTGGCATTAGGAATGTGAATTAAGATCCCAATTAGAGCTCGAAGATTTGGGAAGAACACTCAAAACAATTGAATCAGAGTCAAAATTACATATAAAATTTGGGAACAATTTTCTGTAGACTTTGCGAACAAGTAAGCATAAATAGTACAATTTTATTGACCATTTGTCTTGGAAAGTGATTTAACATGCAAATTCGAGTTAGAAAAAGCTCCGGATGGAGATTCGAAACAAATTGAGTAAGAACTGACAAAGAATTTGAAGTCAAAAACAAATTTTGGAGAGACTTAGTTGACAAGTAAGCTTAAATAGAATATTTGCTTCACGATTGGCCTCAGGAATGTGAATGAACATCCCAATTAGAGCTAGAAGATTTGGGAAGAACACTCGAAACAAGTTGAATCGGAATCAAAATGAAATATAAAATTGAAAACACATTTTGGGTAGAGTTGGTGAACAAGTAAGCAAAAATAGAGCAATTTTATTGATCATTTGTCTTGGAAAGTGATTTAACATGCCAATTCGAGTTAGAAAGGCTCCGGATGGAGATTCGAAACAAATTGAGTAAGAACTGACAAAGAATTTAAAGTCAAAAACAAATTTTGGAGAGACTTAGTTAACACGAAAGCTCAAATAGAATATTTGTTTCATCATTGGCCTTAGGAATGTGAATGAACACCCCAATTAGAGTTAGAAGATTTGGGAAGAACAATCAAAAGAAGTTGAATCGGAATCATAATGAAATATCAAATTCAAAACACATTTTGGATAGACTTGGTGAACAAGTAAGCATGAATAGAGCAATTTTTTTGATCATTTGTCTTGGAAAGTGATTTAACATGCCAATTTGAGTTACAAAAGCTCTGGATGGAGATTCGAAACAAATTGAATAAGAACTGACAAAGAATTGGAAGTCAAAAATAAATTTTGGAGACACTTAGTTAACAAGTAAGCATAAATACAATGTTTGCTTTATCATTGGCCTTTGAAATGTGAATGAACATCCCAATTAGAGCTAGAAGATTTGGGAAGAACACTCGAAACAAGTTGAATCGGAATCGAAATGAAATTTAAAATTGAAAACAAATTTTGGGTAGACTTGGTAAACGACTAAGCATGAATAGAGCAATTTTATTGATCATTTGTCTTGGAAAGTGATTTAACATGCCAATTCGAGTTAGAAAAGCTCCGGATGGAGATTCGAAACAAATTGAATCAGAACTGACAAAGAATTGGAAGTCAAAACAAATTTCAGAGAGACTTAGTTAACAAGTAAGCTTAAATAGAATGTTTGCTTCATCATTGGCCTTAGGAATGTGAATGAACATCCCAATTAGAGCTAGAAGATTTGGGAAGAACACTCGAAACAAGTTGAATCGTAATCGAAATGAAATATCAAATTGAAAACACATTTTGGGTAGACTTGGTGAACAAGTAAGCATGAATAAAACAATTTTATTGATTATTTGTCTTGGAAAGTGATTTAACATTCCAATTCGGGTTAGAAAAGCTACGGATGGTGATTTAAAACAAATTGAATAAGAACTGACATAGAATTGGAAGTCAAAAACAAATTTTGGAGAGACTTAGTTAACAAGTAAGCTTAAATAGATTGCATGCTTCATCATTGGCCTTAGAAATGTGAATGAACATCCCAATGAGTGCTAGAAGATTTGGGAAGAACACTCGAAACAAGTTGAATCGGAATCAAAATGAATTATAAAAGTAAAAATGCATTTTGGGCAGACTTAGTGAACAAGTAAGCATGAATAGAAAATTTTTTTGAATCATTTGTCTTGGAAAGTGATTTAACATGTCAATTCGAGTTAGAAAAGTTACGGATGGAGATTCGAAACAAATTGAATAAGAACTAACAAAGATTTTGAACTCACAAACAAATTATGGAGAGACTTAACTAACAACTAAGCATAAATAGATTGTTTGCTTCATCATTGGCCTTGGAAGTGTGAATGAACATCCCAATTAGAGCTAGAAGACTTTGGAAAAACACTCGAAACAAGTTCAATCAAAATCAAAATGAAATATAAAATTGAAAACACATTTTGGGTAGACTTGGTGAACAAGTAAGCATGAATAGAGTAATTTTATAGATCATTTGTATTGGAATGTGATTTGACATGCAAATTCGAGTTAGAAAAGCTCCGGATGGAGATTCGAAACATATTGAATAATAACTGACAAGGAATTGGAAGTCAAAAACAAATTTTGGAGAGACTTAGTTAACAAGTAAGCTTAAATAGAATGTTTGCTTCATTGTTGGCATTAGGAATGTGAATTAAGATCCCAATTAGAGCTCGAAGATTTGGGAAGAACACTCAAAACAATTGAATCAGAGTCAAAATTACATATAAAATTTGGGAACAATTTTGTGTAGACTTTGTGAACAAGTAAGCATAAATAGTACAATTTTATTGACCATTTGTCTTGGAAAGTGATTTAACATGCAAATTCGAGTTAGAAAATCTCCGGATGGAGATTCGAAACAAATTGAGTAAGAACTGACAAAGAATTTGAAGTCAAAAACAAATTTTGGAGAAACTTAGTTGACAAGTAAGCTTAAATAGAATATTTGCTTCACGATTGGCCTCAGGAATGTGAATGAACATCCCAATTAGAGCTAGAAGATTTGGGAAGAACACTCGAAACAAGTTGAATCGGAATCAAAATGAAATATAAAATTGAAAACACATTTTGGGTAGAGTTAGTGAACAAGTAAGCAAAAATAGAGCAATTTTATTGATCATTTGTCTTAGAAAGTGATTTAACATGCCAATTCGAGTTAGAAAAGCTCCGGATAGAGATTCGAAACAAATTGAGTAAGAACTGACAAAGAATTTGAAGTCAAAAACAAATTTTGGAGAGACTTAGTTAACACGAAAGCTCAAATAGAATATTTGTTTCATCATTGGCCTTAGGAATGTGAATGAACACCCCAATTAGATTTTGAAGATTTGGGAAGAAC
This sequence comes from Senna siamea, assembly GCA_031216115.1. NCBI lineage: Eukaryota > Viridiplantae > Streptophyta > Magnoliopsida > Fabales > Fabaceae > Senna > Senna siamea. Next base: position 22,038,532 of record CM062361.1, on the reverse strand, counting down.
AATCAAAAGAAGTTGAATCGGAATCATAATGAAATATCAAATTCAAAACACATTTTGGATATACTTGGTGAACAAGTAAGCATGAATAGAGCAATTTTATTGATCATTTGTCTTGAAAAGTGATTTAACATGCCAATTCGAGTTAGAAAAGCTTCGGATGGAGAGTCGAAACAAATTCAATAAGAACTGACAAGGAATTGGAAGTCAAAAATAAATTTTGGAGAGACTTAGTTGACAAGTAAGCTTAAATAGAATATTTGCTTCACGATTGGCCTCAGGAATGTGAATGAACATCCCAATTAGAGCTAGAATATTTGGGAAGAACACTCGAAACAAGTTGAATCAGAATCAAAATGAAATATAAAATTGAAAACACATTTTGGGTAGAGTTGGTGAACAAGTAAGCAAAAATAGAGCAATTTTATTGATCATTTGTCTTGAAAGGTGATTTAACATGCCAATTCGAGTTAGAAAAGCTCCGGATGGAGATTTGAAACAAATTGAGTAAGAACTGACAAAGAATTTGAAGTCAAAAACAAATTTTAGAGAGACTTAGTTAACACGAAAGCTCAAATAGAATATTTGTTTCATCATTGGCCTTAGGAATGTGAATGAACACCCCAAATAGAGTTAGAAGATTTGGGAAGAACAATCAAAAGAAGTTGAATCGGAATCATAATGAAATATCAAATTCAAAACACATTTTGGATAGACTTGGTGAACAAGTAAGCATGAATAGAGCAATTTTTTTGATCATTTGTCTTAGAAAGTGATTTAACATGCCAATTCGAGTTACAAAAGCTCTGGACGGAGATTCGAAACAAATTGATTAAGAACTGACAAAGAATTGGAAGTCAAAAATAAATTTTGGAGACACTTAGTTAACAAGTAAGCATAAATACAATGTTTGCTTTATCATTGGCCTTTGAAATGTGAATGAACATCCCAATTAGAGCTAGAAGATTTGGGAAGAACACTCGAAACAAGTTGAATCGGAATCGAAATGAAATTTAAAATTGAAAACAAATTTTGGGTAGACTTGGTAAACAACTAAGCATGAATAGAGCAATTTTATTGATCATTTGTCTTGGAAAGTGATTTAACATGCCAATTCGAGTTAGAAAAGCTCCGGATGGAGATTCGAAACAAATTGAATCAGAACTGACAAAGAATTGGAAGTCAAAACAAATTTCAGAGAGACTTAGTTAACAAGTAAGCTTAAATAGAATGTTTGCTTCATTGTTGGCATTAGAAATGTGAATTAACATCCCAATTAGAGCTCGAAGATTTGGGAAGAACACTCAAAACAATTTAATCAGAGTCAAAATTACATATAAAATTGCAAACAATTTTGTGTAAACTTTGTGAACAAGTAAGCATAAATAGTACAATTATATTGACCATTTGTCTTGGAAAGTGATTTAACATGCCAATTCGAGTTAGAAAAGCTCCGGATGGAGATTCGAAACAAATTGAGTAAGAACTGACAAAGAATTTGAAGTCAAAAACAAATTTTGGAGAGACTTAGTTAACACGTAAGCTTAAATAGAATATTTGCTTCATCATTGGCCTTAGGAATGTGAATGAACATCCCAATTAGAGCTAGAAGATTTGGGAAGAACACTCGAAACAAGTTGAATCGGAATCAAAATGAAATATAAAATTGAAAACACATTTTGGGTAGAGTTGGTGAACAAGTAAGCATGAATAGAGCAATTTTATTGATCATTTGTCTTGGAAAGTGATTTAACATGCCAATTCGAGTTAGAAAAGCTCCGGATGGAGATTCGAAACAAATTGAGTAAGAACTGACAAAGAATTTGAAGTCAAAAACTAATTTTGGAGAGACTTAGTTAACACGAAAGCTCAAATAGAATATTTGTTTCATCATTGGCCTTAGGAATGTGAATGAACACCCCAATTAGAGTTAGAAGATTTGGGAAGAACAATCAAAAGAAGTTAAATCGGAATCATAATGAAATATTAAATTCAAAACACATTTTGAATAGACTTGGTGAACAAGTAAGCATGAATAGAGCAATTTTATTGATCATTTGTCTTCGAAAGTGATTTAACATGCCAATTGGAGTTACAAAAGCTCTGGATGGAGATTCGAAACAAATTGAATAAGAACTGACAAAGAATTGGAAGTCAAAAATAAATTTTGGAGAGACTTAGTTAACAAGTAAGCATAAATACAATGTTTGGTTTATCATTAGCCTTTGAAATGTGAATGAACATCCCAATTAGAGCTAGAATATTTGGGAAGAACATTTGGAATAAGTTGAATCGGTATCAAAATGAAATTTAAAATTGAAAACACATTTGGGGTAGACTTGGTAAACAAGTAAGCATGAATAGAGCAATTTTATTGATCATTTGTCTTGGAAAGTGATTTAACATGCCAATTCGAGTTAGAAAAGCTCTGGATGGAGATTGGAAATAAATTGAATCAGAACTGACAAAGAATTGGAAATCAAAACAAATTTTGGATAGACTTAGTTAACAAGTAAGCTTAAATAGAATGTTAGCTGCATCATTGGCCTTAAGAATGTGAATGAACATCCCAATTAGAGCTAGAAGATTTGGGAAAAACACTCGAAACAAGTTCAATCGGAATCAAAATGAAATATAAAATTGAAAACACATTTTGGGTAGAGTTGGTGAACAAGTAAGCATGAATAGAGCAATTTTATTGATCATTTGTCTTGGAAAGTGATTTAACATGCCAATTCGGGTTAGAAAAGCTACGGATGGAGATTCGAAACAAATTGAATCAAAACGGACAAAGATTTGGAAGTCAAAAACAAATTTTGGAGAGACTTAGTTAACAAGTAAGCTTAAATAGATTGCATGCTTCATCATTGGCCTTAGAAATGTGAATGAACATCCCAATGAGTGCTAGAAGATTTGGGAAGAACACTCGAAACAAGTTGAATCGGAATCAAAATGAAATATAAAATTGAAAACACATTTTGGGCAGACTTAGTGAACAAGTAAGCATGAATAGAAAATTTTTTTGAATCATTTGTCTTGGAAAGTGATTTAACATGTCAATTCGAGTTAGAAAAGTTACGGATGGAGATTCGAAACAAATTGAATAAGAACTAACAAAGATTTTGAACTCACAAACAAATTATGGAGAGACTTAACTAACAACTAAGCATAAATAGATTGTTTGCTTCATCATTGGCCTTAGAAATGTGAATGAACATGCCAATTAGAGCTAGAAGATTTGGGAAGAACACTAGAAACAAGTTAAATCAAAATCAAAATGAAATATAAAATTGAAAACACATTTTGGGTAGACTTGGTGAACAAGTAAGCATGAATAGAGCAATTTTATTGATCATTTGTCTTGGAAAGTGACTTAACATGCCAAATCGGGTTAGAAATGCTCTAGATGGAGATTCTAAACAAATTGAATAATAACTGACAAAGAATTAGAAGTCAAAACAAATTTCAGAGAGACTTAGTTAAAAAGTAAGCTTAAATAGAATGTTTGCTTCATTGTTGGCATTAGGAATGTGAATTAACATCCCAATTAGAGCTACAAGATTTGGGAAGCACACTCAAAACAAGTTGAATCAGAACCGAAATGAAATATAAAATTTGGGAACACATTTTGTATAGAGTTGTTGAACAAGTAAGTATAAATAGAACAATTTTATTGATCATTTGTCTTGGAACGTGATTTAACATGCCAATTCGAGTTAGAAAAGCTCCGGATGGAGATTCGAAACAAATTGAGTAAGAACTGACAAAGAATTTGAAGTCAAAAACAAATTTTGGAGAGACTTAGTTGACAAGTAAGCTTAAATAGAATATTTGCTTCACGATTGGCCTCAGGAATGTGAATGAACATCCCAATTAGAGCTAGAAGATTTGGGAAGAACACTCGAAACAAGTTGAATCGGAATCAAAATGAAATATAAAATTGAAAACACATTTTGGGTAGAGTTGGTGAACAAGTAAGCAAAAATAGAGCAATTTTATTGATCATTTGTCTTGGAAAGTGATTTAACATGCCAATTCGAGTTAGAAAAGCTCCGGATGGAGATTCGAAACAAATTGAGTAAGAACTGACAAAGAATTTGAAGTCAAAAACAAATTTTGGAGAGACTTAGTTAACACGAAAGCTCAAATAGAATATTTGTTTCATCATTGGCCTTAGGAATGTGAATGAACACCCCAATTAGAGTTAGAAGATTTGGGAAGAACAATCAAAAGAAGTTGAATCGGAATCATAATGAAATATCAAATTCAAAACACATTTTGGATAGACTTGGTGAACAAGTAAGCATGAATAGAGCAATTTTATTGATCATTTGTCTTGGAAAGTGATTTAACATGCCAATTTGAGTTACAAAAGCTCTGGATGGAGATTCGAAACAAATTGAATAAGAACTGACAAAGAATTGGAAGTCAAAAATAAATTTTGGAGAGACTTAGTTAACAAGTAGGCATAAATACAATGTTTGCTTTATCATTGGCCTTTGAAATGTGAATGAACATCCCAATTAGAGCTAAAAGATTTGGGAAAAACACTCAAAACAAGTTGAATCGGAATCGAAATGAAATTTAAAATTGAAAACAAATTTTGGGTAGACTTGGTAAACAACTAAGCATGAATTGAGCAATTTTATTGATCATTTGTCTTGGAAAGTGATTTAACATGCCAATTCGAGTTAGAAATGCTACGAATGGAGATTCAAAACAAATTGAATAAGAACTGACAAAGAATTGGAAGTCAAAAATAAATTTTGGAGAGACTTAGTTAAAAAGTAAGCTTAAATAGAATGTTTGCTTCATTGTTGGCATTAGGAATGTGAATTAACATCCCAATTAGAGCTACAAGATTTGGGAAGCACACTCAAAACAAGTTGAATCAGAACCGAAATGAAATATAAAATTGAAAACACATTTTGGGTAGACTTGGTGAACAAGTAAGCATAAATAGAGCAATTTTATTGATCATTTGTTTGGAATGTGATTTAACATGCCAATTCGAGTTAGAAAAGCTACAGATGGAGATTCAAAACAAATTGAGTAAGAACTGACAAAGAATGTGAAGTCAAAAATAATATTTGGGGAGACTTAGTTAACACGTAAGCTTAAATAGAATATTTGCTTCATCATTGGCCTTAGGAATGTGAATGAACACCCCAATTAGAGCTTGAAGATTTGGGAAGAACACTCAAAACAATTGAATCAGAGTCAAAATGAAATATAAAATTGCAAACACATTTTGTGTAGACTTGGTGAACAAGTAAGCATGAATAGAGCAATTTTATTGATCATTTGTCTTGGAAAGTGATTTAACATGCCAATTCGAGTTAGAAAAGCTCCGGATGGAGATTCGAAACAAATTGAATAAGAACTGACAAAGAATTGGAAGTCAAAAACAAATTTTAGAAAGAATTAGTTAACACGTAAGCTTAAATAGGATGTTTGCTTCATCATTGGCCTTAGGAATGTGAATGAACATCCCAATTAGAGCTAGAAGATTTGGGAAGAATAATCGAAACAAGTTGGATCGGAATCGAAATGAAATATAAAATTAAAAACACATTTCGGGTAGACTTGGTGAACATGTGAGCATGAATAGAGCAATTTTATTGATCATTTGTCATCGAAAGTGATTTAACATGACATTTTGGGTTAGAAAAGCTTTGGAAGGAGATTCGAAACAAATTGAATAAGAACTGACAAAGAATTGGAAGTCAAAAATAAATTTTGGAGAGACTTAGTTAACACGTAAGCTTAAATAGAATATTTGCTTCATCATTGGCCTTAGGAATGTGAACGAACACCCCAATTAGACCTCGAAGATTTGGGAAGAACACTTAAAACAATTGAATCAGAGTCAAAATTACATATAAAATTGCAAACAATTTTGTGTATACTTTCCGAACAAGTAAGCAAAAATAGAGCAATTTTATTGATCATTTGTCTTGGAAAGTGACTTAACATGCCAATTCGAGTTAGAAAAGCTACGGATGGAGAGTCGAAAAAAATTGAATCAGAACTGACAAAGAATTTGAAGTCAAAAATAAATTTTGGAAAGACTGAGTTAACAAGTAAGCTTAAATAGAATGTTTGGTTCATCGTTGGCCTTAGGAATGTGAATGAACATCTTAATTAGAGCTAGAAGATTTGGGAAGAACACTCAAAACAAGTTGAATCGGAATCATAATGAAATATCAAATTCAAAACACATTTTGGATAGACTTGGTGAACAAGTAAGCATGAATAGAGCAATTTTATTGATCATTTGTCTTGGAAAGTGATTTAACATGCCAATTCGAGTTAGAAAAGCTCTGGATGGAGATTCGAAACAAATTGAATAAGAACTAACAAAGAATTGGATGTCAAAAATAAATTTTGGAGAGACTTAGTTAACAAGTAAGCTTAAATACAATGTTTGCTTCATCATTGGCCTTAGGAATGTGAATGAACATCCCAATTAGAGCTATAAGATTTGGGAAGAACACTCAAAACAAGCTTAATCGGAGTCAAAATGAAATATAAAATTGAAAACACATTTTGGGTAGACTTGGTGAACAAGTAAGCATGAATAAAGCAATTGTATTGATCATTTGTCTTGGAAAGTGATTTAACATGCCAATTCGAGTTGGAAAAGCTCCGGATGGAGATTCGAAACAAATTGAATCAGAACTGACAAAGAATTGGAAGTCAAAAACAAATTTTGGAGAGACTTAGTTAACAAGTAAGCTTAAATAGAATGTTTGCTTCATCGTTGGCATTAGGAATGTGAATTAACATCCCAATTAGAGCTAGAAGATTTGGGAAGAACACTCAAAACAATTGAATCGCAATCGAAATGAAACATAAAATTGCAAACACATTTTGTGTAGACTTGGTGAACAAGTAAGAATAAATAGAACAATTTTATTGATCATTTATCTTGGAACGTGATTTAACATGCTAATTCGGGTTAGAAAAGGTACGGATGGAGATTCTAAACAAATTAAATCAGAACTGAAAAAGAATTGGAAGTCAAAAATAAATTTTGGAGAGACTTAGTTAACACGAAAGGTTAAATAGAATATTTGTTTCATCATTGGCCTTAAGAATGTGAATAAACATCCCAATTAGAGCTCTAAGATTTGGGAAGAACACTCAAAACAAGTTGAATCGGCATCGAAATGAAATACAAAATTGAAACACTTTTTAGGTACACTTGGTGAACAAGTAAGCATGAATAGACCAATTTTATTGATCATTTGTCTTGGAAAGTGATTTAACATGCCAATTTGGGTTAGAAAAGCTATGGATGGAGAGTCAAAACAAATTGAATAAGAACTGAAAATGAATTGGAAGTCAAAAACAAATTTTGGAGAGACTTAGTTAACATGTAAGCTTAAATAGAATGTTTGCTTCATCATTGGCCTTAGGAATGTGAATGAACATCCCAATTAGAAGTAGAAGATTTGGGAAGAACACTCGAAACAAGTTGAATCGTAGTTCAAATGAAATATCAAATTGAAAACACATTTTGGGTAGACTTGGTGAACAAGAAAGCATAAATAGAGCAATTTTTTTGATCATTTGTCTTGGAAAGTGATTTTACATGCCAATTCGAGTTAGAAAAGCTACGGAAGGAGATTCGAAACAAATTAAATCAGAACTGACAAAGAATTGGAAGTCAAAAACAAGTTTTGGGGAGACTTAGTTAACAGGTAATCTTAAATAGAATGTTTGCTTCATCATTGGCCTTAGGAATGTGAATGAACACCCCAATTAGAGCTAAAAGATTGGGGAAGAACACTCAAAACAAGTTGAATCGGAATCATAATGAAATATCAAATTGAAAACACATTTTGGATAGACTTGGTGAACAAGTAAGCATGAATAGAACAATTTTATTAATCATTTGTCTTGGAAAGCGATTTAACTTGCCAATTCGAGTTAGAAAAGCTACGGAAGGATATTCGAAACAAATTAAATCAGAACTGACAAAGAATTGGAAGTTAAAAACAAATTTTGGAGAGATTTAGTTATCAAGTAAGCTTAAATACAATGTTTGGTTCATCATTGGCCTTAGGAATGTGAATGAACATCCCAATTAGAGCTAGAAGATTTGGGAAGAACACTCGAAATAAGTTGAATCGGAATCAAAATGAAACATAAAATTGAAAACACATTTTGGGTAGACTTGCTGTGCAAGTAAGCATGAATAGAGCAATTATATTGATCATATATCTTGGAAAGTGATTTAACATGCCAGTTCGAGTTAGAAAAGCTCTAGATGGAGATTCGAAACAAATTGAATAAGAACTGACAAAGAATTTGAAGTCAAAAACAAATTTTGGAAAGACTTAGTTAACAAGTAATCTTAAATACAATGTTTGCTTCATCATTGGCCTAAGAAATGTGAATGAACATCCCAATTAGAGCTAGAAGATTTGGGAAGAACACCCAAAATAAGTTGAATCGGACTCAAAATGAAATATAAAATTGAAAATGCATTTTGGGTAGACTTGGTGACCAAGTAAGCGTGAATAGAACAATTTTGATTGATCATTTTTCTTGGAAAGTGATTTAACATGCGAATTCGAATTAGAAAAGCTGCGGATGGAGATTCAAAACAAATTGAATCAGAACTGACAAAGAATTGGAAGTCAAAAATAAATTTTGGAGAGACTTAGTTAATAAGAAAGCTTAAATCGAATGTTTGCTTCATCATTGGCCTTAGAAATGGGAATTAACATCCCAATTAGAGCTAGAAGATTTGGGAAGAACACTCAAAATAAGTTGAATCGGAGTCATAATGAAATATGCAAATTGAAAACACATTTTGGTAGACTTGGTGAACAAGTAAGCATGAATAGAGCAATTTTATTGATCATTTGTCTTGGAAAGTGATTTAAGATGCCAATTCGATTTAGAAAAGCTACGGATAGAGAGTCGAAACAAATTGAATCAGAACTGACAAAGAATTGAAAGTCAAAAACAAATTTTGGAGAGACTTAGTTAACAAGTAAGCTTAAATAGAATGTTTGCTTCATCATTGGCCTTAGAAATGTAAATCAAAATCCCAATTAGAGCTAGAAGATTTGGGAAGAACACTCAAAATAAGTTGAATCGGAGTCAAAATGAAATATAAAATTGAAAACACATTTTGGGTAGACTTGGTGAACAAGTAAGCATGAATAGAACAATTGTATTGATCATTTGTCTTGGAAAGTGATTGAACTTGCCAATTCGAGTTAGAAAAGCTACGGATGGAGATTCGAAACAAATTGAATCAGAACTGAAAAAGAATTTGTAGTCAAAAACAAATTTTGGAGAGACTTAGTTAATAAGTAAGCTTAAATACAAAGTTTCGTTCATGATTAGCCTTAGGAATTTGAATGAACGTCCTAATTAGAGCTAGAAGATTTGGGAAGAACACTCGAAACAAGTTGAATTGGAATCAAAATGAAATATCCATTTTAAAACACATTTTGGATAGAATTGGTGAACAAGTAGGCATGAATAGAACAATTTTATTAATCATTTGTCTTGGAAAGTGATTTAGCTTGCCAATTCGAGTTAGAAAAGCTACGGAAGGATATTCGAAACAAATTAAATCAGAACTGACAAAGAATTGGAAGTCAAAAATAGGTTTTAGGAAGACTTAGTTAACAGTTAATCTTAAATAGAATGTTTGCTTCATCATTGGCCTTAGGAATGTGAATGAACATCCCAATTAGAAGTAGAAGATTTGGGAAGAACACTCGAAACAAGTTGAATTAGAATCGAAAAGAAATGTAAAATTGAAAACATACTTTGGGTAGACTTGGTGAACAAGTAATCATGAATAGAACAATTTTATTAATCATTTGTCTTGGAAAGCGATTTAACTTGCCAATTCGAGTTAGAAAAGCTACGGAAGGAGATTCGAAACAAATTAAATCAGAACTGACAAAGAATTGGAAGTCAAAAACAAGTTTTGGGGAGACTTAGTTAACAGGTAATCTTAAATAGAATGTTTGCTTCATCATTGGCCTTAGGAATGTGAATGAACACCCCAATTAGAGTGAGAAGATTTGGGAAGAACACTCGAAACAAGTTGAATCAGAATCAAAATGAAATGTAAAATTGAAAACACATTTTGGGTAGACTTGGTGAACAAGTAATCATAAATAGAACAATTTTATTGATCATTTGTCTTGGAAAGTGATTTAACATGCCAATTCGAGTTAGAAATGCTACGGATGGAGATTCAAAACAAATTGAATAAGAACTGACAAAGAATTGGAAGTCAAAAATAAATTTTGGAGCGACTTAGTTAACAAGTAAGCTTAAATAGAATATTTGCTTCATCATTGGCCTTAGGAATGTGAATGAACACCCCAATTAGAGAGTGAAGATTTGGGAAGAACACTCAAAACAATTGAATCAGAATCAAAATGAAATATAAAATTGAAAACACATTTTGGGTAGACTTGGTGAACAAGTAAGCATGAATAGAACAATTTTTTTAATCATTGGTCTTGGAAAGTGATTTAACTTGCCAATTCGAGATAGAAAAGCTACGGAAGGAGATTCGAAACAAATAAAATCAGAACTGAAAAAGAATTGGAAGTCAAAAACAAATTTTGGAGAGACTTAGTTAACATGTAAGCTTAAATAGAATGTTTGCTTCATCATTGGCCTTAGGAATGTGAATGAACATCCCAATTAGAGTTAGAAGATTTGGGAAGAACACTCAAAACAAGTTGAATCGGAATCATAATGAAATATAAAATTGAAAACACATTTTGGGTAGACTTGGTGAACAAGTATGCGTGAATAGAACAATTTTATTGATCATTTGTCTTGGAAAGTGATTTAACATGCCAATTTGGGTTAGAAAAGCTACGGATGGAGATTCGAAACAAATTGAATCAGAACTGAAAAAGAATTGGAAGTCAAAAAAAAGTTTTGGGGAGACTTTGTCAACAAGTAAGCTTAAACAGAATGTTTGCTTCATCATTGGCCTCAAGAATGTGAATTAACATCCCAATTAGAAGTAGAAGATTTGGGAAGAACGCTCGAAACATGTTGAATCAGAATCGAAATGAAATATAAAATTGAAAACAAATTTTGTTAGACTTGGTGAACAAGTAATCATGAATAGAACAATTTTATTGATCATTTGTCTTGGAAAGTGATTTAACTTGCCAATTCGAGTTAGAAAAGCTACGGATGGAGATTCGAAACAAATTGAATCAGAACTGAAAAAGAATTTGAAGTCAAAAACAAATTTTAGTGAGACTTAGTTAACATGTAAGCTTAAATAGAATGTTTGCTTCATCATTGGCCTTAGGAATGTAAATGAACACCCCAATTAGAGCTAGAAGATTTGGGAAGAATACTCAAAACAAGTTGAATCGGAATCATAATGAAATATCAAATTGAAAACATATTTTGGGTAGACTTGGTGAACAAGTAAGCATGAATAGAACAATTTTATTGATCATTTGTCTTGGAAAGTGATTCAACATGCCAATTCGAGTTAGAAAAGCTACGGATGGAGATTTGAAACAAATTGAGTAAGAACTGACAAAGAATTGGAAGTCAAAAATAGATTTTGGAAAGACTGAGTTAACAAGTAACCTTAAATAGAATGTTTCGTTCATCATTGGCCTTAGGAATGTGAATGAACATCCCAATTAGACCTAGAAGATTTGGGAATATCACTCAAAACAACTTGAATCAGAATCAAAATGAAATATAAAATTGAAAACACATTTTGGGTAGACTTGGTGAACAAGTAATCATGAATAGAACAATTTTATTAATCATTTGTCTTGGAATGTGATTTAACGTGCCAATTCGAGTTAGAAAAGCTACGGATGGAGATTTGAAACAAATTGAATCAGAACTGACAAAGAATTGGAAGTCAAAAACAAATTTTAGAGAGACTTAGTTAACATGTAAGCTTAAATAGAATGTTTGCTGCATCATTGGCCTTAAGAATGTGAATGAACATCCCAATTAGAGCTAGAAGATTTGGGAAGAACACTCGAAACAAGTTGAATCGGAATGGAAATGAAATACAAAATTGAAAACACTTTTTAGGTACACTTGGTGAACAAGTAAGCATGAATAGACCAATTTTATTGATCATTTGTCTTGGAAAGTGATTTAACATGCCAATTTGGGTTAGAAAAGCTACGGATGGAGATTGGAAACAAATTGAATCAGAACTGACAAAGAATTGGAAGTCAAAAAGAAATTTTAGAGAGACTTAGTTAACATGTAAGCTTAAATAGAATGTTTGCTGCATCATTGGCCTTAAGAATGTGAATGAACATCCCAATTAGAGTTAGAAGATTTGGGAAGAACACTCGAAACAAGTTGAATCGGAATCGAAATGAAATATAAAATTGAAAACACATTTTGGGTAGACTTGGTGAACAAGTAATCATGAATAGAACAATTTTATTAATCATTTGTCTTGGAAAGAGATTTAACGTGCCAATTCGAGTTAGAAAAGCTACGGATGGAGATTTGAAACAAATTGAATCAGAACTGACAAAGAATTTGAAGTCAAAAACAAATTTTGGAGAGACTTAGTTAACATGTAAGCTTAAATACAATGTTTGGTTCATCATTGCCCTTAGGAATATGAATGAACATCCCAATTAGAGCTAGAAGATTTGTGAAGAACAATCGAAACAAGTTGAATCAGAATTAAAATGAAATATTAAATTGAAAACACATTTTGGGTAGACTTGGTGAACAAGTAAGCATGAATAGAAGAATTTTATTGATCATTTATGTTGGAAAGTGATTTAAGATGCCAATTTGGGTTAGAAAAGTCACGGATGGAGATTCGAAACAAATTGAATCAGAATTGACAAAGAATTTGAAGTCAAAAAAAAATTTTGGAGAGACTTAGTTAACAAGTAAGCTTAAATAGAATGTTTGCTTCATCATTGGCCTTAGGAATGTGAATGAACATCCCAACTAGAATTAGAAGATTTTGGAAGAACACTGAAAACAAGTTGAATAGGAATCAAAATGAAATATAAAATTGAAAACACATTTTGGGTAGACTTGGTGAACAAGTAAGCATGAATAGAGCAATTTTATTGAACATTTGTCTTGGAAAGTGATTTAACATGCCAATTCGAGTTAGAAAAGCTACGGATGGAGAGTCAAAACAAATTGAATAAGAACTGATAAAGAATTGGAAATCAAAAACAAATTTTGGAGAGACTTAGTTAACACGAAAGGTTAAATAGAATATTTTTTTCATCATTGGCCTTAAGAATGTGAATAAACATCCCAATTAGAGCTCTAAGATTTGGGAAGAACACTCAAAACAAGTTGAATCGAAATCATAATGAAATATCCATTTGAAAACACATTTTGGGGAGACTTGGTGAACATGTAAGCATGAATAGAACAATTTTATTGATCATTTGTCTTGGAAAGAGATTTAACATGCCAATTCGGGTTAGAAATGCTAGAGATGGAGATTCTAAACAAATTGAATAAGAACTGACAAAGAATTAGAAGCAAAAACAAATTTTGGAGAGACTTAGTTAACAAGTAAGCTTAAATACAATGTTTGCTTCATCATTAGCCTTAGAAATGTGAATGAACATCCCAATAAGAGCTAGAAGATTTGGGCAGAACACTCGAAACAAGTTGAATCGGAATCAAAATGAAATATCCAATTGAAAGCATATTTTGGGCAGACTTGGTGAACAAGTAAGCATGAATAGAACAATTTTATTGATCATTTGTGTTGGAAAGTGATTTAACATGCCAATTCGAGTTACAAAAGCTACGGATGGAGATTCGAAACAAGTTGAGAAAGAACTGACAAAGAATTTGAAGTCAATAAAAAATTTTGGAGAGACTTAGTTAACAAGTAAGCTTAAATACAATGTTTGTTTCATCATTGGCCTTAGGAATGTGAATGAACATCCGAATTAGAGCTAGATGATTTGGGAAGAACACTCGAAACAAGTTGAATCAGAATCAAAATGAATTATCAAATTGAAAACACATTTTGGGTAGACTTGGTGAACAAGTAAGCATGAATAGAACAATTTTATTGATCATTTGTGTTGGAAAGTGATTTAACATTACAATTCGAGTTAGAAAAGCTACGGATGGATATCCGAAACAAATTGGGTAAGAACTGACAAAGGATTTGAAGTTAAAAACAAATTTTGAAGAGACTTAGTTCATAAGTAAGCTTAAATACAATGTTTGTTTCATCATTGGCCTTAGGAATGTGAATGAACATCCCAATTAGAGCTAGAAGATTTGGGATGAACACTCGAAACAAGTTGAATCGGAATCATAATGAAATATCCAATTGAAAACACATTTTGGGTAGACTTGGTGAACAAGTAAGCATGAATAGAATAATTTTATTGATCATTTGTCTTGGAAAGTGATTTAACATGCCAATTCGAGTTAGAAAAGCTACGGATGGAGATTCGAAACAAATTGAGTAAGAACTGACAAAGAATTTGAAGTCAAAGAAAAATTTTGGAGAGACGTAGTTATCAAGTAAGCTTAAATACAATGTTTGCTTCATCATTGGCCTTAGGAATGTGAATGAACATCCCAATTAGAGCTAGAAGATTTGGGAAGAACACTAGAAACAAGTTAAATCAAAATCAAAATGAAATATAAAATTGAAAACACATTTTGGGTAGACTTGGTGAACAAGTAAGCATGAATAGAATAATTTTATTGATCATTTGTCTTGGAAAGTGATTTAACATGCCAATTCGAGTTAGAAAAGCTACGGATGGACTTTCAAAACAAATTGATTAAGAACTGGCAAAGAATTTGAAGTCAAAAATAAATTTTGGAGAGACTTAGTTAACAAGTAAGCTTAAATAGAATGTTTACTTCATCATTGGCATTAGGAATGTTAATGAAGACCCCAATTAGAGTTAGAAGATTTGGGAAGAACACTCGAAACAAGTTGAATCAGAATCAAAATGAAATGTAAAATTGAAAACACATTTTGGGTAGACTTGGTGAACAAGTAAGCATGAATAGAGTAATTTTATTGATCATTTGTCTTGGAAAGTGATTTAACATGCCAATTCGAGTTGGAAAAGCTCCGGATGCAGATTCGAAACAAATTGAATAATAACAAACAAAGAATTGGATGTCAAAAAAATTTTTTGGAGAGACTTAGTTAACAAGTAAGCTTAAATAGAATGTTTGCTTCATCGTTGGCATTAGGAATGTGAATGAACATCCCAATTATTGCTAGAAGATATGGGAAGAACTATCAAAACAAGTTGAATCAGAATTGAAATGAAATATAAAATTGAAAACACATTTTGGGTAGACTTGGTGAACAAGTAAGCATAAATAGAACAATTTGATTAATCATTTGTCTTGGAAAGTGATTTAACATGCCAATTCGAGTTAGAAATGCTACGGATGGAGATTCAAAACAAATTGAATAAGAACTGACAAAGAATTGGAAGTCAAAAATAAATTTTGGAGAGACTTAGTTAACACGAAAGGTTAAATAGAACATTTGTTTCATCATTGGCCTTAAGAATGTGAATAAACATCCCAATTAGAGCTCTAAGATTTGGGAAGAACACTCAAAACAAGTTGAATCGGAATCAAAATGAAATATCAAATTGAAAACACATTTTGGGTAGACTTGATGAATAAGTAATCATGAATAGAACAATTTTATTGATCATTTGTGTTGGAAAGTGATTTAACATGCCAATTCGGGTTTGTAAAGCTACAGATAGAGATTCAAAACTAATTGAATCATAAATGAAAAACAATTAGAAGTCAAAAACAAAATTTAGAGAGACTTAGTTAACAAGTAAGCGTAAATATATTGTTTACTTCATCCTTGGCCTTAGAAATGTGAATGCCCATCCCAATTAGAGCTAGAAGATTTGGGAAGAACACTTGAAAAAAGTTGAATCGGAATCGAAATGAAATATAAAATTGAAAACACATTTTGGGCAGACTTGGTGAACAAGTAAGCATGAATAGAACAATTTTATCAATCATTTGTCTTGGAAAGTGATTTAACATGCCAATTCGGGTTAGAAAAGCTATGAATGGAGATTCGAAACAAATTGAATCAGAACTGACAAAGAATTGGAAGTCAAAAACAAATTTTAGAGAGACTTAGTTAACAAGTAAGCTTAAATAGATTGTTTACTTCATCATTGGCCTTGGAAATGTGAATGAACATCCCAATTAGAGCTAGAAGATTTGGGAAGAACACTCGAAACAAGTTGAATCGGAATCGAAATGAAATATAAAATTGAAAACACATTTTGGGTAGACATGGTGAACAAGTAAGCATGGATAGAACAATTTTATTGATCATTTATCTTGGAAAGTGATTTAACATGCCAATTCGGGTTAGAAAAGCTACAGATGGAGATTCGAAACAAATTGAATCAGAACTGACAAAGAATTTGAAGTCAAAAAAAAATTTTGGAGAGACTTAGTTAACATGTAAGGTTAAAAAGAATGTTTGCTTCATCATTGGCCTAAGAAATGCGAATGAACATCCCAATTAGAGCTAGAGGATTTGGGAAGAACAGTCGAAACAAGTTAAATCGGAACCAAAATGAAATATAAAATTGAAAACACTTTTTAGGTACACTTGGTGAACAAGTAATCATGAATAGAACAATTTTATTGATCATTTGTCTTGGAAAGTGATCTAACATGCCAATTCGGGTTAGAAAAGCTATGGATGGAGATTCGAAACAAATTGAATCAGAACTGACAAAGAATTTGAAGTCAAAAACAAATTTTGGAGAGACTTAGTTAGCAAGTAAGCTTAAATAGATTGTTTACGTCATCATTGGCCTTAGAAATGTGAATGAATATCCCAATTAGAGCTAGAAGATTTGGGAAGAGCAGTCGAAACAAGTTGAATTGAAACCGCAATGAAATATAAAATTGAAAACACATTTTAGGTAGACTTGGTGAACAAGTAATCATGAATAGAATAATTTTATTGATCATTTATCTTGGAAAGTGATTTAACATGCCAATTCGGGTTAGAAAAGCCACAGATGGAGATTCGAAACAAATTGAATCAGAACTGACAAAGAATTGGAAGTCAAAAACAAATTTTAGAGAGACTTAGTTAACAAGTAAGCTTAAATAGATTGTTTATGTCATCATTGGCCTTAGAAAGGTGAATGAATATCCCAATTAGAGCTAGAAGATTTGGGAAGAGCACTCGAAACAAGTTGAATCGGAATCGAAATGAAATATAAAATTGAAAACACATTTTGGCTTGACTTGGTGAACAAGTAAGCATGAATAGAATAATTTTATTGATCATTTGTCTTGGGAAGTGATTTAACATGCCAATTTTTGTTACAAAAGCTACGAATGGAGATTTAAAATAAATTGAATCAGAAATGAAAAAGAATTAGAAGTCAAAAACAAATTTTGGAGAGCGTTAGTTAACAAGTAAGCTTAAATACAATGTTTGCTACATCATTGGCCTTAGATGTGGGAATTAACATCCCAATTAGAAGTAGAATATTTGGGGGGAACACTCAAAACAAGTTGAATCAGAATCGAAATGAAATATAAAATTGAAAACACATTTTGGCTAGACTTGGTGAACAAGCAAGGATGAATAGAATAATTTTATTGATCATTTATCTTGGAAAGTGATTTAACATGCCAATTTGGGTTAGAAAAGGTATGGATGGAGATTCGAAACAAATTGAATCAGAACTGAAAAAGAATTGGAAGTCAAAAACAAATTTTGGTGAGACTTAGTTAACAAGTAAGCTTAAATAGAATGTTTGCTTCAACATTGGCCTTTGAAATGTGAATTAACGTCCCAATTAGAGGTAGAAGATTTGGGGAGAACACTCGAAACAAGTTGAATCGAAATCGAAATCAAATGTAACATTGAAAACACATTTTCGGTAGACTTGGTGAACAAGTAATCATGAATAGAAAATTTTATTGATCATTTGTCTTGGAAAGTGATTTAACTTGCCAATTCGAGTTAGAAAAGCTACGGATGGAGATTTGAAACAAATTGAATCAGAACTGACAAAGAATTTGAAGTCAAAAACAAATTTTGGAGAGACTTAGCTAACATGTAAGCTTGAAAAGAATGTTTGCTTCATCATTGGCCTTAGAAATGCGAATGAACATCCCAGTTAGACTTAGAAGATTTGGGAAGAACACTCGAAACAAGTTGAATCGGAACCGAAATGACATATAAAATTGAAAAAATATTTTGGGAAGACTTGATGAACAAGTAATCATGAATAGAACAATTTTATTGATCAATTGTCTTGGAAAGTGATTTAACATGGCAATTCGAGTTAGAAAAGCTACGGATGGAGATTCGAAACAAATTGAATCAGAACTAACAAGGAATTGGAAGTCAAAAACAAATTTTGGATAGATTTAGTTAGCAAGTATGCTTAAATAGATTGTTTACTTCGTCATTGGCCTTAGAAATGCAAATGAACATCCCAATTAGAGCTAGAAGATTTGGGAAGTAGACTCGAAACAAGTTGAATCGGAATCGAAATGAAACATAAAATTGAAAACACATTTTAGGTAGGCTTGGTGAACAAGTAAGCCAGAATAGAATAATTTTATCGATCATTTGTCTTGGAAAGTGATTTAACATGCCAATTCGAGTTAGAAAAGCTACGGATGGAGATTCGAAACAAATTGAATCAGAACTAGCAAAGAATTGGAAGTCAAAAACAAATTTTGGATAGATTTAGTTAGCAAGTAAGCTTAAATAGATTGTTTACTTTGTCATTGGCCTTAGAAATGTGAATGAAGATCGCAATTAAAGCTAAAAGATTTGGGAAGAACACTCAAAAAAAGTTGAATCGGAATGGAAATGCAATATCAAATTGAAGACACATTTTAAGTAGACTTGGCGAAAAACTAAGCACGAATAGAAAAATTTTATTGATCATTTGTCTTGGAAAGTGATCTAACATGCCAATTCGGGTTAGAAAGGCTACGGATAGAGATTCGAAACAATTTGAATCAGAAGTGACAAAGAATTGAAAGTCAAAAACAAATTTTGGAGTGACTTAGTTAACAAGTAAGCTTAAATAGAATGTTTGCTTCATCATTGGCTTTTGAAATATGAATTAGCATCCCAATTAGAGGTAGAAGATTTGGGGAGAACAATCGAAACAAGTTAAATCGGAATGAAAATGAAATATAAAATTAAAAACACATTTTGGGTGGACTTGGTGAACAACTAAGCATGAATAGAACAACTTTATTGATCATTTGTCTTGGAATGTGAATTAACATGCCAACTCGGGTTAAAAAAGATAGGGATTGAGATTGGAAAAAAATTGAATCAGGGATGAAAAAGAATTGGATGTCAAGAACAAATTTTGGAGCGACTTAGTTAACAGGTAAGCTTAAATAGATTGTTTACTTCATCATAGGCTTTTGAAATGTGAATTAACATTCCAATTAGAGGTAGAAGATTTGGGGAGAACAATCGAAACAAGTTAAATCAGAATCAAAATGAAATATAAAATTGAAAACACATTTTGGGAAGACTTAGTGAACAACTAAGCATTAATAGAACAAATTTATTGATCATTTGTCTTAGAAAGTGAATTAACATGCCAATACGGGTTAGAAATGCTATGGATGGAGATGCGAAACAAATTCAATCAGAACTGACAAAGAATTAGAAGTGAAAAACAAATTTTGCAGTGACTTAGTTAACAGGTAAGCTTAAATAGATTGTTTACTTCATCATTGGCATTTGAAATGTGAATTAACATCCGAATTAGAGGTAGAATATTTGGGGAGAACAATCGAAACAAGTTAAATCGAAATGGAAATGAAATATAAAATTATAAACACATTTTCGGTGGACTTGGTGAACAACTAAGCATGAATAGAACAACTTTATTGATCATTTGTCTTGGAAAGTGAATTAACATGCCCATTCGGGTTAGAAAAGCTATGGATGGAGATTCGAAACAAATTGAATCAGAACTGACAAAGAATTGGAAGTCAAAAAAAATTTTGCAATGACTTAGTTAACAAGTAAGCTTAAACAGATTGTTTACTTCGTCATTGGCTTTTGAAATGTGAATTAACATCCCAATTAGAGGCAGAAGATTTGGGGAGAACAATCGAAACAAGTTGAATCGAAATCGAAATGAAATTTAAAAATTGAAAACACATTTTGGGTGGACTTGGTGAACAACTTAGCATGAATAGAACAACTTTATTGATCATTTTGTCTTGGAAAGTGACTTAACATGCCAATTCGGGTTAAAAAAGATATGGATTGAGATTTGAAACAAATTGAATCAGAGCTAAAAAAGATTTGGAAGTCAAGAACAAATTTTGGAGCGACTTCCTTAACAAGTAAGCGTAAATAGAATGTTTGCTTCATCATTGGCTTTTGAAATATGAATTAACATCCCAATTAGAGGTAGAAGATTTGGGAAGAACAATCGAAACAAGTTGAATCAGAATCGAAATGAAATATAAAGTTGAAAACACATTTTGGGTGGACTTGTTGAACAACTAAGCATGAATAGAACAACTTTATTGATCCTTTTCTTGAAAATTGAATAAACATGCCAATTCGGGTTAAAAAAGATATGGATCGAGATTCGAAACAAATTGAATCAGAGCTGAAAAAGAATTGGAAGTCAAGAACAAATTTTGGAGTGACTTAGTCAACAAGTAAGCTTAACTAGATTGTTTACTTCATCATTGGCCCTAGAAATGTGAATGAACATCCCAATTAGAGGCAGAAGATTTTGGGAGAACAATCGAAACAAGTTGAATCGGAATCAAAATGAAATATAAATTTGAAAACACATTTTGGGTGGACTTTTTGAACAACTATGCATGAATAGAACAACTTTATTGATCCTTTTCTTGAAAAGTGAATTAACATGCCAATTCGGGTTAAAAAAGATATGGATTAAGATTCGAAACAAGTTGAATCAGAGCTGAAAAAGAATTGGAAGTCAAGAGCAAATTTTGGAGCGACTTAATCAACAAGTAAGCTTAACTAGATTGTTTACTTCATCATTGGCCCTAGAAATGCGAATGAACATCCCAATTAGAGCTAGAAGATTTGGGAAGAACACACGAAAGAAGTTGAATCAGAATCAAAATGAAATATAAAATTGAAAACATATTTTAGGTAGACTTGATGAACAAGTAATCATGAATAGAACAATTTTATTGCTCATTTGTCATGGAAAGTGAATTACCATGCCAATTCGGGTTAGATAAGCTACAGATGGAGATTCGTAACAAATTGAATCAGAACTAACAAAGAATTGGAAGTCAAAAACAAATTTCGTAGAGACTTATTTAGTAAGTAAGCTTAAATAGAATGTATGCTTCATCATTGGCCTTAGAAATTTGAAAGAACATCCCAATTAGAGCTAGAAGATTTGGGAAGAACACTCGAAAGAAGTTGAATCAGAATCAAAATGAAATATAAAATTGAAAACATATTTTGGGTAGACTTGATGAACAAGTAATCATGAATAGAACAATTTTATTGCTCAATTGTCTTGGAAAGTGATTTAACATGCCAATTCGAGTTAGGAAAGCTACAGATGGAGATTTGTAACAAATTGAATCAAAACTGACAAAGAATTGAAAGTCAAAAACAAATTTCATAGAGACTTATTTAGTAAGTAAGCTTAAATAGATTGTTTGCTTCATCATTGGCCTTAAAAATTTGAAAGAACATCCCAATTAGAGCTAGAAGATTTCGCAAGAACACTCGAAAGAAGTTGAATCGGAATCGAAATGAAAAATAAAATTGAAAACATATTTTGGGTAGACTTGATGAACAAGTAATCATGACTAGAACAATTTTATTGATCAATTATCTCAGAAAGTGATTTAACATGCAAATTCGAGTTACAGAAGCTAGGGATGGAGTTTCGAAAGAAATTGAATCAAAACTGACAAATAATTTGATGTTAAAAAAAAATTTTAGACAGACTTAGTTAGCAAATAAGCTTAAATAGAATGTTTGCTTGATCATTGGCCTTAGAAATTTGAATGAACATCCCAATTAGAGTTACAAGGTTTGGGAAGAACACTCGAAAGAAGTTGAATCGGAATCGAAATGAAATATAAAATTGAAAACATATTTTAGGTAGACTTGATGAACAAGTAATCATGAATAGAACAATTTTATTGATCATTTGTCATGGAAAGTGAATTAACATGCCAATTCGGGTTAAAAAAGATATGGATTGAGATTCGAAACAAATTGAATCAGGGCTGAAAAAGAATTAGAAGTCAAGAACAAATTTTAGAGCAACTTAGTTAACAAGTAAGCTTAAATAGATTGTTTACTTCATCATTGGCCCTAGAAATGCGAAACAACATCCCAATTAGAGCTAGAAGATTTGAGAAGAACACTCGAAAGAAGTTGAATCGGAATCGAAATGAAATATAAAATTGAAAACTTATTTTGGGAAGACTTGATGAACAGGTAATCATGAATAGAACAATTTTATTGCTCAATTGTCTTGGAAAGTGATTTAACATTCCAATTCGAGTTAGAAAAGCTACGGATGGAGATTCGAAACAAATTGAATCAGATTTGACAAAGAATTGGAAGGCAAAAACAATTTTGGAGAGACTTACTGAGCAAGTAAGCTTAAATAGAATGTTTGCTTCATCATTGGCCTTAGAAATTTGAAAGAACATCCCAATTACCGCTAGAGGATTTGGGAAGAACACTCGAAACAAGTTGAATTGGAATCGAAAAGAAAAATAAAATTGAAAACATATTTTGGGTAGACTTGATTAACAAGTAATCATGAATAGAACAATTTTATTCATCAATTGTCTTGGAAAGTGATTTCACATGCCAATTCGAGTTAGAAAAGCTACGGATGGAGTTTCAAAAGAAATTGAATCAGAACTACCAAATAATTTGAAGTCAAACACAAATTTTAGAGAGTCTTAGTTAGCAAGTAAGCTTAAATACAATGTTTGCTTCATCATTGGCCTTAGGAATGTGAATGAACATCCCAATTAGAGCTAGAAGATTTGGGAAGAACACTCAAAACAAGTTGAATCGGAATCAAAATGAAATATCAAATTGAAAACACATTTTGGGTAGACTTGTGAACAAGTAAGCATAAATAGAGCAATTTTATTGATCATTTGTCTTGAAAGTGATTTAACATGCCAATTTGGGTTAGAAAGCTACGGATGGAGATTCAAAACAAATTGAATAAGAACACAAAGAATTGGAAGACAAGAATAAATTTTGGAGGGACTTAGTCAACATGTAAGCTTAAATAGATTGTTTACTTCATCATTGGCCCTAGAAATGCGAATGAACATTCCAATTAGAGCTAGAAGATTTGGGAAGAACACTCGAAACAAGTTGAATCGGAATCGAAAAGAAGTATAAAGTTAAAAACATATTTTAGGTAGAATTGATGAACAAGTAATCATGAATAGAACAATTTTATTACTCAATTTTCTTGGAAAGTGATTTAACATGCCAATTCAAGTTAGAAAAGCTATGGATGGACATTCGAAAAAAATTGAATCAGAACTGACAAAGAATTGGAAGTCAAAAACAAATTTTGTAAGGACTTAGTTGGCAAGTAAGCTTAAATAGAATGTTTGCTTCATCATTGGCCTTAGAAATTTGAAAGAACTTCCCAATTACAGCTAGAAGAATTGGGAAGAACACTCGAAACAATTTGAATCGGAATCGAAAAGAAAAATAAAATTGAAAACAAATTTTGGGTAGACTTGATTAACAAGTAGTCATGAATAGAACAATTTTATTGATCAAATGTCTCGGAAAGTGATTTAACTTGCCAATTCGAGTTAGAAAAGCTATAGATGGAGTTTCAAAAGAAATTGAATCAGAATTGACAAATAATTTGAAGTGAAAAACAAATTTTGGAGAGTCTTAGATAGCAAGTAAGCTTAGATAGAATGTTTGCTTCATCATTGGCCTTAGAAATTTGAATGAACATCCCAATTAGAGTTACAAGATTTGGGAAGAACACTCGAAACAAGTTGAATCGGAGTCGAAATGAAATATAAAATTGAAAACACATTTTGGGTGGACTTTTTGAACAACTAAGCTTGAATAGAACAACTTTAGTGATCCTTTTTCTTGGAAAGTGAATTAACATGCCAATTCGGGTTAAAAAAGATATGGATTGAGATTCGAAACAAATTGAATCAGGGCTGCAAAAGAATTAGAAGTCAAGAACAAATTTTAGAGCAACTTAGTTAACAAGTAAGCCTAAATATATTGTTTACTTCATCATTGGCCCTAAAAATGCGAAACAACATCCCAATTAGAGGTAGAAGATTTGGGAAGAACTCTCGAAAGAAGTTGAATCGGAATCAAAACAAAATATAAAATTGAAAACATATTTTGGGTAGACTTGATGAACAAGTAATCATGAATAGAATAACTTTATTGCTCAATTGTCTTGGAAAGTGATTTAACATTCCAATCCGAGTTAGAAAAGCTACAAATGGAGATTTGAAAAAAATTGAATCAGGGCTGAGAAAGAATTAAAAGTCAAGAACAAATTTTGGAGCGACTTAGTTAACAAGTAAGCTTAAATAGATTGTTTACTTCATCATTGGCCCTAGAAATGCGAATGAAAATCCCAATTAGAGCTAGAAGATTTGGGAAAAACATTCGAAAGAAGTTGAATCAGAATCGAAATGAAATATAAAATTGAAAACATATTTTGGGTAGACATGATGAACAAGTAATCATGAATAGAATAACTTTATTGCTCAATTGTCTTGGAAAGTGATTTAACATTCCAATCCGAGTTAGAAAAGCTACGAATGGAGATTTGAAAAAAATTGAATTAGGGCTGAGAAAGAATTAAAAGTCAAGAACAAATTTTGGAGCGACCTAGTTAACAAGTAAGCTTAAATAGATTGTTTACTTCATCATTGGCCCTAGAAATGCGAAACAACATCCCAATTAGAGCTAGAAGATTTGGGAAAAACACTCGAAAGAAGTTGAATTAGAATCAAAATGAAATATAAAATTGAAAACATATTTTGGGTAGACTTGATGAACAAGTAATCATGAATAGAACAATTTTATTGCTCAATTGTCTTGGAAAGTGATTTAACATGACAATTCGAGTTAGAAAAGCTACAGATGGAGATTCGAAACAAATTGAATCAGAACTAACAAAGAATTGGAAGTCAAAAACAAATTTTGGATAGATTTAGTTAGCAAGTATGCTTAAATAGATTGTTTACTTCGTCATTGGCCTTAGAAATGCAAATGAACATCCCAATTAAAGCTAGAGATTTGGGATGAACACTCGAAACAAGTTGAATCAGAATCAAAATGAAATATAAAATTGAAAACACATTTTAGGTACACTCTGAGAAAAAGTAAGCAATGATAGAACAATTTTATTGATCATTTGTCCAAGAAAGTGAATTCACATGCCAATTCGGGTTAGAAAGGCCACGGATAGAGATTCGAAACAATTTGAATCAGAAGTGACAAAGAATTGGAAGTCAAAAACAAATTTTGGAGTGACTTAGCTAACAAGTAAGCTTAAATAGAATGTTTGCTTCATCATTGGCTTTTGAAATATGAATTAGCATCCCAATTAGAGGTAGAAGATTTGGGGAGAACAATCGAAACAAGTTGAATCGGAATGGAAATGAAATATAAAATTAAAAACACATTTTGGGTGGACTTGGTGAACAACTAAGCATGAATAGAACAACTTTATTGATCATTTGTCTTGGAATGTGAATTAACATGCCAACTCGGGTTAAAAAAGATAGGGATTGAGATTGGAAAAAAATTGAATCAGGGATGAAAAAGAATTGGATGTCAAGAACTAATTTTGGAGCGACTTAGTTAACAGGTAAGCTTAAATAGATTGTTTACTTCATCATAGGCTTTTGAAATGTGAATTAACATCCCAATTAGAGGTAGAAGATTTGGGGAGAACAATCGAAACAAGTTAAATCAGAATCAAAATGAAATATAAAATTGAAAACACATTTTGGGATGACTTAGTGAACAACTAAGCATTAATAGAACAAATTTATTGATCATTTTGTCTTGGAAAGTGAATTAACATGCCAATACGGGTTAGAAATGCTATGGATGGAGATGCGAAACAAATTCAATCAGAACTGACAAAGAATTAGAAGTGAAAAACAAATTTTGCAGTGACTTAGTTAACAGGTAAGCTTAAATAGATTGTTTACTTCATCATTGGCATTTGAAATGTGAATTAACATCCGAATTAGAGGTAGAATATTTGGGGAGAACAATCGAAACAAGTTAAATCGAAATGGAAATGAAATATAAAATTATAAACACATTTTCGGTGGACTTGGTGAACAACTAAGCATGAATAGAACAACTTTATTGATCATTTGTCTTGGAAAGTGAATTAACATGCCCATTCGGGTTAGAAAAGCTATGGATGGAGATTCGAAACAAATTGAATCAGAACTGACAAAGAATTGGAAGTCAAAAAAAATTTTGCAATGACTTAGTTAACAAGTAAGCTTAAACAGATTGTTTACTTCGTCATTGGCTTTTGAAATGTGAATTAACATCCCAATTAGAGGCAGAAGATTTGGGGAGAACAATCGAAACAAGTTGAATCGAAATCGAAATGAAATTTAAAAATTGAAAACACATTTTGGGTGGACTTGGTGAACAACTTAGCATGAATAGAACAACTTTATTGATCATTTTGTCTTGGAAAGTGACTTAACATGCCAATTCGGGTTAAAAAAGATATGGATCGAGATTCGAAACAAATTGAATCAGAGCTGAAAAAGAATTGGAAGTCAAGAACAAATTTTGGAGCGACTTAGTCAACAAGTAAGCTTAACTAGATTGTTTACTTCATCATTGGCCCTAGAAATGTGAATGAACATCCCAATTAGAGGCAGAAGATTTGGGGAGAACAATCGAAACAAGTTGAATCGGAATCGAAATGAAATATAAATTTGAAAACACATTTTGGGTGGACTTTTTGAACAACTATGCATGAATAGAACAACTTTATTGATCCTTTTCCTGAAAAGTGAATTAACATGCCAATTCGGGTTAAAAAAGATATGGATTAAGATTCGAAACAAATTGAATCAGAGCTGAAAAAGAATTGGAAGTCAAGAACAAATTTTGGAGCGACTTAATCAACAAGTAAGCTTAACTAGATTGTTTACTTCATCATTGGCCCTAGAAATGCGAATGAACATCCCAATTAGAGCTAGAAGATTTGGGAAGAACACACGAAAGAAGTTGAATCAGAATCAAAATGAAATATAAAATTGAAAACATATTTTAGGTAGACTTGATGAACAAATAATCATGAATAGAACAATTTTATTGCTCAATTATCTTGGAAAGTGATTTAACATGCCAGTTCGAGTTAGAAAAGCTACGGATGGAGATTCGAAACAAATTAAATCAGAACTGACAAAGAATTGGAAGTCAAAAACAAATTTTTTAGAGACTTAGTTAGCAAGTAAGCTTAAATAGAATGTTTGCTTCAACCTTGGCCTTAGAAATTTGAATGAACATCCCAATTGGAGTTACAAGATTTGGGAACAACACTCGAAACAAGTTGAATCGGAATCAAAATGAAATATAAAATTGAAAACATATTTTGGGTAGACTTGATGACCAAGTAATCATGAATAGAACAATTTTATTGATCATTTGTTTTGGAAAGTGAATTAACATGCCAATTCGGGTTAAAAAAGATATGGATTGAGATTCGAAACAAATTGAATCAGGGATGAGAAAGAATTAAAAGTCAAGAACAAATTTTGGAGCGACTTAGTTAACAAGTAAGCTTAAATAGATTGTTTACTTCATCATTGGCCCTAGAAATGCGAAACAACATCCCAATTAGAGCTAGAAGATTTGGGAAGAACACTCGAAAGAAGTTGAATCAGAATCGAAATGAAATATAAAATTGAAAACATATTTTGGGTAGACTTGATGAACAAGTAATCATGAATAGAACAATTTTATTGCTCAATTGTCTTGGAAAGTGATTTAACATGCCAATTCGAGTTAGAAAAGCTACAGAAGGAGATTCGTAACAAATTGAATCAAAACTGACAAAGAATTGAAAGTCAAAAACAAATTTCGTAGAGACTTATTTAGTAAGTAAGCTTAAATAGAATGTTTGCTTCATCATTGGCCTTAAAAATTTGAAAGAACATCCCAATTAGAGCTAGAAGATTTGGCAAGAATACTCGAAAGAAGTTGAATCGGAATTGAAATGAAAAATAAAATTGAAAACATATTTTGGGTAGACTTGATTAATAAGTAATCATGACTAGAACAATTTTATTGATCAATTATCTCAGAAAGTGATTTAACATGCCAATTCGAGTTACAGAAGCTAGGGATGGAGTTTCGAAAGAAATTGAATCAAAATTGACAAATAATTTGATGTTAAAAAAAAATTTTGGAGAGACTTAGTTAGCAAATAAGCTTAAATAGAATGTTTGCTTGATCATTGGCCTTAGAAATTTGAATGAACATCCCAATTAGAGTTACAATGTTTGGGAAGAACACTCGAAACAAGTTGAATCAGAATCGAAATGAAATATAAAATTGAAAACATATTTTAGGTAGACTTGATGAACAAGTAATCATGAATAGAACAATTTTATTGATCATTTTTCATGGAAAGTGAATTAACATGCCAATTCGGGTTAAAAAAGATATGGATTGAGATTCGAAACAAATTGAATCAGGGCTGAAAAAGAATTAGAAGTCAAGAACAAATTTTAGAGCAACTTAGTTAACAAGTAAGCTTAAATAGATTGTTTACTTCATCATTGGCCCTAGAAATGCGAAACAACATCCCAATTAGAGCTAGAAGATTTGGGAAGAACACTCGAAAGAAGTTGAATCGGAATCGAAATGAAATATAAAATTGAAAACTTATTTTGGGTAGACTTGATGAACAGGTAATCATGAATAGAACAATTTTATTGCTCAATTGTCTTAGAAAGTGATTTAACATTCCAATTCGAGTTAGAAAAGCTACGGATGGAGATTCGAAACAAATTGAATCAGTTTGACAAAGAATTGGAAGGCAAAAACAATTTTGGAGAGACTTACTGAGCAAGTAAGCTTAAATAGAATGTTTGCTTCATCATTGGCCTTAGAAATTTGAAAGAACATCCCAATTACCGCTAGAGGATTTGGGAAGAACACTCGAAACAAGTTGAATTGGAATCGAAAAGAAAAATAAAATTGAAAACATATTTTGGGTAGACTTGATTAACAAGTAATCATGAATAGAACAATTTTATTCATCAATTGTCTTGGAAAGTGATTTCACATGCCAATTCGAGTTAGAAAAGCTACGGATGGAGTTTCAAAAGAAATTGAATCAGAACTACCAAATAATTTGAAGTTAAACACAAATTTTAGAGAGTCTTAGTTAGCAAGTAAGCTTAAATAGAACAACTTTATTGATCATTTTGTCTTGGAAAGTGACTTAACATGCCAATTCTGTTCAAAAAGATATACATTGAGATTTGAAACAAACTGAATCATAATTGACAAAGAATTGGAAGACAAGAATAAATTTTGGAGGGACTTAGTCAACATGTAAGCTTAAATAGATTATTTACTTCATCATTGGCCCTAGAAATGCGAATGAACATTCCAATTAGAGCTAGAAGATTTGGGAAGAACACTCGAAACAAGTTGAATCGGAATCGAAAAGAAATATAAAGTTGAAAACATATTTTAGGTAGAATTGATGAACAAGTAATCATGAATAGAACAATTTTATTACACAATTTTCTTGGAAAGTGATTTAACATGCCAATTCAAGTTAGAAAAGCTATGGATGGAGATTCGAAAAAAATTGAATCAGAACTGACAAAGAATTGGAAGTTAAAAACAAATTTTTTAGAGACTTAGTTAGCAAGTAAGCTTAAATAGAATGTTTGCTTCAACCTTGGCCTTAGAAATTTGAATGAACATCCCAATTGGAGTTACAAGATTTGGGAACAACTCTCGAAAGAAGTTGAATCGGAATCAAAACGAAATATAAAATTGAAAACATATTTTGGGTAGACTTGATGAACAAGTAATCATGAATAGAATAACTTTATTGCTCAATTGTCTTGGAAAGTGATTTAACATTCCAATCCGAGTTAGAAAAGTTACGAATGGAGATTTGAAAAAAATTGAATCAGGGCTGAGAATGAATTAAAAGTCAAGAACAAATTTTGGAGCGACTTAGTTAACAAGTAAGCTTAAATAGATTGTTTACTTCATCATTGGCCCTAGAAATGCGAAACAAAATCCCAATTAGAGCTAGAAGATTTGGGAAGAACACTCGAAAGAAGTTGAATTAGAATCGAAATGAAATATAAAATTGAAAACATATTTTGGGTAGACTTGATGAACAAGTAATCATGAATAGAACAATTTTATTGCTCAATTGCCTTGGAAAGTGATTTAACATGCCAATTCGAGTTAGAAAAGCTACAGATGGAGATTCGTAACAAATTGAATCAGAACTGACAAAGAATTGGAAGTCAAAAACAAATTTCGTAGAGACTTATTTAGTAAGTAAGCTGAAATAGAATGTATGCTTCATTATTGGCCTTAGAAATTTGAAAGAACATCCCAATTAGAGCTAGAAGATTTGGGAAGAACACTCGAAAGAAGTTGAATCGGAATCGAAATGAAAAATAAAATTGAAAACATATTTTGGGTAGACTTGATTAACAAGTAATCATGAATAAAACAATTTTATTGATCAAATGTCTCGGAAAGTGATTTAACTTGCCAATTCGAGTTAGAAAAGCTACAGATGGAGTTTCGAAAGAAATTGAATCAGAATTGACAAATAATTTGAAGTGAAAAAAAAATTTTGGAGAGTCTTAGATAGCAAGTAAGCTTAAATAGAATGTTTGCTTCATCATTGGCCTTAGAAATTTGAATGAACATCCCAATTAGAGTTACAAGATTTGGGAAGAACACTCGAAACAAGTTGAATCGGAGTCGAAATGAAATATAAAATTGAAAACACATTTTGGGTGGACTTTTCGAACAACTAAGCATGAATAGAACAACTTTAGTGATCCTTTTTCTTGGAAAGTGAATTAACATGCCAATTCGGTTTAAAAAAGATATGGATTGAGATTCGAAACAAATTGAATCAGGGCTGAAAAAGAATTAGAAGTCAAGAACAAATTTTAGAGCAACTTAGTTAACAAGTAAGCCTAAATATATTGTTTACTTCATCATTGGCCCTAGAAATGCGAAACAACATCCCAATTAGAGGTAGAAGATTTGGGAAGAACTCTCGAAAGAAGTTGAATCAGAATCAAAACAAAATATAAAATTGAAAACATATTTTGGGTAGACTTGATGAACAAGTAATCATGAATAGAATAACTTTATTGCTCAATTGTCTTGGAAAGTGATTTAACATTCCAATCTGAGTTAGAAAAGCTACGAATGGAGATTTGAAAAAAATTGAATCAGGGCTGAGAAAGAATTAAAAGTCAAGAACAAATTTTGGAGCGACTTAGTTAACAAGTAAGCTTAAATAGATTGTTTACTTCATCATTGGCCCTAGAAATGCGAAACAACATCCCAATTAGAGCTAGAAGATTTGGGAAGAACACTCGAAAGAAGTTGAATTAGAATCGAAATGAAATATAAAATTGAAAACATATTTTGGGTAGACTTGATGAACAAGTAATCATGAATAGAACAATTTTATTGCTCAATTGTCTTGGAAAGTGATTTAACATGCCAATTCGAGTTAGAAAAGCTACAGATGGAGATTCGTAACAAATTGAATCAGAACTGACAAAGAATTGGAAGTCAAAAACAAATTTCGTAGAGACTTATTTAGTAAGTAAGCTGAAATAGAATGTATGCTTCATCATTGGCCTTAGAAATTTGAAAGAACATCCCAATTAGAGCTAGAAGATTTGGGAAGAACACTCGAAAGAAGTTGAATCGGAGTCGAAATGAAAAATAAAATTGAAAACATATTTTGGGTAGACTTGATTAACAAGTAATCATGAATAGAACAATTTTATTGATCAATTGTCTTGGAAATTGATTTAGCATGCCAATTCGAGTTAGAAAAGCTACGGATGGATTTTCGAAGGAAATTGAATCAGGACTGAAAAATAATTTCAAGTCAAAAACAAATTTTGGAGAGACTTAGTTAGCAAGTTAGCTTAAATAGAATGTTTGCTTCATCATTGGCCTTAGAAATTTGAATGAACATCCCAATTAGAGTTACAAGATTTGGGAAGAACACTGAAAACAAGTTGAATCTGATTCAAAATGAAATATAAAATTGAAAACACATTTTAGGTAGACTTCGAGAACAAGTAAGCAACAATAGAACAATTTTATTGATCATTTGTCCTGGAAACTGATTGAACATGCCAATTCGGGTTAGAAAAGCTACGGATGGAGATTCGAAACAAATTGAATAAGAACTGACAAAGAATTGGAAGTTAAAAACAAATTTTAGAGAGACTTGGTTAGCAAGTAAACTTAAATAGATTGTTTACTTCATCATTGGCTTTTGAAATGTGAATTAACATCCCAATTAGAGGTAGAAGATTTGGGGAAAACAATCGAAAGAAGTTGAATCAAAATCGAAATGAAATATAAAATTGAAAACACATTTTGTGTAGACTTGGTGAACAACTAAGAATGAATAGAACAACTTTATTGATCATTTTGTCTTGGAAAGTGACTTAACATGCCAATTCAGGTTAAAAAAGATATGCATTGAGATTCGACACAAATTGAATCAGAGCTGAAAAAGAATTGGAAGTCAAGAACAAATTTTGGAGAGACTTAGTCAACAAGTAAGCTTAAATAGATTGTTTACTTCATCAATGGCCCTAGAAATGCGAATGAACATCCCAATAAGAGCTAGAAGATTTGGGAAGAACACTCGAAATAAGTTGAATCGGAATCGAAATGAAATATAAATTGGAAACATATTTTAGGTAGACTTGATGAACAAGTAATCATGAATAGAACAATTTTATTGCTCAATTGTCTTGGAAAGTGATTTAACATGCCAATTCGAGTTACAAAAGCTACGGATGGAGATTCGAAACAAATTGAATCATAACTGACAAAGAATTGGAATTCAAAAACAAATTTTGTAGAGACTTAGTTAGCAAGTAAGCTTAAATAAAATGTTTTCTTCATCATTGGCCTTAGAAATTTGAAAGAACATCCCAATTAGAAGTAGAAGATTTGGCAAGAACACTCGAAACAAGTTGAATCGAAATCGAAAAGAAAAATAAAATTGAAAACATATTTTGGGTAGACTTGATTAACAAGTAATCATGAATAGAACAATTTTATTGATCAATTGTCTAGGAAAGTGATTTAACATGCCAATTCGAGTTAGGAAAGCTACGGATGAAGTTCTGAAAGAATTTGAATCAGAACTGACAAATAATTTGAAGTTAAAAACAAATTTGGAGAGACTTAGTTAGCAAGTAAGCTTAAATAGAATGTTTGCTTCATCGTTGGCCTTAGAAATTTGAATGAACATCCCAAATAGAGTTCCAAGTTTTGGGAACAACACTCGCAACAAGTTGAATCGGAATCGAAATGAAATATAAAATTGAAAACATATTTTGGGTAGACTTGATGAACAAGTAATCTTGAATACACCAATGTTATTGATCAATTGTCTTGGAAAGTGATTTAACATGCCAACTCGAGTTAGAAAAGCTATGGATGGAGATTCGAAACAAATTGAACCAGAACTGACAAGAATTGGAAGTCAAATACAAATTTTGTAGAGACTTAGTTAGCAAGTAAGCTTAAATAGATTGTTTACTTCATCATTGGCTTTTGAAATGTGAATTAACATCCCAATTAGAGGTAGAAGATTTGGGGAGAACAATCGAAACAAGTTGAATCGAAATCGAAATGAAATATAAAATTGAAAACGTATTTTGGGTAGACTTGATGAACAAGTAATCTTGAATAGAACAATTTTATTGATCAATTGTCTTGGAAAGTGATTTAACATGCGAATTCGAGTTAGAAAAGCTACGAATGGAGATTCGAAACAAATTGAACCAGAACTGACAAGAATTGGAAGTCAAAAACAAATTTTGTAGAGACTTAGTTAGCAAGTAAGCTTAAATAGATTGTTTACTTCATCATTGGGTTTTGAAATGTGAATTAGCATCCCAATTAGAGGTAGAAGATTTGGAGAGAACAATCGAAACAAGTTGAATCGAAATCGAAATGAAATATAAAATTGAAAACACATTTTGGGTAGACTTGGTGAATAACTAAGCTTGAATAGAATAACTTTATTGATCATTTTGTCTTGGAAAGTGACTTAACATGCCAATTTGGGTTAAAAAAGATATGCATTGAGATTCAAAACAAATTGAATCAGAATTGACAAAGAATTGGAAGTCAAGAATAAATTTTGTAGCGTCTTAGTTAACAAGTAAGCTTAAATAGAATGTTTGCTTCATCATTGGCTATTGAAATATGAATTAATATCCCAATTAGAGGTAGAAGATTTGGAGAGAACAATCGAAACAAGTTGAATCGGAATCGAAATGAAATATAAAAATGAAAATACATTTTGGGTGGACTTGTTGAACAACTAAGCATGAATAGAACAACTTTAGTGATCCTTTTTCTTGGAAAGTGAATTAACATGCCAATTCGGGTTAAGAAAGATATGGATTGAGAATCGAAACAAATTTAATCAGAGCTGAAAAACAATTGGAAGTCAAGAACAAATTTTGGAGCGACTTAGTTAACAAGTAAGCTTAAATAGATTGTTTACTTCATCATTGGCCCTAGAAAAGCGAATGAACATCCCAATTAGAGCTAGAATATTTTGGAAGAACACTCGAAAGAAGTTGAATCTGAATCGAAATGAAATATAAAATTGAAAACATATTTTAGGTAGACTTGATGAACAAGTAATCATGAATAGAACAATTTTATTGCTCAATTGTCTTGGAAAGTGATTTAACATGCCAATTCGAGTTAGAAAAGCTACCGATGGAGATTCGAAATAAATTGAATCAGAAGTGACAAAGAGTTGGATGTCAAAAATAAATTTTGTAGAGACTTAGTTAGCAAGTAAGCTTAAATAGAATGTTTGCTTCAGCATTGGCCTTAGAAATTTGAAAGAACATCCCAATTAGACCTAGAAGATTTGGGAAGAACACTCGAAAAAAGTTAAATCGGAATCGAAAAGAAAAATAAAATTGAAAACATATTTTGGGTAGACTTGATTAACTGGTAATCATGAATAGAACAATTTTATTGATCAATTGTCTAGGAAAGTGATTTAACATGCCAATTCGAGTTTGAAAAGCTACGGATGGAGTTTCGAAAGAAGTTGAATCAAAACTGACAAATAATTTGAAGTCAAAAACAAATTTTGGAGCCACTTAGTTAACAAATAAGCTTAAATAAAATGTTTGGTTCATCATTGGCTTTTGAAATATGAATTAACATCCCAATTCGAGGTAGAAGATTTGGGGAGAACAATCGAAACAAGTTGAATCAGAATTGAAATGAAATATAAAGTTGAAAACACATTTTGGGTGGACTTGTTGAATAACTAAGCATAAATAGAACAACTTTAGTGATCGTTTTTCTTGGAAAGTGAATTAACATGCCAATTCAGGTTAAGAAAGATATGGATTGAGATTCAAAACAAATTGAATCAGAGCTGAAAAACAATTGGAAGTCAAGAACAAATTTTGGAGCGACTTAGTCAACAAGTAAGCTTAAATAGATTGTTTACTTCATCGCTGGCCCTAGAAATGCGATTGAACTTCCCATTTAGAGCTAGCAGATTTAGGAAGAACACTCGAAAGAAGTTGAATCCGAATCGAAATGAAATATAAAATTGAAAACATATTTTAGGTAGACTTGATGAACAAGTAATGATGAATAGAACAATGTTATTGCTCAATTGTCTTGGAAAGTGATTTAACATGCCAATTCGAGTTAGAAAAGCGACGGATGGAGATTTGAAACAAATTGAAACAGACCTGACAAAGAATTAGAAGTCAAAAACAAATTTTGTAGAGACTAGGTTAGCAAGTAAGCCTAAATAAAATGTTTGCTTCATCATTGGCCTTAGAAATTTGAAAGGACATCCCAATTAGAGCTAGAAGATTTGGGAAGAATACTCGAAACAAGTTGAATAGGAATCGAAAAGAAAAATAAAATTGAAAACATATTTTGGATCGACCTGTTTAACAAGTAATCATGAATAGAACAATTTTATTGATCAATTGTCTAGGAAAGTGATTTAACATGCCAATTCGAGTTAGAAAAGCTACGGATGGTGTTTCGAAAGAAATTGAATCAGAACTGACAAATTATTTGAAGTCAAAAAGTAATTTTGGAGAGACTTTGTTAGCAAGTAAGCTTAAATAAAATGTTTGCTTCATCATTGGACTTAGAAATTTGAATCAACATCCCAAATAGAGTTACAAGATTTGGGATGAACACTCGAAACAAGTTGAATCGGAATCGAAATGAAATATAAAATTGAAAACATATATTGGTTACACTTGATGAACAAGTAATCATGAATAGAACAATTTTATTGATCAATTGTCTTGGAAAGTGATTTAACATGCCAATTCGAGTTAGAAAAGCTACGGATGGAGATTTGAAACAAATTGAACCAGAACTGACAAGAATTGGAAGTCAAAAAAAAATTTTGTAGATACTTAGTTAGCAAGTAAGCTTAAATAGATTGTTTACTTCATCATTGGCTTTTGAAATGTGAATTAACATCCCAATTAGAGGTATAAGATTTTGGGAGAACAATCGAAACAAGTTCAATCGAAATCGAAATGAAATATAAATTTGAAAACACATTTTGGGTAGACTTGGTGAACATCTAAGCAAGAATAGAACAACTTTATTGATCATTTTGTCTTGGAAAGTGACTTAACATACCAATTCGGGTTAAAAAAGATATGCATTGAGATTCGAAACAAATTGAATCAGGATTGACAAAGAATTGGAAGTCAAGAATAAATTTTGGAGTGACTTAGTCAACAAGTAAGCTTAAATAGAATGTTTGCTTCATCATTGGCTTTTGAAATATGAATTAACATCCCAATTAGAGGTAGAAGATTTATAGAGAACAATCGAAACAAGTTGAATTAGAATCGAAATGAAATATAAAATTGAAAACACATTTTGGGTGGACTTGTTGAACAACTAAGCATGAATAGAATAACTTTATTGATCCCTTTTCTTGGAAAGTGAATTAACATGCCAATTCAGGTTAAAAAAGATATGGATTGCGATTCGAAACAAATTGAATCAGAGCTGAAAAAGAATTGGAAGTCAAGAACAAATTTTGGAGCGACTTAGTTAACAAGTAAGCTTAAATAGATTGTTTACTTCATCATTGGCCCTAGAAAAGCGAATGAACATCCCAATTAGAGCTAGAATATTTTGGAAGAACACTCGAAAGAAGTTGAATCGTAATCGAAATGAAATATAAAATTCAAAACATAATTTAGGTAGACTTGATGAAGAAGTTCTCATGAATAGAACAATTTTATTGATCATTTGTCCTGGAAATTAATTAACATGCCAATTCGGGTTAGAAATGCTACGTATCGAGATTTGAAACAATTTGAATCAGAACTGACAAAGAATTGGAAGTTAAAAACAAATTTTATAGAGACCGAGTTAGCAAGTAAGCTTAAATAGATTGTTTACTTCATCATTGGCTTTTGAAATGTGAATTAACATCCCAATTAGAGGTAGAAGATTTGGGGAGAACAATCGAAACAAGTTGAATCGAAATCGAAATGAAATATAAAATTGAAAACATATTTTGGGTAGACTTGATGTACAAGTAATCATGAATAGAACAATTTTCTTGATCAATTGTCTTGGAAAATGATTTACATGCCAATTCGAGTTAAAAAATATATGCATTGAGATTGGAAACAAATTGAATCAGAATTGACAAAGAATTGGAAGTCAAGAATAAATTTTGGAGCGACTTAGTTAACAAGTAAGCTTAAAAAGAATGTTTGCTTCATCATTGGCTTTTGAAATATGAATTAACATCCCAATTAGAGGTAGAAGATTTGGGAGGAACAATCGAAACAAGTTAAATCAGAAT
The DNA here is from genome assembly GCA_031216115.1 of Senna siamea. Lineage (NCBI taxonomy): Eukaryota > Viridiplantae > Streptophyta > Magnoliopsida > Fabales > Fabaceae > Senna > Senna siamea. Next base: position 22,000,346 of record CM062361.1, on the reverse strand, counting down.
CGAAATGAAATATAAAATTGAAAACACATTTTGGGTGGCTTGTTGAACAACTAAGCATGAATAGAATAAGTTTATTGATCCTTTTTCTTGGAAAGCGAATTAACATGCCAATTCCGGTTAAAAAAGATATGGATTGAGATTCGAAACAAATTGAAGCAGAGCTGCAAAAGAATTGGATGTCAAGAACAAATTTTGGAGCGACTTAGTTAACAAGTAAGCTTAAATAGATTGTTTACTTCATCATTGGCCCTAAAAATGCGAATGAATATCCCAATTAGAGATAGAAGACTTGGGAAGAACACTCGAAAGAAGTTGAATCGTAATCGAAATGAAATATAAAATTGAAAACATAATTTAGGTAGACTTGATGAAGAAGTTCTCTTGAATAGAACAATTTTATGGATCAATTGTCTTGGAAAGTGATTTAACATGACAATTCGAGTTAGAAAAGCTACGGATGGAGATTCGAAACAAATTGAACCAGAACTGACAAGAATTGGAAGTCAAAAACAAATTTTGGAGAGACTTAATTAGCAAGTAAGCTTAAATAGATTGTTTACTTCATCATTGGCTTTTGAAATGTGAATTAACGTCCCAATTAGAGGTAGAATATTTGGGAAGAACAATCAAAACAAGTTGAATCAGAATCGAAATGAAATATAAAATTGAAAGCACATTTTGGGTGGACTTGGAGAACAAGTAAGCATTAATAGAACAATTTTTTTGATCATTTGTCCTGGAAACTGATTAAACATGCCAATTCGGGTTAGAAATGCTACGGATGGAGATTCGAAACAATTTGAATCAGAACTGACAAAGAATTGGAAGTTAAAAACAAATTTTAGAGAGGCCAAGTTAGCAAGTAAGCTTAAATAGATTGTTTACTTCATCATTGGCTTTTGAAATGTGAATTAACATCCCAATTAGAGGTAGAAGATTTGGGGAGAACAATCGAAACAAGTTGAATCGGAATCGAAAAGAAATATAAAATTGAAAACATATTTTGGGTAGACTTGATGTACAAGTAATCATGAATAGAACAATTTTCTTGATCAATTGTCTTGGAAAGTGATTTAACATGCCAATTCGAGTTAAAAAATATATGCATTGAGATTGGAAACAAATTGAATCGGAATTGACAAAGAATTGGAAGTCAAGAATAAATTTTGGAGCGACTTAGTTAACAAGTAAGCTTAAAAAGAATGTTTGCATCATCATTGGCTTTTGAAATATGAATTAACATCCCAATTAGAGGTAGAAGATTTAGGAGGAACAATCGAAACAAGTTAAATCAGAATCGAAATGAAATATAAAATTGAAAACACATTTTGGGTGGACTTGTTGAACAACTAAGCATGAATAGAATAACTTTATTGATCCCTTTTCTTGGAAAGTGAATTAACATGCCAATTCAGGTTAAGAAAGATATGGATTGAGATTCGAAACAAATTGAATCAGAGCTGAAAAAGAATTGGATGTCAAGAACAAATTTTGGAGCGACTTAGTTAACACGTAAGCTTAAATAGATTGTTTACTTCATCATTGGCCCTAAAAATGCGAATGAATATCCCAATTAGAGATAGAAGACTTGGGAAGAACACTCGAAAGAAGTTGAATCGTAATCGAAATGAAATATAAAATTGAAAACATAATTTAGGTAGACTTGATGAAGAAGTGCTCTTGAATAGAACAATTTTATTGATCAATTGTCTTGGAAAGTGATTTAACATGCCAATTCGAGTTAAAAAATATATGCATTGAGATTGGAAACAAATTGAATCAGAATTGACAAAGAATTGGAAGTCAAGAATAAATTTTGGAGCGACTTAGTTAACAAGTAAGCTTAAAAAGAATGTTTGCATCATCATTGGCTTTTGAAATATGAATTAACATCCCAATTAGAGGTAGAAGATTTGGGAGGAACAATCGAAACAAGTTAAATCAGAATCGAAATGAAATATAAAATTGAAAACACATTTTGGGTGGACTTGTTGAACAACTAAGCATGAATAGAATAACTTTATTGATCCCTTTTCTTGGAAAGTGAATTAACATGCCAATTCAGGTTAAAAAAGATATGGATTGAGATTCGAAACAAATTGAATCAGAGCTAAAAAAGAATTGGATGTCAAGAACAAATTTTGGAGCGACTTAGTTAACAAGTAAGCTTAAATAGATTGTTTACTTCATCATTGGCCCTAAAAATGCGAATGAATATCCCAATTAGAGATAGAAGACTTGGGAAGAACACTCGAAAGAAGTTGAATCGTAATCGAAATGAAATATAAAATTGAAAACATAATTTAGGTAGACTTGATGAAGAAGTGCTCTTGAATAGAACAATTTTATTGATCAATTGTCTTGGAAAGTGATTTAACATGACAATTCGAGTTAGAAAAGCTACGGATGGAGATTCGAAACAAATTGAACCAGAACTGACAAGAATTGGAAGTCAAAAATAAATTTTGGAGAGACTTAATTAGCAAGTAAGCTTAAATAGATTGTTTACTTCATCATTGGGTTTTGAAATGTGAATTAACATCCCAATTAGAGGTAGAATATTTTTGAAGAACAATCGAAACAAGTTGAATCGGAATCGAAATGAAATATAAAATTGAAAGCACATTTTGGGTGGACTTGGAGAACAAGTAAGCATTAATAGAACAATTTTTTTGATCATTTGTCCTGGAAACTGATTAAACATGCCAATTCGGGTTAGAAATGCTACGGATGGAGATTCGAAACAATTTGAATCAGAACTGACAAAGAATTGGAAGTTAAAAACAAATTTTAGAGAGGCCAAGTTAGCAAGTAAGCTTAAATAGATTGTTTACTTCATCATTGGCTTTTGAAATGTGAATTAACATCCCAATTAGAGGTAGAAGATTTGGGGAGAACAATCGAAACAAGTTGAATCGGAATCGAAAAGAAATATAAAATTGAAAACATATTTTGGGTAGACTTGATGTACAAGTAATCATGAATAGAACAATTTTCTTGATCAATTGTCTTGGAAAGTGATTTAACATGCCAATTCGAGTTAAAAAATATATGCATTGAGATTGGAAACAAATTGAATCGGAATTGACAAAGAATTGGAAGTCAAGAATAAATTTTGGAGCGACTTAGTTAACAAGTAAGCTTAAAAAGAATGTTTGCATCATCATTGGCTTTTGAAATATGAATTAACATCCCAATTAGAGGTAGAAGATTTGGGAGGAACAATCGAAACAAGTTAAATCAGAATCGAAATGAAATATAAAATTGAAAACACATTTTGGGTGGACTTGTTGAACAACTAAGCATGAATAGAATAACTTTATTGATCCCTTTTCTTGGAAAGTGAATTAACATGCCAATTCAGGTTAAAAAAGATATGGATTGAGATTCGAAACAAATTGAATCAGAGCTGAAAAAGAATTGGATGTCAAGAACAAATTTTGGAGCGACTTAGTTAACAAGTAAGCTTAAATAGATTGTTTACTTCATCATTGGCCCTAAAAATGCGAATGAATATCCCAATTAGAGATAGAAGACTTGGGAAGAACACTCGAAACAAGTTGAATCGTAATCGAAATGAAATATAAAATTGAAAACATAATTTAGGTAGACTTGATGAAGAAGTGCTCTTGAATAGAACAATTTTATTGATCAATTGTCTTGGAAAGTGATTTAACATGCCAATTCGAGTTAAAAAATATATGCATTGAGATTGGAAACAAATTGAATCAGAATTGACAAAGAATTGGAAGTCAAGAATAAATTTTGGAGCGACTTAGTTAACAAGTAAGCTTAAAAAGAATGTTTGCATCATCATTGGCTTTTGAAATATGAATTAACATCCCAATTAGAGGTAGAAGATTTGGGAGGAACAATCGAAACAAGTTAAATCAGAATCGAAATGAAATATAAAATTGAAAACACATTTTGGGTGGACTTGTTGAACAACTAAGCATGAATAGAATAACTTTATTGATCCTTTTCTTGGAAAGTGAATTAACATGCCAATTCAGGTTAAAAAGATATGGATTGAGATTCAAACAAATTGAATCGAGCTAAAAAGAATTGGATGTCAAGAACAAATTTTGGAGCGACTTAGTTAACAAGTAAGCTTAAATAGATTGTTTACTTCATCATTGGCCCTAAAAATGCGAATGAATATCCCAATTAGAGATAGAAGACTTGGGAAGAACACTCGAAAGAAGTTGAATCGTAATCGAAATGAAATATAAAATTGAAAACATAATTTAGGTAGACTTGATGAAGAAGTGCTCTTGAATAGAACAATTTTATTGATCAATTGTCTTGGAAAGTGATTTAACATGACAATTCGAGTTAGAAAAGCTACGGATGGAGATTCGAAACAAATTGAACCAGAACTGACAAGAATTGGAAGTCAAAAATAAATTTTGGAGAGACTTAATTAGCAAGTAAGCTTAAATAGATTGTTTACTTCATCATTGGGTTTTGAAATGTGAATTAACATCCCAATTAGAGGTAGAATATTTTTGAAGAACAATCGAAACAAGTTGAATCGGAATCGAAATGAAATATAAAATTGAAAGCACATTTTGGGTGGACTTGGAGAACAAGTAAGCATTAATAGAACAATTTTTTTGATCATTTGTCCTGGAAACTGATTAAACATGCCAATTCGGGTTAGAAATGCTACGGATGGAGATTCGAAACAATTTGAATCAGAACTGACAAAGAATTGGAAGTGAAAAACAAATTTTAGAGAGGCCAAGTTAGCAAGTAAGCTTAAATAGATTGTTTACTTCATCATTGGCTTTTGAAATGTGAATTAACATCCCAATTAGAGGTAGAAGATTTGGGGAGAACAATCGAAACAAGTTGAATCGGAATCGAAAAGAAATATAAAATTGAAAACATATTTTGGGTAGACTTGATGTACAAGTAATCATGAATAGAACAATTTTCTTGATCAATTGTCTTGGAAAGTGATTTAACATGCTAATTCGAGTTAAAAAATATATGCATTGAGATTGGAAACAAATTGAATCAGAATTGACAAAGAATTGGAAGTCAAGAATAAATTTTGGAGCGACTTAGTTAACAAGTAAGCTTAAAAAGAATGTTTGCATCATCATTGGCTTTTGAAATATGAATTAACATCCCAATTAGAGGTAGAAGATTTGGGAGGAACAATCGAAACAAGTTAAATCAGAATCGAAATGAAATATAAAATTGAAAACACATTTTGGGTGGATTGTTGAACAACTAAGCATGAATAGAATAACTTTATTGATCCCTTTTCTTGGAAAGTGAATTAACATGCCAATTCAGGTTAAAAAAGATATGGATTGAGATTCGAAACAAATTGAATCAGAGCTGAAAAAGAATTGGATGTCAAGAACAAATTTTGGAGCAACTTAGTTAACAAGTAAGCTTAAATAGATTGTTTACTTCATCATTGGCCCTAAAAATGCGAATGAATATCCCAATTAGAGATAGAAGACTTGGGAAGAACACTCGAAACAAGTTGAATCGTAATCGAAATGAAATATAAAATTGAAAACATAATTTAGGTAGACTTGATGAAGAAGTGCTCTTGAATAGAACAATTTTATTGATCAATTGTCTTGGAAAGTGATTTAAAATGCCAATTCGAGTTAAAAAATATATGCATTGAGATTGGAAACAAATTGAATCAGAATTGACAAAGAATTGGAAGTCAAGAATAAATTTTGGAGCGACTTAGTTAACAAGTAAGCTTAAAAAGAATGTTTGCATCATCATTGGCTTTTGAAATATGAATTAACATCCCAATTAGAGGTAGAAGATTTGGGAGGAACAATCGAAACAAGTTAAATCAGAATCGAAATGAAATATAAAATTGAAAACACATTTTGGGTGGACTTGTTGAACAACTAAGCATGAATAGAATAACTTTATTGATCCCTTTTCTTGGAAAGTGAATTAACATGCCAATTCAGGTTAAAAAAGATATGGATTGAGATTCGAAACAAATTGAATCAGAGCTGAAAAAGAATTGGATGTCAAGAACAAATTTTGGAGCGACTTAGTTAACAAGTAAGCTTAAATAGATTGTTTACTTCATCATTGGCCCTAAAAATGCGAATGAATATCCCAATTAGAGATAGAAGACTTGGGAAGAACACTCGAAACAAGTTGAATCGTAATCGAAATGAAATATAAAATTGAAAACATAATTTAGGTAGACTTGATGAAGAAGTGCTCTTGAATAGAACAATTTTATTGATCAATTGTCTTGGAAAGTGATTTAACATGCCAATTCGAGTTAAAAAATATATGCATTGAGATTGGAAACAAATTGAATCAGAATTGACAAAGAATTGGAAGTCAAGAATAAATTTTGGAGAGACTTAATTAGCAAGTAAGCTTAAATAGATTGTTTACTTCATCATTGGGTTTTGAAATGTGAATTAACATCCCAATTAGAGGTAGAATATTTTTGAAGAACAATCGAAACAAGTTGAATCGGAATCGAAAAGAAATATAAAATTGAAAACATATTTTGGGTAGACTTGATGTACAAGTAATCATGAATAGAATAACTTTATTGATCCTTTTTCTTGGAAAGCGAATTAACATGCCAATTCCGGTTAAAAAAGATATGGATTGAGATTCGAAACAAATTGAATCAGAGCTGAAAAAGAATTGGATGTCAAGAACAAATTTTGGAGCGACTTAGTTAACAAGTAAGCTTAAATAGATTTTTTACTTCATCATTGGCCCTAAAAATGCGAATGAATATCCCAATTAGAGATAGAAGACTTGGGAAGAACACTCGAAAGAAGTTGAATCGTAATCGAAATGAAATATAAAATTGAAAACATAATTTAGGTAGACTTGATGAACAAGTAATCATGAAGAGAACAATTTTATTGCTCAATTATCTGGGAAAGTGATTTAACATGCCAATTCGAGTTAGAAAAGCTACGGATAGACATTCGAAATAAATTGAATTAGAACTGACAAAGAATTGGAAGTCAAAAACAAATTTTGTAGAGACTTAGATAGCAAGTAAGCTTAAATAGAATGTTTGCTTCAGCGTTGCCCGTAGAAATTTGAAAGAACATCCCAATTAGAGCTAGAAGATTTGGGAAGAACACTCGAAAAAAGTTAAATCGAAATCGAAAAGAAATATAAAATTGAAAACATATTTTGGGTAGACTTGATGTACAAGTAATCATGAATAGAACAATTTTCTTGATCAATTGTCTTGGAAAGTGATTTAACATGCCAATTCGAGTTAAAAAATATATGCATTGAGATTCGAAACAATTTGAATCAGAATTGACAAAGAATTGGAAGTCAAAAATAAATTTTAGAGAGACTTAGTTAGCAAGTAAGCTTAAATAGATTGTTTACTTCATCATTGGCTTTTGAAATATGAATTAACATCCCAATTAGAGATAGAATATTTGGGGAGAACAATCAAAACAAGTTGAATAGAATCGAAATGAAATATAAAATTGAAAACACATTTTGGGTAGACTTGGTGAACAACTAAGCATGAATAGAACAACTTTATTAATCCTTTTTCTTGGAAAGTGAATTAACATGCCAATTCGGGTTAAAAAAGATATGGATTGAGATTCGAAACAAATTGAAAATAGAGGTGAAAAAGAATTAGATGTCAAGAACAAATTTTGGAGCGACTTAGTTAACAAGTAAGCTTAAATAGATTGTTTACTTCATCATTGGCCATAGAAATGCGAATGAACATCCCAATTAGACCTAGAAGATTTGGGAAGAACACTCAAAAGAAGTTGAATTGGAATCGAAATGAAATATAAAATTGAAAACATATTTTGGGTAGACTTGATGAACAAGTAATCATGAATAGAACAATTTTATTGCTCAATTGTCTTAGAAAGTGATTTAACATGCCAATTCGAGTTAGAAAAGCTACGGATGGAGATTTGAAACGAATTGATGCAGAACTGACAAAGAATTGAAAGAAATTTTGGAGAGACTTGGTTAGCAAGTAAGCTTATATAGATTGTTTACATCATCATTCGCTTTTAAAATATGAACTAACATCACAATTAGAGGTAGAAGATTTGGGGAGAACAATCAAAAAAAGTTGAATCAGAATCGAAATGAAATATAAAATTGAAAACACATTTGAGCTAGACTTAGAGAATAAGGAAGCACTAATAGAACAATTTTATTGATCATTTGTCCTAGAAACTGATTTAACATGCCAATTCGGGTTGGAAAAGCTACGGATGGAGATTCGAAACAAATTGAATCAGAATTGACAAAGAATTTGAAGTTAAAAACAAATTTTAGAGAGACATAGTTAGCATGTAAGCTTAAATAGATTGTTTACTTCATCATTGGCTTTTGAAATATGAATTACAATCCCAATTAGAGGTAGAAGATTTGGGGAGAACAATAAAAACAAGTTGAATAGGAATCGAAAAGAAATATAAAATTGAAAACACATTTGTGCTAGACTTAGAGAACAAGTAAGCATTAATTGAACAATTCTATTGATCATTTGTCCAGGAAACTGATTTAACATGCCAATTCGGGTTAGAAAAGCTATGGATGGAGATTCGAAACAAATTGAATCAGAATTGACAAAGAATTGAAAGTTAAAAACAAATTTTAGAGAGACTTAGTTAGCAAGTAAGCTTAAATAGATTGTTTACTTCATCATTGGCTTTTGAAATATGAATTAACATCCCAATTACAGGTAGAAGATTTCGGGAGAACAATAGAAACAAGTTGAATCGGAATCGAAATAAAATATAAAATTGAAAACACCTTTTGGGTGGAATTGGTGAACAACTAAGCATGAATAGATTAACTTCATTGATCATTTGTCTTGGAAAGTGAATTAACATGCCAATTCCGGTTAAAAAAGATATGGATTGAGATTCGAAACAAATTGAAAATAGAGGTGAAAAAGAATTAGATGTCAAGAACAAATTTTGGAGCGACTTAGTTAACAAGTAAGCTTAAATAGATTGTTTACTTCATCATTGGCCATAGAAATGCGAATGAACATCCCAATTAGAGCTAGAAGATTTGGGAAGAACACTCAAAAGAAGTTGAATTGGAATCGAAATGAAATATAAAATTGAAAACATATTTTGGGTAGACTTGATGAACAAGTAATCATGAATAGAACAATTTTATTGCTCAATTGTCTTAGAAAGTGATTTAACATGCCAATTCGAGTTAGAAAAGCTACGGATGGAGATTTGAAACGAATTGATGCAGAACTGACAAAGAATTGAAAGAAATTTTGGAGAGACTTGGTTAGCAAGTAAGCTTATATAGATTGTTTACATCATCATTCGCTTTTAAAATATGAACTAACATCACAATTAGAGGTAGAAGATTTGGGGAGAACAATCAAAAAAAGTTGAATCAGAATCGAAATGAAATATAAAATTGAAAACACATTTGAGCTAGACTTAGAGAATAAGGAAGCACTAATAGAACAATTTTATTGATCATTTGTCCTAGAAACTGATTTAACATGCCAATTCGGGTTGGAAAAGCTACGGATGGAGATTCGAAACAAATTGAATCAGAATTGACAAAGAATTTGAAGTTAAAAACAAATTTTAGAGAGACATAGTTAGCATGTAAGCTTAAATAGATTGTTTACTTCATCATTGGCTTTTGAAATATGAATTACAATCCCAATTAGAGGTAGAAGATTTGGGGAGAACAATAAAAAAAAGCTGAATAGGAATCGAAATTAAATATAAAATTGAAAACACATTTGTGCTAGACTTAGAGAACAAGTAAGCATTAATTGAACAATTCTATTGATCATTTGTCCAGGAAACTGATTTAACATGCCAATTCGGGTTAGAAAAGCTATGGATGGAGATTCGAAACAAATTGAATCAGAATTGATAAAGAATTAGAAGTTAAAAACAAATTTTAGAGAGACTTAGTTAGCAAGTAAGCTTAAATAGATTGTTTACTTCATCATTGGCTTTTGAAATATGAATTAACATCCCAATTACAGGTAGAAGATTTCGGGAGAACAATAGAAACAAGTTGAATCGGAATCGAAATAAAATATAAAATTGAAAACACCTTTTGGGTGGAATTGGTGAACAACTAAGCATGAATAGATTAACTTCATTGATCATTTGTCTTGGAAAGTGAATTAACATGCCAATTCCGGTTAAAAAAGATATGGATTGAGATTCGAAACAAATTGAATCAAAGCTGAAAAAGAATTAGAAGTCAAGAACAAATTTTGGAGCGACTTAGTTAACAAGTAAGCTTAAATAGATTGTTTATTTCATCATTGGCCATAGAAATGTGAATGAACATCCCAATTAGAGCTAGAAGATTTGGGAAAAACATTCGAAAGAAGTTGAATCGGAATCGAAATGAAATATAAAATTGAACATATATTTTGGGTAGAATTGATGAACAAGTAATCATGAATAAAACAATTTTATTGCTCAATTATCTTGGCAAGTGATTTAACATGCCAATTCGAGTCAGAAAAGATACGGATCGAGATTCAAAAGAAATCGAATCAGAACTGGCAATGAATTGGAAGTCAAAAACAAATTTTGGAGAGACTTACTGAGCAAGTAAGCTTAAATAGAATGATTGCTTCGTCATTGGCCTTTGAAATGTGAATTAACATCCCAATTAGAGGTAGAAGATTTGGCGAGAACTCTCGAAACAACTTGAATCGGTACCAAAATGAAATGTAAAATTGAAAACACATTTTGGGTAGACTTGATCAACAAGTAATCATGAATAGAACAATTTTATCGATGAATTGACTTGGAAAGTGATTTAACATGCTACAGATGGAGAATTGAATGAAATTGAATCAGAACTGACAAATAATTTGAAGTCAAAAACAAATTTTAGAGAGACTTAGTTAGCAAGTAAGCTTAAATAGAATGTTTGCTTCATCATTGGCCTTAGAAATTTGAATGAACATCCCAATTAGAGTTAGAAGATTTGGGAAGAACACTCGAAACAAGTTGAATCAGAATCATAACGAAATATAAAATTGAAAACAGATTTTGGGTAGACTTGATGAACAAGTAATCATCAATAGAACAATTTTATTGATCAAATGTCTTAGAAAGTGATTTAACATGCCAATTCGAGTTAGAAAAGCTACGGATGGTGATTCGAAACAAATTGAGTCAGAACTAACAAAGATTTGGAAGTCAAAAACAAATTTTGGAGAGACTTAGTTAACAAGTAAGCTTAAATAGAACGTTTGCTTCATCATTGGCCTTGGAAATGTGAATTAACATCCCAATTAGAGGTAGAGGAATTGGGGAGAACACTAGAAACAATTTAAATCAGAATTGAAATGAAATATAAAATTGAAAACACTATTTAGGTAGACTTATTGAAAAAGTAAGCATGAATAGACTAATTTTATTAATCATTTGTCTTGGAAAGTGATTTAACATGCCAATTCGAGTTAGAAAAGCTGCGGATGGAGATTTGAAACAAATTCAATCAGAACTGACACAGAATTTGAAGTCAAAAACAATTTTGGAGAGACTTAGTTAGCAAGTAAGCTTAAATAGATTGTTTACTTCATCATTGGCTTTTGAAATATGAATTAAAATCCCAATTAGAGGTAGAAGATTTGGGGAGAACAATTAAAACAAGTTGAATAGGAATCGAAATGAAATATAAAATTGAAAACACATTTGTGCTAGACTTAGAGAACAAGTAAGCATTAATTGAACAATTCTATTGATCATTTGTCTTGGAAAGTGATTTAACATGCCAATTTGGGTTAGAAAAGCTACGGATGGAGATTCAAAATAAATTGGGTCAGAACTGAAAAAGAAATTGAAGTCAAAAACAAATTTTGCAGAGACTTAGTTAACCGGTCGGCTTAAATAGAATGTTCGCTTCACCATTAGCCTTAAGAATGTGAATGAGTATCCCTATTAGAGCTAGAAGATTTGGGAAGAACACTCGAAACATGTTGAATCAGAATCAAAATTAAATATAAAATTGAAAACACATTTTGGGTAAACTTAATGAACAAGTAATCATGAATAGAACAATTTTATTGACCATTTGTCTTGGAAAGTGATTTAACAAACCAATTCGGTTTAGAAAAGCTATGGATGCAGATTCGAAACAAATTCAACCATAATTAAGAAAGAATTAGAAGTCAAAAACAAATTTTGGTGAGACAAAGTTAATAAGTAAGCTTAAATAGAATGTTTACTTCATCATTGGGCTTTAAAATGTGAATTAACATCCCAATTAGAGGTAGAAGATTTGGGAAGAACACTCGAAATAAGCTAAATTGGAATCGAAATGAAATATAAAGTTGAAAACACATTTTGGGAAGACTTGGTGAACAAGTAAGCTTGAATAGAACAATTTTATTGATTATTTGTATTGGAAAGTGATTTAACAAGCCATTTCGGGTGAGAAAAGCTACAGATGGAGATTCGAAACAAATTGAATCAGAACTGACTAAGAATTGGAAGTCAAAAAGAAATTTTGCAGAGACTTAGATAACAAGTAAGCTTAAATAGAATGTTTGCTTCGTCATTGGCCATTGAAATGTGAATTAACATCCCAATTAGAGGAAGAAGATTTGGCAAGAACACTCAAAATAACTTCAATCAGTATCGAAATGAAATGTACAATTGAGAACACATTTTGGGTAGACTTGATCAACAAGTAATCATGAATAGAACAATTTTGTCGATGAATTATCTTGGAAAGTGATTTAACATGCCAATTTCAGTTAAAAAAGGTAAGGATGGAGATTCGAAACAAATTGAATCAGAACTGAAAAAGAATTTGAATTCAAAATCAAATTTTTGAGAGACTTAATTAACAAGTAAGCTTAAATAAAATCTTTGCATCATCATTAGCCTTAGGAATGTGAATGAATATCCCAATTAGAACTAGAAGATTTGGGAAGAACACTCGAAAGAAGTTGAATCAGAATCGAAATGAAATGTAAAATTGACAACACATTTTGGGTAGACTTGGTGAACAAGTAAGCATGACTAGAACAATTTTATTGATCATTTATCTTGGAAAATGATTTAACATTCGAATTCGGGTTAGAAAAGCCATGGATGGAGATTCGAAACAACTTGAATCCGAATTGACAAAGAATTGGAAGTCAAAAACAAATTTTGGAGAGACTTAGTTAACATGTAAGCTAAAATAAAATTTTTGCTTCATTATTGGCCTTTGAAATGTGAATTAACATCCCAATTAGAGGTAGAAGATTATGGGAGAACACTCGAAACAAGTAGAATCGGAATCAAAATGAAATATAAAATTGAAAACACATTTTGGCTAGACTTGGTGATCAAGTAAGCATGAATAGAACCATTTTATTGTTCATTTATCTTGGAAAGCGATTTAACATGCCAATTCGGGTTAGGAAAGCTAAGGATGGAGATTCAAAACAAATTGAATCAGAACCGAAAAAGAATTGGAAGTCAAAAAGAAATTTTGGAGAGAGTTAGTTAACAAGTAAGCTTAAATAGAATGTTTGCTTCATCGTTGGCCTTTGAAACACGAATTAACATCCCAATTAGAGGTAGAATATTTGGGGAGAACACTCGAAACAAGTTGAATCGGAATCGAAATGAAATATAAAATTGAAAGCCCATTTTGGGTACACTTGGTGAACAAGTAACCATGAATAGAACAATTTTATTGATCATTTGTCTTGGAAAGTGATGTAACATGCCAATTCAGGTTAGAAAAGCTACGGATGGAGATTTAATAGAATGTGAATGAATATCCCAATTAGAGCTAGAAGATTTGGAAAGAACACTCGAAACAAGTTGAACCGAAATTGAAATGAAATATAAAATTGAAAACACAATTTGGGTAGACTTGGTGAACAAGTAAGCATCAATAGAAAAATTTTATTGATCATTTGTCTTGGAACGTGATTTGACATGCCAATTCGAGTTACAAAAGCTATGGATAGAGATTCGAACCAAATTGAATCAGAACTGAAAATGAATTTGAAGTAAAAACCAAATTTTGGAGAGACTTAATTAACAAGTAAGCCTAAATAGAATGTTTGCTTCAACATTGGCCTTAGGAATGTGAATGAACATCCGAATTAGAGCTAGAAGATTTCGGAAGAACACTCGAAACAAGTTGAATCGGAATCGAAATGAAATATAAAATTGAAAACACATTTTGGGTAGACATGGTGAACAAGTAAGCATGAATTGAACAATTTTATTGCTCATTTATCTTGGAAAGTGATTGAACATGCCAATTCGGGTTAGAAAAGATACGGATGGAGCTTCGAAACATATTGAATCAGAATTGACAAAGAATTGGAAGTCAAAAATAAATTTTAGAGAGACTTAGTTAACAAGTAAGCTTAAATAGAATGTTTGCTTCATCATTGGGTTTTGAAATGTGAATTAACATCCTAATTAGTGGTAGAAGATTAGGGGAGAACACTTGAAACAAGTTGAATCAAAATCAAAATGAAATATAAAATTGAAAACACATCTTAGGTACACTTGGTGAACAAGTAAGCATGAATAGAACAATTTTACTGATCATTTGTCATGGAATGTGATTTAACATGCCAATTCGGATTAGAAAAGCTACGGATGGAGATTCCAAACAAATTGAACCATAATTGAGAAAGAATTAGAATTCAAAAACAAATTTTAAGGAGAATTAGTTAATAAGTAAGATTAAATAGAATGTTTTCTTCATCATTGGCCTTAGGAATGTGAATTAACATCCCAATTAGGGATAGAAGATTTCGAAAGGACATTTGAAATAGGTTGAATCAGAATCGAAATGAAATATAAAATTGAAAACACATTTTGGGTAGACTTGGCGAACAAGTATGCACGAATAAAACAATTTTATTGATCATTTTTCTTGGAAAGAGATTTAATATGCCAATTCGGGTTAGAAAAGCTACGGATGGAGATTCGAAACAAATTGAATCAGAATTGAAAAAGAATTTGAAGTCAAAACAAATTTTGGAGAGACTTAGTTAACAAGTAAGCTTAAATAGAATGTTTGCTTCGTCATTGGCATTAGGAATGTGAACGAACATCCCAATTAGACCTTGAAGATTTGGGAAGAACACTCTAAACATGTAGAATCAGATCGAAATGAAATATAAAATTGAAAACACATTTTTGGTAGACTTGGCGAAAAACTAAGCACAAATAGAAAAATTTTATTAATCATTTGTCTTGGAAAGTGATTTAACATGCCAATTCGGGTTAGAAAACCTACGGATGGAGATTCGAAACAAATTGAATCAAAACTGACAAAGAATTAGAAGTCAAAAACAAATTTTGGAGAGACTTAGTCACCAAGTAAGCTTAAATAGATTGTTTACTTCATCATTGGCCTAAGAAATGCGAATGAACATCCCAATTAGAGCTAGAGGATTTGGGAAGAACAGTCGAACAAGTTGAATCGGAATCGAAATGAAATGTAAAATTCAAAACACATTTTGGCTAGACTTGCTGAACAAGCAAGCATGAATAGAATAATTTTATTGATCATATATCTTGGAAAGTGAATTAACATGCCAATTCGGGTCAGAAAAGGTATGGATTGAGAGTCGAAACAAATTGAATCGGAACTGAAAAATAATTGGAAGTCAAAAACAAATTTTGGAGAGACTTAGTTAACAAGTAAGCTTAAATAGATTGTTTACTTCATCATTGGCCTTGCAAATGTGAATGAACATCCCAATTAGAGCTAGAGGATTTGGGAAGAACAGTCGAAACAAGTTGAATTGGAATCGAAATGAAATATCAAATTGAAAACACATTTTGGGTAGACTTAGTGAACAAGTTAGCATGAATAGAACAATTTTATTGATCATTTGTCTTGGAAAGTGATTTAACATGCCAATTCGGGTTAGAAAAGCTACGGATGGAGATTCGAAACAAATTGAATTAGAACTGCAAAAGAATTTGAAGACAAAAAAAAATTTTAGAGGGACTTAATTAAGAAGTAAGCTTAAATAGAATGTTTGGTTCGTCATTTGCCTTTGAAATGTGAATTAACATCCCAATTAGAGGTAGAAGATGTGGCAAGAACACTCAAAACAAGTTGAATCAAAATTGAAATGAAATATAAAATTGAAAACCCATTTTGGGTATACTTGGTGAACAAGTAAGCATGAATAGAACAATTTTATTGATCATTTATCTTGGAAAGTGATTTAACATGCCAATTCGGGTTAGAAAAGCTACGATGGAGTTTTGTGGCAAATAGAATCAGAATTGAAAAAGAATTGGAAGTCAAAAACAAATTTTGGAGAGACTTAGTTAACAAGTAAACTTTAATAGAATGTTTGCTTCATGTGATCTTTAGGAATGTCAATTTGCATCCCAATTAGAGCTATAAGATTTGGGAAGGACGTTCGAAATAAGTTGAATCAGAATCGCATTGAAATCTAATATTGAAAACACATTTTGGGTAGACTTGGTGAACAAGTATGCATGAATAGAACAATTTTATTGATCATTTGTCTTGAAAGGTGACTTAATATACCAATTCGAGTTAGAAAAGATACGGATGGAGATTCAAAACAAATTGAATCAGAACTGAAAAAGAATTGGAAGTCAAAATTAGATTTTAGGGAGACTTTGTTAAAAAGTAAGCTTAAAATGATTTTTTTCTTCATCATTGGCCTTAGGAAAGTCAATTAACATCCCAATTAGACCTAGAACACATTTTGTGTATACTTGGTGAACAAGTAAGCATGAATAGAACAATTTTATTGATCATTTCTCTTGGAAAGTGATTTAACTTGCCAGTTCGGGTTAGAAAGGCTACGGATGAAGATTCGAAACAAATAGAATCAGAATTAGAGGTTAGAAAGGCTACGGATGAAGACTCGAACCAAATTGAATCCGAACTGAAAAAGAAGTTGACGTCAAATACAAATTTTGGAGAGACATAGTTAACAAGTAAGCTTAAATAGAATGTTTGCTTCATCATTGGCCTTAGGAATGTCAATTAACATCCCAATTAGACCTAGAAGATTTGGGAAGAACACTTGAAACAAGTAGAATCGGAATCGAAATGAAATATAAAATTGAAAACACATTTTTGGTAGACTTGGTGAACAAGTAAGCATGAATAGAACAATTTTATTGATCATTGCTCTTAGAAAGTGATTTAACATGCCAATTCAGGTTAGAAAAGCTGTGGATGGAGATTTGAACCAAATTGAATCAGAACTGAAAAAGATGTTGAAGTCAAAAACAAATTTTGGAGAGACTTAGTCAGCAAGTAAGCTTAAATAGAATAATTGCTTCATCATTGGCCTTACGAATGTGAATGACATCCTAATTAAAGCTAGAAGATTTGGCAAGAACACTCGAAACAAGTTGAATCGGAATCGAAATGAAAAAAAAAATTGAAAACACATTTTGGGTACATTGGTGAACAGGGAAGCATGGATAGAAAAATTTTCTTCATCATTTGCCTTGCAAAGTGAATTAACATGCCAATTCGGATTAGCAAAGCTATGGATTGAGATTCGAAACAAATTGAATCAGAACTGAAAAAGAAGTTGAACTCAAAAACAAATTTTGGAGAGACTTAGTCAACAAGTAAGCTTAAATAGAATATTTTCTTCATCATTGGCCTTAGGAAGGTGAATGAACATACTAATTTGAGCTAGAAGATTTGGCAAGAACATTCTAAATAAGTTGAATCGGAATCGAAATGAAATATAAAATTGAAAACACATTTTGGGCAGACTTAGTGAACAAGTAAGCATGAATAGAACAATTTTATTGATCATTTGTCATGGAAAGTGATTTAACATGCCAATTCGGGTTAGAAAAGCTTTAGATTGAGATTCAAAACAAATTGCATCAGAACTTAAAAAGATGTTGAAGTCAAAAAAAAATTTTTGAGAGACTTAGTCAGCAAGTAAGCTTAAATAGAATATTTGCTTCATCATTGGCCTTAGGAATGTGAATGAACATCCTAATGAGAGTTAGAGGATTTGGCAAGAACACTCTAAACAAGTTGAATCGGAATCAAAACGAAATATAAAATTGAAAACACATTTTGGGTAGATGATTTAGCATGCCAATTCGAGTTAGAAAGGCTACAGTGGGAGATTCGAAACAAATTGAATCAGAACTGACAAAGAATTGGAAGTCAAAAACAAAATTTAGAGAGCGTTAGTTAACAACTAAGCTTAAATAGAATGTTTGCTTCATCATTGGCCTTTGAAATGTGAATTAACATCCCAATTAGAGGTAGATGATTTAGGGAGAACACTCGAAAAAGTTGAATCAGAATCGAAATGAAATATAAAATTGAACACACATTTTGGGTAGACTTGGTGAACAAGTAAGCATGAATAGAACAATTTTCTTGATCATTTGCCTTGGAAAGTGAATTAACATGCCAATTCGGGTGAAAAAAGCTATGGATTGAGATTCGAAACAAATTGAATCAGAACTGAAAAACAAGTTGAACTCAAAAAAAATTTTGGAGAGACTTAGTTGGCAAGTAAGCTTAAATAGGATATTTGCTTCAACATTGGCCTTGGGAATGTGAATGAACATCCTAAGTTGAGCTAGATGATTTGGCAAGAACACTCGAAACAAGTTAAATCGGAATCGAAATGAAATATAAACTTGAAACCACATTTTGGGTAGACTTCGTGAACAAGTAAGCATGAATAGAACAATTCTATTGATCATTTGCCTTGGAAAGTGAATTAACATGCCAATTCGGGTTAGAAAAGCTATGGTTTGAGATTCGAAACAAATTGAATCAGAAATGAAAAAGAAGTTGAACTCAAAAAAAATTTTGGAGAGACTTAGTTGGCAAGTAAGCTTAAATAGGATATTTGCTTCAACATTGGCCTTGGGAATGTGAATGAACATCCTAAGTTGAGCTAGATGATTTGGCAAGAACACTCGAAACAAGTTAAATCGGAATCGAAATGAAATATAAACTTGAAACCACATTTTGGGTAGACTTCGTGAACAAGTAAGCATGAATAGAACAATTCTATTGATCATTTGTCATGGAAAGTGAATTAACATGCCAATTCGGGTTAGAAAAGCTATGGATTGAGATTCGAAACAAATTGAATCTGAACTGAAAAAAAGATCTTGAAGTCAAAAACAAATTTTGGAGAGACTTAGTCAGCAAGTAAGCTTAAATAGAATATTTTCTTCATCATTGGCCTTAGGAATGTGAATGAACATCCCAATTAGAGCTAGAAGATTTGGCAAAAACACTCGAAACAAGTTGAATCGGAATCGAAATGAAATATAAAATTGAAAACGCACTTTAAATAGACTTGGTGAACAAGTAAGCCACAATAGAAAAATTTTATTGATCGTTTGTCTTTGAAAGTGATTCAACATTTCAATTCGAGTTAGAAGAGCTACGGATGGAGATTCGAAACAAATTGAATCAGAACTAACAAAGAATTGGAAGTCAAAAACAAATTCAAGACAGACTTAGTTAACAAGGAAGCTTAAATAGAATGTTTGTTTCATCATTGCCCTTAGAAATGGGAGTTAACATCCCAATTAGAAGTAGCAGATTTGGGGAGAACACTCGAAACAAGTTGAATCGGAATCGAAATGAAATATAAAATTGAGAACACATTTTAGGTAGACTTGGTGAACAAGTAAGCATGAATAGAACAACTTTATTGATCATTTGTTTTGGAAAGTGAATGAACATGCCAATTCGGGTTAGAAAAGCTATGGATTGAGATTCGAAACAAATTGAATCAGAACTGAAAAAGAAGTTGAACTCAAAAACAAATTTTGGAGAGACTTAGTTAGCAAGTAAGCTTAAATAGAATATTTGCTTCCTCATTGGCCTTAGGAATGTGAATGAACATCCCAATTAGAGCTACAAGATTTGGCAAGAACACTCAGAACAAGTTGAATCGGAATCAAAATAAAATATAAAATTGAAAACACATTTTGGGTAGACTTGGTGAACGAGTAAGCATGAATACAACAATTTTATTGATCATTTGTCTTGGAAAGTGATTTAACATGCAAATTCATGTTAGAAAAGCTTTGGATGGAGATTTGAAACAAATTCAATCAGAACTGACAAAGAATTGGAAGTCAAAAAAAAATTTCGGAGAGACTTAGTTAACAAGTTAGCTTAAATAGAATGTTTGCTTGATCATTGGCCGAGGAATGTGAATGAACATCCCAATTAGTGGTAAAGATTTGGGGAGAACACTCGAAAAAAGTTGAGTCAGAAATGAAATGAAATATAAAATTGAAAACACATTTTGGGTAGACTTGGTGAAAAAGTAAGCATGAATACAACAATTTTATTGATCATTTGTCTTGGAAAGTTATTTAACAAGCCAATTCGAGTTAGAAAAGCTACGGATGGAGATTTAAAAGAAGTTCAACCATAATTGATAAAGAATTAGAAGTCAAAAACAAATTTTGGGGGGACTTAGCCAGCAAGTAAGCCTAAATAGAACCTCATCGTTGGCCATGGGAATGTGAATGAACATCCCAATTACAGCTACAACATTTGGGAAGAACACTCAAAACAAGTTGAATTGGAATTGAAATGAAATATAGAATGGACAACACATTTTGGGTAGACTTGGTGAACAAGTAAGCATGAATAGAACAATTTTCTTGATCATTTGTCTTGGAAAGTGAATTAACTTACCAATTCGGGTTAGAAAAGCTATGGATTGAGATTTCAAAAAAAATTGAATTAGAACTGAAAAAGATGTTTAAGTCAAAAATAAATTTTAGAGAGACTTAGTCAGCAAGTAAGCTTAAATAAAACATCATCGTTGGCCTTAGGAATGTGAATGAACATCCCAATTAGAGCTACAAGATTTGGCAAGAACACTCAAAACAAATTGAATCGGAATCGAAATAAAATATAAAATTGAAAACACATTTTGGGTAGACTTGGTGAACGAGTAAGCATGAATACAACAATTTTATTGATCATTTGTCTTGGAAAGTGATTTAAAATGCAAATTCGTGTTAGAAAAGCTACGGATGGAGATTTGAAACAAATTCAATCAAAACTGACAAAGAATTAGAAGTCAAAAACAAATTTTGGAGAGACTTAGTTAACAAGTAAGCTTAAATAGAATGTTTGCTTGATCATTGGCCGAGGAATGTGAATGAACATCCCAATTAGTGGTAGAAGATTTGGGGGGAACACTTGAAACAAGTTGAGTCAGGAATGAAATGAAATATAAAATTGAAAACACATTTTGGGTAGACTTGGTGAAAAAGTATGCATGAATACAACAATTTTATTGATCATTTGTCTTGGAAAGTGATTTGACATGCCAATTCGAGTGAGAAAAGCTACGGATGGAGATTCGAAACAAAATGAATCAGAACTGAAAAAAATTGGAAGTCAAAAAAGAAATTTTGGAGAGACTTAGTTAACAAGTAAGCTCAAATAGAATGTTTGCTTCATCATTGGCCTTAGAAATGGGAGTTAACATCCCAATTAGAAGTAGAGGATTTGGGGAGAACACTCGAAACTAGTTGAATCAGAAATGAAATGAAATATAAAATTGAAAACACATTTTAGGTAGACTTGGTGAACAAGTAAGCTTGAATAGAACAACTTTATTGATAATTTGTCTTGGAAAGTGAATGAACATGCCAATTTGGGTTAGAAAAGCTATGGATTGAGATTCGAAACAAATTGAATCAGAACTGAAAAAGAAGTTGAAATCAAAAAGAAATTTTGGACAGACTTAGTCAGCAAGTAAGCTTAAATAGAATATTTGCTTCCTCATTGGCCTTAGGAATGTGAATGAACATCCCAATTAGAACTAGAAGATTTGGCATGAACTCTCGATACAAGTTGACTAGGAATCGAAATGAAATATAAAATTGAAAACACATTTTGGGTGGACTAGGTGAACAAGAATTCATGAACAGAACAATTTTATTGATCATTTGTCTTGGAAAGTTATTTAACAAGCCAATTCGAGCTAGAAAAGCTACGGATGGAGATTTAAAAGAAATTCAACCATAATTGATAAAGAATTAAAAGTCAAAAACAAATTTTAGAGAGACTTAGCCAGCAAGTAACCTAAATAGAACCTCATCGTTGGCCATGGGAATGTGAATGAACATCCAATTAGAGCTAAAAGATTTGGGAAGAACATTCGAAACAAGTTGAATTGGAATTGAAATGAAATATAGAATGGAAAACACATTTTGGGTAGACTTGGTGAACAAGTAAGCATGAATAGAACAATTTTCTTGATCATATGTCTTGGAAAGTGAATTAACTTACCAATTCGGGTTAGAAGAGCTACGGATTGAGATTTGAAACAAATTGAATTAGAACTGAAAAAGATGTTTAAGTCAAAAATAAATTTTAGAGAGATTTAGTCAGCAAGTAAGCTTAAATAAAACTTCATCGTTGGCCTTAAGAATGTGAATGAACATCCCAATTAGAGCTACAAGATTTGGCAAGAACACTCAGAACAAGTTGGATCGGAATCGAAATAAAATATAAAATTGAAAACACATTTTGGGTAGACTTGGTGAACGAGTAAGCATGAATACAACAATTTTATTGATCATTTGTCTTGGAAAGTGATTTAAAATGCAAATTCGTGTTAGAAAAGCTACGGATGGAGATTTGAAACAAATTCAATCAAAACTGACAAAGAATTAGAAGTCAAAAACAAATTTTGGAGAGACTTAGTTAACAAGTAAGCTTAAATAGAATGTTTGCTTGATCATTGGCCGAGGAATGTGAATGAACATCCCAATTAGTGGTAGAAGATTTGCGGGGAACACTCGAAACAAGTTGAGTCAGAAATGAAATGAAATATAAAATTGAAAACACATTTTGGGTAGACTTGGTGAAAAAGTATGCATGAATACAACAATTTTATTGATCATTTGTCTTGGAAAGTGATTTGACATTCCAATTCGAGTGAGAAAAGCTACGGATGGAGATTCGAAACAAATTGAATGAGAACTGAAAAAAATTGGAAGTCAAAAAAAAAATTTTAGAGAGACTTAGTTAACAAGTAAGCTCAAATAGAATGTTTGCTTCATCATTGGCCTTAGAAATGGGAGTTAACATCCCAATTAGAAGTAGAAGATTTGGGGAGAACACTCGAAACTAGTTGAATCAGAAATGAAATGAAATATAAAATTGAAAACACATTTTATGTAGACTTGGTGAACAAGTAAGCTTGAATAGAACAACTTTATTGATCATTTGTCTTGGAAAGTGAATGAACATGCCAATTTGGGTTAGAAAAGCTATGGATTGAGATTCGAAACAAATTGAATCAGAACTGAAAAAGAAGTTGAAATCAAAAAGAAATTTTGGACAGACTTAGTTAGCAAGTAAGCTTAAATAGAATATTTGCTTCCTCATTGGCCTTAGGAATGTGAATGAACATCCCAATTAGAACTAGAAGATTTGGCATGAACACTCGATACAAGTTGACTAGGAATCGAAATGAAATATAAAATTGAAAACACATTTTGGGTGGACTAGGTGAACAAGAATTCATGAACAGAACAATTTTATTGATCATTTTTCTTGGAAAGTTATTTAACAAGCCAATTCGAGTTAGAAAAGCTACGGATGGAGATTTAAAAGAAATTCAACCATAATTGATAAAGAATTAGAAGTCAAAAACAAATTTTATAGAGACTTAGCCAGCAAGTAAGCTAAATAGAACCTCATCGTTGCCCATGGGAATGTGAATGAACATCCAATTAGAGCTACAAGATTTGGGAAGAACACTCAAAACAAGTTGAATTGGAATTGAAATGAAATATAGAATGGAAAACACATTTTGGGTAGACTTGGTGAACAAGTAAGCATGAATAGAACAATTTTCTTGATCATATGTCTTGGAAAGTGAATTAACTTACCAATTCGGGTTAGAAGAGCTATGGATTGAGATTTGAAACAAATTGAATTAGAACTGAAAAAGATGTTTAAGTGAAAAATAAATTTTAGAGAGACTTAGTCAGCAAGTAAGCTTAAATAAAACTTCATCGTTGGCCTTACGAATGTGAATGACCATCCCAATTAGAGCTACAATATTTGGCAAGAACACTCAGAACAAGTTGAATCGGAATCGAAATAAAATATAAAATTGAAAACACATTTTGGGTAGACTTGGTGAACCAGTAAGCATGAATACAACAATTTTATTGATCATTTGTCTTGGAAGGTGATTTAACATGCAAATTCGTGTTAGAAAAGCTACAGATGGAGATTTGAAACAAAGTCAATCAGAACTGACAAAGAATTGAAAGTCAAAAACAAATTTTGGAGAGACTTAGTTAACAAGTAAGCTTAAATAGAATGTTTGCTTGATCATTGGCCGAGGAATGTCAATGAACATCCCAATTAGTGGTAGAAGATTTGGGGAGAACACTCGAACCAAGTTTAATTGGAATCGAAATGAAATATAAAATTGAAAACACATTTTTTGTAGACTTGGTGAACAAGCAAGCATGAATAGAACAATTTTCTTGATCATTTGTCTTGGAAAGTGATTTAACATGCCAATTCGGGTTAGAAAACTATAGATTGAGATTCGAAATAAAATGAATCAAAACTGACAAAGAAGTAGAAATTAAAAAGAAATTTTGGAGAGACTTAGTCAGCAAGTAATCTTAAATAGAATATTTGCTTCCTCATTGGCCTTAGGAATGTGAATGAACATCCTAATTAGAGTTAGAAGATTTGGCAAGAACACTCGAAACAAGTTGAATCGGAATCGAAATGACATATAAAATTGAAAACACATTTTAGGTAGACCTGGTGAACAAGTAAGCCTGAATAGAATAATTTTATTGATCATTTGTCTTGGAAAGTGATTTACCATGCCAATTCGAGTGAGAAAAGCTACGGATGGAGATGTGAAACAAATTGAATCAGAACTCAAAAAGAATTGGACATCAAAAAATTTTTTTGGAGAGACTTAGTTAACAAGTAAGCTTAAATAGAATGTTTGCTTCATCATTGGCCTTAGAAATGGGAGTTAACATCCCAATTAGAAGTAGAAGATTTGGGGAGAGCACTCGAAACATGTTGAATCGAAAACGAAATGAAATATAAAATTGAAAACACATTTTAGGTAGACTTGGTGAACAAGTAAGCATGAATAGAACAACTTTATTGATCATTTGTCTTGGAAAGTGAATGAACATGCTAATTTGGGTTAGAAAAGCTATGGATTGAGATTCGAAACAAATTGAATCAGAATTAAAAAAGAAGTTGAACTCAGAAAGAAATTTTGGAAAGACTTAGTCAGCAAGTAAGCTTAAATAGAATATTTGCTTCCTCATTGGCCTTAGGAATGTGAATGAACATCCCAATTAGAACTAGAAGATTTGGCATGAACACTCGATACAAGTTGACTAGGAATCAAAATGAAATATAAAATTGAAAACACATTTTAGGTGGACTTGGTGAACAAGTATTCAGGAACAGAACAATTTTATTGATCATTTGTCTTGGAGAGTTATTTAACAAGCCAATTCGAGTTAGAAAAGCTACGGATGGAGATTCAAAAGAAATTCAACCATAATTGATAAAGAATTAGAAGTCAAAAACAAATTTTGGAGAGACTTAGATAACAAGTAAGCTTAAATAGAACGTTTGCTTCATCATTGGCCTTTGGAATGTGAATGAACATCCCAATTAGAGCTAGAAGATTTGGGAAGGACATTTGAAAAAGGTTGAATCAGAATCGAAATGAAATATAAAATTGAAAACACATTTTGGGAAGACTTGGTGAACAAGTAAGCATGAATAGAAAAATTTTATTGATCCTTTTTCTTGGAAAGTGATTTAACATGTTAATTTGAGTTAGAAAAGCTTTGGATTAAGATTCGAAACAAATTGAATCAGAACTGAAAAAGAATTGGAAGTTAAAAATTTTTTTTGGAGAGACTTAGTTAAGAAGTAAGCTAAAATAGAATGTTTGCTTCATCATTGGCCTTAGAAATGCGAATGAACATCAAAATTAGAGCTAGAAGATTTTGGAAGAACACTCGTAACAAGTTGAATCGGAATCAAAATGAAATATAAAATTGAAAACGTATTTTAGGTAGACTTGGTGAATAAGTAAGCCTGAATAGAACAATTTTCTTGATCATTTGTCTTTGAAAGTGATTTAACATGCCAATTCGAGTTAGAAGAGCTACGGATGGAGATTCGAAACAAATTAAATCAGAACTTGCAAAGAATTGGAAGTCAAAAACAAATTTGGGAGAGACTCAGCTAACAAGGAAGCTTAAATAGAATGTTTGGTTCATCATTGGCCTTAGAAATGGGAGTTAACATCCCAATTAGAAGTAGAAGATTTGGGGAGAACACTCGAAACATGTTAAATCAGAAATGAAATGAAATATAAAATTGAAAACACATTTTAGGTAGACTTGGTGAACAAGTAAGCCTGAATAGAACGATTTTCTTGATCATTTGTTTTTGAAAGTGATTTAACATGCCAATTCGAGTTAGAAGAGCTACAGATGGAGATTCGAAACAAATTGAATCAGAACTTGCAAAGAATTGGAAGTCAAAAACAAATTTGGGAGAGACTCAGTTAACAAGGAAGCTTAAATAGAATGTTTGCTTCATTATTGGCCTTAGAAATGGGAGTTAACATCCCAATTAGAAGTAGAAGATTTGGGGAGAACACTCGAAACATGTTGAATCGGAAACGAAATGAAATATAAACTTGAAAACACATTTTACGTAGACTTGGTGAATAAGTAAGCATGAATAGAACAACTTTATTGATCATTTGTCTTGGAAAGTGAATGAACATGCCAATTCGGGTTAGAAAAGATATGGATTGAGATTCAAAACAAATTGAATCAGAACTGAAAAAGAATATGAAGTCAAAAAAAATTTTTGGAGAGACTTAGTTAACAAGTATGCTTAAATAGATTGTTTACCTCATCATTAGCCTTAGATGTAACATCCGCTCCTACCACTTGTAACTTATAATGATGTTGTTGTTTTTATTATTTTAGTATTAATTTTGAAGGGTTAAGGATGATTTAGTAAGGAGTTATAATGAACACTTTTATCATTTTATAATCACTTTTGTGATAAAAAGCATGAAATTGGAAATCGGGTAAGGAAGGGTAAAATGGTAATTTTACCATGAAATGAATAATTAGTTTAATTCTCTTATTTCATGAGGTTATGACAAGGGACTCTTATTATTTTCATTTAAGAGGGAAGAAGAGTCTAGTTGTGCAAGAATTTATTTATGTTAATACTAAAGGACAATTTCCCTAAGAAGGGTAAAATTGTAATTTCACACCATGGTTATGATGGTAATTTTATATGATGTGAAAAAATTGTAATTTTACCCTAAATATTTTATTAAGGTGGGAATTAGAAATCCTTACTCATTCTTAATCAAAAGAAGAAAGAATGAGAGTGAAATGATAGTTTTAGCATAAAGGGTAAAAAGGTAATTTTGCTAAAATAAAAGTGAATTAGTAAATTCATGGAAATGAGCCTTATGGAATTTTATTTAAGTGATTTTTACTCCTTGAAACCAAAAAGAATGAAAAAGGAAGCAAAAATGGCCAAATTGGATTTAATGGCAAAAGTGCACTTTTCTTAGGGACTAAAATGCAAATTCTGAAAAGTTGAGGGACCACTATGCAATTTCAAAATTTTGGAAGGGAAAAAAAGTCCCAGCCCATGGAAGTTGCATGAAATTACAATGGCAAGGAGAGACAATGCCATTGTGGTAAAAAGAAGAGAAAAAGGATGAAATTGACAAAATTTCAAGAATGGCATTTTTGTAAATAAGTTCAACTTTAATTCAGCCTATTTCTTCTCCTAGCTACTAGAAATGGCGTGAGAAGAGGAGAAGAAGGAGGAGATAGCCGAAAACCCATCTTGACTTGAAGGAGAGGAAGCTTACATCAAATTAGAAAGGGAATTACATATCCATTGGCTTTTCAAGGTAGATGAACAACCTTATGCAATTATTTTCATGATTTATGGTAGATTTATGGTGTTTTCAAAATTGTAAGAAAGGTGGCAATTTCTCTCTCTACATGTGTATGGTAGATTTTCCTACTTGGATGTGAAAAATGTTGGAATTCACTTGTGGTTGTGACTATAGATATGTTGGAAAGTATAGAAATTCATGAGATGATAAGATTGCATGAATGGAAATTGATTTTTCTAAACCCTAAATTAGGTAAATTCTGAATTTGTGCTTTTTAGAGTGAGAAAATGGTATTTTGCATGGTAATTGAAGTGGAGTTAGATACAGTGGATGTCCCTTTCTTGGGTACCTTTACTATTCTCAAGAATGTGTACGTTATCACCATTTTTGAATTCCCGATGGAGCAGGTGATGAATTAAATATATAGCTATAGCCCAAATTTTTGGAGTCCTAATTCCTTGTTTTGGGGAATTGGAATTAGGACTAATATTTTGGCTTTATATAGACAGAAAAAAGGGGCATATGTCTAGGGATATATGAAGGACCGATTCTCCCATAGTATTTTGAAAAAAGGGTATGAGTGATAGGCTTGTTGTCTCCTTACTCCTTCAGGATGGGTACTTCATCTATCCTGGTGTCTGTATATGAAATGATGTACTAAATAGATGTCATGATGTATATGTATATCTATATATGGAAAGTTTTTGTATGTAATCTACTGTAGTGATTAATGTTTTATATTCCGTTGTGCCAAAGCATTTTACCTGAGCATGAGAACCTAACCTAATTGCAAAATAAATCTATGATGGATTGGATGCTCGGCAACTTTACATATAATTAAAGACTAGAATTAATGTAACCACTTATCTAAGGAAGTAATATAACGTTGTTAAGGTAAGATAAGGGGTGTTACATTAGAAACGCGACTGAACATCCAAATTAGAGCTAGAATATTTGGGAAGAAAACTCGAAAGAAGTTGAATCAGAATCGAAATGAAATATAAAATTGAAAACACATTTTAGGTAGACTTGGTGAACAAGTATGCCTGAATAGAACAATTTTATTGATCATTTGTCTTGGACAGTGATTTAACATGCCAATTCGAGTTAGAAAAGCTACAGATGGAGATTCGAAATAAATTAAATCAGAACTGAAAAAGAAGTTGAACTCAAAAACAAATTTTGGAGAGACTTAGTCAGCAAGTAAGCTTAAATAGAATATTTGCTTCCTCATTAGCCTTAGGAATGTGAATGAACATCCCAATTAGAGCTAGAAGATTTTGCAAAAACACTCGAAACAAGTTGAATCGGAATAGAAATGAAATATAAAATTGAAAACACATTTTAGGTAGACTTGGTGAACAAGTAAGCCTGAATAGAACAATTTTATTGATCATTTGTCTTGGAAAGTAATTTAACATGCCACTTCGAGTGAGAAAAGCTACGGATGGAGATTCGAAACAAATTGAATCAGAACTGACAAAGAATTAGAAGTTAAAAACAAATTTTGGAGAGACTTAGTTAACAAGTAAACTTAAATAGAATGTTTGCTTCATCATTGGCCTTAGGAATGTGAATGAACATCCCAATTAGAGCTAGAAGATTTGGGAAGAACATTTGAAAATGGTTGAACCAGAACCAAAATGAAATATAAAATTGAAAACACATTTTGGGAAGACTTAATGAACAAGTAAGCATGAATAGAAAAATTTTATTGATTATTTGTCTTGGAAAGTGATTTAACATGTTAATTTGAGTTAGAAAAGCTATGGATTAAGATTCGATACAAATTGAATCAGAACTGAAAAAGAATTGAAAGTCAAAAAAAAATTTTGGAGAGACTTAGTTAACAAGTAAGCTTAAATAGAATGTTTGCTTCATCATTGGCCTTAGAAATGCGAATGAACATCAAAATTAGAGCTAGAAGATTTTGGAAGAACACTCGAAACAAGTTGAATCGGAATTGAAATGAAATATAAAATTGAAAACGCATTTTAGGTAGACTTGGTGAACAAGTAAGCCTGAATAGAATAATTTTATTGATCATTTGTCTTTGAAAGTGATTTAACATGCCAATTCGAGTTAGAAGAGCTACGGATGGAGATTCGAAACAAATTGAACCAGAACCGACAAAGAATTGGAAGTCAAAAACAAATTTGGGAGAGACTCTGTTAAGAAGCCTAAATAGAATGTTTGCTTCATCATTGGCCGATGAATGTGAATGAACATCCCAATTAGTGGTAGAAGATTTGGGGAGAACACTCGAAAAAAGTTGAATCAGAATCTAAATGAAATATAAAATTGAAAACTCATTTTAGGTAGAGTTGGTGAACAAGTAAGCCTGAATAGAACAATTTTATTGATCATTTGTCTTGGAAAGTGAATGAACATGCCAATTCGGGTTAGAAAAGCTATGGATTGAGATTCAAAAAAAATTGAATAAGAACTGAAAAAGAATTGGAAGTCAAAAACAAATTTTGGGGAGACTTAGTTAACAAGTAAGCTTAGATAGATTGTTTACTTCATTATTGGCGTAGAAACGGGAATGAACATCCCAATTAGAGTTAGAAGATTTGGGAATAACACTCGAAACAAGTTGAATCAGAATCGAAATGAAATATAAAATTGAAAACTCATTTTAGGTAGAGTTGGTGAACAAGTAAGCCTGAATAGAACAATTTTATTGATCATTTGTCTTGGAAAGTGATTTAACATGCCAATTCGAGTTAGAAAAGCTACGGATGGAGATTCAAAACAAATTGAATTATAACTGAAAAAGAAGTTTAAGTCAAAAATAAATGTTGGAGAGACTTACTCAGCAAGTAAGCTTAAATAGAACTTCATCGTTGGCCTTAGGAATGTGAATGAACATCCCAATTAGAGCTTCAAGATTTGGCAAGAACACTCGAAACAAGTTTAATCGAAATCGAAATGAAATATAAAATTGAAAACCCATTTTGGGTAGACTTGGTGAACAACTTAGCATGAATAGAACAACTTTATTGATCATTTGTCTTGGAAAGGGAATTAACATGCCAATTCGGGTTAGAAAAGCTATGGTTGAGATTCGAAACAAATTGAATCAGAACTGAAAAAGAAGTTGAACTCAAAAACAAATTTTGGAGAGACTTAGTCAGCAAGTAGGCTTAAATAGAATATTTACTTCATCATTGGCCTTAGGAATGTGAATGAACAACCTAATTAGAGCTACGATACTTGGCAAGAACACTCGAAACAAGTTGAATCGGAATCGAAATGAAATATAAAATTGAAACACATTTTGGGTAGACTTAGTGAACAACTAAGCATGAATAGAATAATGTTATTGATCATTTGTCTTGAAAACTGATTTAACATGCCAATTTGGGTTAGAAAAGCTATGGATGGAGATTCGAAATAAATTCAACCATAATTGAGAAAGAATTAGAAGTCAAAAACAAATTTTGGAGAGACTTAGTTAACAAGAAAGCTTAAATAGAATGTTTGCGTCATCATTAGCCTTAGGAATGTGAATGAACATCCCAATTAGAGTTAGAAGATTTGGGAAGGACATTTGAAAAAGGTTGAATCAGAATCGAAATGAAATATAAAATTTAAAACACATTTTGGGTAGACTTGGTGAACAAGTAAGCATGAATAGAATAATTTTATTGATCATTTGTCTTGGAAAGTGATTTAACATGCCAATTCGGGTTAGAAATCCTATGGATTGAGATTTGAAACAAATTGAATCAGAACTGAATAGGAATTCGAAGTCAAAAATAAATTTTGGAGACACATAGTTAACAAGTAAGCTTAAATAGAATGTTTGCTTCATCATTCGCCTTAGAAATGCGAATGAACATCAAAATTAAAGCTTGAATATTTGGGAAGAACACTCGAAACAAGTTGAATCGGAATCGAAATGCAATATAAAATTGAAAACGCATTTTAGGTAGACTTAGTGAACAAGTAAGCCTGAATAGAACAATTTTATTGATCATTAGTCTTTGAAAGTGATTTAACATGCCAATTCGAGTTAGAAGAGCTACGGATGGAGATTCGAAACAAATTAAATCAGAACTGACAAAGAATTGGAAGTCAAAAACAAATTTGGGAGAGACTCAGTTAACAAGGAAGCTTAAAAAGAATGTTTGCTTCATCATTGGCCTTAGAAATAGGAATTAACATCCCAATGGGAAGTAGAACATTTGGGGAGAACACTCGAAACAAGTTGAATCAGAATGGAAATGAAATATAAAATTGAAAACACATTTTAGGTAGAGTTGGTGAACAAGTAAGCATGAATAGAACAACTTTATTGATCATTTGTCTTAGAAAGTGAATGGACATGCCAATTTGGGTTAGAAAAGCTATTGATTGAGATTCGAAACAAATTGAATCAGAACTGAAAAAGAATTTGAAGTCAAAAACAAATTTTGGGGAGACCTAGTTAACAAGTATACTTAAATAGATTGTTTACCTCATCATTGGCCTTAGGAATGTGAATGAACATCCCAATTTGTGGAAGAAGATTTGTGGAGAACACTCGAAACAAGTTGACAACACATTTTAGGTAGACTTGGTGAACATGTAAGCATGAATAGAACAATTTTCTTGATCATTTGTCTTGGAATGAGAATTAACATGCCAATTCAGGTTAGAAAAGCTATGTATTAAGATTTGAAACAAATTGAATCTAAACTGACAACGAATTAGAAGTGAAAAACAAATGTTGGAGAGACATAGATAACAAGTTAGCTTAAATAAAATGTTTGCTTCATCATTGGCCTTAGAAATGGGAATTAACATCCCAAGTAGAAGTAGAAGACTTGGGGAGAACTCTCGAAACAAGTTGAATCAAAATTGAAATGAAATATAAAATTGAAAACACATTTTAGGTAGACTTGGTGAACAAGTCAGCATCAATAGAAGAACTTTATTGATCATTTGTCTTGGAAAGTGATTTAAGATGCTAATTTGGATTATACAAGCTAAGGATTAAGATTCGAAACAAATTGAATCAGAACTAAAAAAGAATTGGAAGTCAAAAACAATTTTGCACACACTTAGTTAACAAGTAAGCTTAAATAGATTGTTTACCTCATCATTGGCCTTAGAACTGCGAATGAACATCCAAATTAGAGCTAGAAGATTTAGGAAGAACACTTGAAACAAGTTGAATCAGAATCGAACTGAAATATAAAATTGAAAACGAATTTTTGGTAGACTTGGTGAACATGTAAGCCTGAATAGAACAATTTTATTGATCATTTATCTTGGAAAGTGATTTAACATGCCAATTCGAGTTAGAAAGCTACGGATGGAGATTCGAAACAAATTGAAGCAGAACTGAAAAAGAATTGGAAGTCAAAAACAAATTTTGGAGAGACTTAGTTAGCAAGTAAGCTTAAATTGTTTTACTTCATCATTAGCCTTAGAAATGCGAATGAACATCCCAATTAGAGCTAGAAGATTTGGGAAGAATACTCAAAACAAGTTGAATCGGAATGGAAATGAAATATAAAATTGAAAACACATTTTAGGTAGACTTAGTGAACATATAAGCATGAATAGAACAATTTTCTTGACCATTTGTCTTGGAATGTGAATGAACATGCCAATTTGGGTTAGATAAGCTATGGATTGAGATTCAAAAAAAGTTGAATCAAATCTGAAAAAGAATTTGAAGTCAAAAAAAAATTTTGGAGAGACTTCATTAACAAGTATGCTTAAATAGATTGTTGACGTCATCATTAGCCGTAGAAACACGAATGAACATCCTAATTAGAGCTACAGGATTTGGGAAGAACACTCGAAACAAGTTGAATCAGAATTGAAATGAAATATAAAATTGACAACACATTTTGGGCAGACTTGGTGAACATGTAAGAATGAATAGAACAATTTTCTTGATCATTTGTTTTGGAATGAGAATTAACATGCCAATTCGGGTTAGAAAAGCTACGGATAGAGATTCAAAACAAATTGAAGCAAAACTGAAAAAGAATTGGAAGTCAAAAACATTTTTGGAGAGACTTAGTTAACAAGTAAGCTTAAATAGAATGTTTGCTTCATCATTAGCCTTAGAAATGCGAATGAACATCCCAATTAGGCGTAGAAGATTTGGGAAGAACACTCGAAACAAGTTGAATCGGAATTGAAATGAAATAAAAAATTGAAAACACATTTTGGATAGACTTGGTGAACAAGTAAGCCTGAATAGAACAATTTTCTTGATCATTTGTCTTCGAAAGCGATTTAACATGCCAATTCGGGTTCGAAAAGCTACAGATGGACATTCGAAACAAATTGAATCAGAACTAAAAAAGAATCGGAAGTCAAAAACAAATTTTGGAGAGACTTAGTAAACAAGTAAGCTTAAATAGAATGTTTGCTTCATCAGTGGCCTTAGGAATGTGAATGAACATCCCAATTAGTGGTAGAAGATTTGGGAAGAACACTCGAAAAAAGTTGAATCAGAATTGAAATGAAATATAAAATTCAAAACACGTTTTGGGTAGGCTTGGTGAACAAGTAAGCATGAATAGAAAAATTTTATTTATCATTTGTCTTGGAAAGTGATTTAACATGCCAATTTGGGTTAGAAAAGCTGCGAATGGACATTCGAAACAAATTCAATCAGAAATGACAAAGAATTGGAAGTCAAAAACAAATTTTAGAGAGACTTAGTTGACAAGTAAGCTTAAATAGATTGTTTGCTTCATCATTAGTCTTAGGAATGTGAATGAACATCCGAATTAGAGTTAGAAGATTTGGGAAGAACACTCAAAACAAGTTGAATTGGAATCGAAATGAAATATAAAATTGAAAACGTATTTTAGGTAGACTTGGTGAATAAGTAAGCCAGAATAGAATAATTTTATTGATCATTTTGTCTTGGAAAGTGATTTAAAATGCCAATTTGAGTTAGAAATGCTACGGATGGAGATTCGAAAGAAATTGAATCAAAACTGACAAAGAATTGGAAGTCAAAAACAAATTTTGGAAAGACTTAGTTAGAAAGTAAACATAAATTGATTGTTTGCTTCATTATTGGCCTTAGAAATGAGAATGAACATCCCAATTAGAGCTAGAAGATTTGGGAAGACTACTCGAAACAAGTTGAATCGGAATGGAAATGAAATATAAAATTGAAAACACATTTTAGGTACACTTGGTGAACATGTAAGCATGAATTGAACAATTTTCTTAATCATTTGTCTTGGAATGTGAATGAACATGCCAATTTGGGTTAGAAAAGCTATGGATTGAGATTCCAAAGAAATTGAATCAGAACCAAAAAAGGATTTGAAGTCAAAAACAAGTTTTGGAGAGACTTAGTCAACAAGTAAGCTTAAATAGAATATTTTCTTCATCATTGGCCTTAGGAATGTGAATGAACATCCCAATTAGAGTTAAACGATTTGGGAAAAACACTGAAAATAAGTTGAATCGAAATCAAAATGAAATATAAAATTGAAAATACATTTTGGGATGACTTGGTGAACAAGTAAGCATGAATAGAGCAATTTTATTGATCATTTTTCTTGGAAAGTGATTGAACATGCCAATTTGGGTTAGAAAAGCTACGAATGGAGATTCAAAAAAAATTCAATAAGAACTGACAAAGAATTGGAATTCAAAACAAATTTTAGAGAGACTTAGTTAACAAGTAAGCTTAAATAGAATGTTTTCTTCGTCATTAGCCTTAGGAATGTGAATGACAATCCCAATTAGGCGTAAAAGATTTGGGGAGAACACTTGAAACAAG
>CM062361.1:21889073-21964135 GCA_031216115.1 Senna siamea | reverse complement strand
TCCAAAATTTGATGTTCATTCACATTCTTTTTCTAAGGCCAATGATGCAAACATTCTATTTAAGCTTACTTGTTAACTAAGTCTCTCCAAAATTTGTTTTTGACTTCAAATTCTTTGTCTTTCAATTTGACAAATGATCATAGGTTTTCTAACTGAATTGGCATGTTAAATCATGATTCCAAGACAAATGTTCAATAAAATTGTTCTATTCAAAATGTCACCAAGTTTTCAATGTGTTTTCAATTTGATTTCATTTTGATTCCGATTCAACTTGTTTCGAGTGTTCTTCCCAAATCTTCTAAGCTCTAATTGGGATGTTCAATCACATTTCTAAGGCCAATGATGATGTAAACAATCTATTTAAGCTTACTTGTTAACTAAGTCTCTGTAAAAATTATTTTTGACTTCAAATTCTTTTTCGGTTCTGATTCAATTTGTTTCGAATCTCCATCTGTAGCTTTTCTAACTCGAATTGGCATGTTAAATCACTTTCCAAGAGAAATGATTAATAAAATTGCTCTATTCATGCTTACTTGTTCACCAAGTCTACCCAAAATGTGTTTTCTATTTATTTCATTTCATTGATTGATTCAACTTGTTTCGAGTGTTCTTCCCAAATCTTCAAGCTCTAATGGGGATGTTCATTCACATTCCTAAGGCCAATGATGAACCAAACATTGTATTTAAGCTTACTTGTTAACTAAGTCTCTCCAAATTTTTTTTTAACTTCAAATTCTTTGTCAGTTCTTGCTCAATTTGTTTCGAATCTCCATCCGTAGCATTTCTAACCCGAATTGGCATGTTAAATCTCTTTCCAAGACAAATGATCAATAAAATTGTTCTATTCATGCTTACTTGTTCACCAAGTCTCCCCAAAATGTGTTTTCAAATGGATATTTCATTTTGATTTCGATCCAACTTGTTTCGAGTGTTCTTCCCAAATCCTCTAGCTCTAATTGGCATGTTCATTCACATTTCTAATGCCAATGATGAAGTAAACATTGTATTTAAGCTTACTTGTGAACTAAGTCACTCCAAAATTTGTTTTTAACTTCAAATTCTTTCTCATTTCATATTCAATTTGTTTTGAATCTCCATCTAAAGCATTTTTAACCCGAATAGGAATGTTAAATCACTTTCCAAGATAAATGATCAATAAAATTGTTCTATTCATGCTTACTTTGTCACCAAGTCTGCCCAAAATGCGTTTTCAATTTTATATTTCATTTTGATTCTGACTTAACTTGTTTCGAGTGTTCTTCCCAAATCTTCTAGCTCTAATTGGGATGTTCATTCACATTCCTAAGGCCAATGATGAAGCAAACATTGTATTTAAGCTTACTTGTTAACTAAGTCTCTCTAAATTTGTTATTGACTTCAAATTCTTTTTCTTATTCAATTTGTTTACAATCTCCATCCATAGCATTTCTAACCCGAATTGGCATGTTAAATCTCTTTCCAAGACAAATGATCAATAAAATTGTTCTATTCATGCTTACTTGTTCACCAAGTATACCCAAAATGTGTTTTGAATTTAATATTTCATTTCGATTATGATTCAACTTGGTTCGAGTGTTCTTCCCAAATCTTCTAGCTCTAATTGGGATGTTCATTCACATTCCTAAGGCCAATGATGAAGCAAACATTGTATTTATGCTTACTTGTTGACTTAGTCTCTCCAAAATTTGTTTTTGACTTCAAATTCATTGTCAGTTCTTATGCAATTTGCTTCGAATCTCCATCCGTAGCTTTTTTAACTCGAATTGGCATGTTAAATCACTTTCCAACACAAATGATCAATAAAATTGTTCTATTGTTCTATTCATGCTTACTTGTTCACCAAGTCTACCCAAAATGTGTTTTCAATTGATATTTCATTGATTGATTCAACTTGTTTTTGTTCTTCCCAAATCTTCTAGCTCTAATTGGGATGTTCATTCACATTCCTAAGGCCAATGATGAAGCAAACATTGTATTTAAGCTTACTTGTTAACTAAGTCTCTCCAAAATTTGTTTTTAACTTCAAATTCTTTTCAGTTTATTCAATTTGTTCCAATCTCCATCCGTAGCTTTTCTAACTCGAATTGGCATGTTAAATCACTTTCCAAGACAAATGATCAATAAAATTGTTCTATTCATGCTTACTTGTTCACCAAGTCTGCCCAAAATATGCTTTCAATTGGATATTTCATTTTGATTCCGATTCAACTTGTTTCGAGTGTTCTGCCCAAATCTTCTAGCTCTTATTGGGATGTTCATTCACATTTCTAAGGCCAATGATGAAGCAAACATTGTATTTAAGCTTACATGTTAACTAAGTCTTTCCAAAATTTGTTTTTGACTTCAAGTTCTTTGTCAGTTCTGATTCAATTTGTTTCAAATCGCCATCCGTAGCTTTTCTAACTCGAAATGGCACGTTAAATCACTTTGAAAGACAAATGATTAATAAAATTGTTCTATTCATGCTTACTTGTTCACCAAGTCTCCCCAAAATGTGTTTTCAAATGGATATTTCATTTTGATTCCAATCCAACTTGTTTCGAGTGTTCTTCCCAAATCCTCTAGCTCTAATAGGGATGTTCATTCACATTCTTATGGCCAATGATTCAGCAAACATTCTATTTAAGCTTACATGTTAACTAAGTCTCTCCAAAATTTGTTTTTGACTTCAAATTCTTTGTCAGTTTGGATTCAATTTGTTTCAAATCTCCATCCGTAGCTTTTTTAACTCGAATTGGCATGGTAAATCACTTTCCAAGACAAATGATCAATAAAATTGTTCTATTCATTCTTACTTGTTCACCAAGTCTACCCAAAATGTGTTTTCTAATTGATATTTCATTTTGATTTCGATTCAACTTGTTTCGAGTTTTCTTCCCAAATCTTCTAGCTCTAATTGGGATGTTCATTCACATTCCTACGGCCAATGATGAACCAAACATTGTATTTAAGTTTGCTTGTTAACTAAGTCTCTCTAAAATGTTTTTTTTACTTCAAATTCACTTTCAGTTCTTACTCAATTTGTTTCGAATTTCCATTCGTAGCTTTTCTAACTCGAATTGGCATGTTGAATCACATTCCAAGGCATATGATCAATAAAATTGTTTTATTCGTGCTTACTTGTTCACCAAGCCTACCCAAAATGTGTTTTCAATTTTATATTTCATTTTGATGCCGATTCAACTGGTTTCGAGTGTTCTTCCCAAAACTTCTAGCTCTAATTGGGATGTTCATTCACATTCCTAACGCCAATGATGAAGCAAACATTGTATTTAAGCTTACTTGTTAACTAAGTCTCTCCAAAATTTGTTTTTGACTTCAAATTCTTTGTCAGTTCTTACTCAATTTGTTTCGAATCTCCATCCGTAGCTTTTCTAACTCGAATTGGCATGTTAAATCACTTTCCAACACAAATGATCAATAAAATTGTTCTATTCATGCTTACTTGTTCACCAAGTCTACCCAAAATGCGTTTTCAATTTTATATTTCATTTTGACTCCGATTCAACTTGTTTCGAGTGTTCTTCCCAAATCTTCTAGCTCTAATTGGGATGTTCATTCACATTGCTAACGCCAATGATGAAGCAAACATTGTATTTAAGATTACTTGTTAACTAAGTCTCTCTAAAAATTTTTTTCGACTTCAAATTCTTTGTCAGTTCTTACTCAATTTGCTTCGAACCTCCATCCGTAGCTTTTCTAACTCGAATTGGCATGTTAAATCACTTTCCAACACAAATGATCAATAAAATTGTTCTATTCATGCTTACTTGTTCACCAAGTCTACCCAAAATGTGTTTTCAATTGGATATTTCATTTTGATTCTGATCCAACTTGTTTCGAGTGTTCTTCCCAAATCTTCTAGCTCTAATTGGGATGTTCATTCACATTCCTATGGGCAATGATGAACCAAACATTCTATTTAAGCTTACTTGATAACTCAGTCTTTCAAAAATTTATTTTTGCTTCTAATTCTTTGTCATTTTATTCAATTTGTTTCAATCTCCATCCGTAGCATTTCTAACCCGAATTGATGTGTTCAATCACTTTCCAAGACAAATGATCAATAAAATTGTTTTATTCAAGCTTACGTGGTCACCAAGTCTACCCAAAATACGTTATCAATTTTATATTTCATTTTGGCTCTGATTCAGCTTTTTTTGAGTGTTCTTCCCAAATCTTCTAGCTCTAATTGGGATGTTCATTCACATTCCTAAGGCCAATGATGAACCAAACAATGTATTTAGGCTTACTTGGTAACTAAGTCTCTCCAAAATTTCTTTTTGACTTCAAATTCGTTGTCAGTTCTTACTCAATTTGTTTCGAATCTCCCTCCGTAGCTTTTCTAACTCGAATTGGCATGTTTAATCGCATTCCAACACAAATGATCAATAAAATTGTTCTATTCATGCTTACTTGTTCACCAAGTCTACCCAAAATGCGTTTTCAATTTTAAATTTCATTTTGACTCCGATTAAGATTGTTTTGAGTGTTCTTCCCAAATCTTCTAGCTCTAATTGAGATCTTCATTCACATTTCTAAGGCCAATGACAAAGTAAACAATCTATTTAAGCTTACTTGTTAACTAAGACTCTCCAAAATTTGTTTTTGACTTCAAATTCTTTTTCAGTTCTGATTCAATTTGTTTCGAATCTCCATCCGTAGCTTTTCTAACTCGAATTGGCATGTTAAATCACTTTCCAACACAAAAGATCAATAAAATTGTTCTATTCATGCTTACTTTCTCACCAAGTCTACCCAAAATGTGTTTTAAATAGGATATTTCATTTTGATTCCATTTCAACTTGTTTCTAGTGTTGTTCCCAAATCGTTTAGCTCTAATTGGGATGTTCATTCGCATTCCTAAGGCCAATGATGAAGCAAACATTCTATTTAAGCTTACTTGTTAACTAAGTCTCTCCAAAATTTGTTTTTGACTTCAAATTCTTGTTCTGATTCAATTTATTTCGACTCTCTATCCATAGCTTTTCTAACTCGAATTGGCATGTTAAATCGCTTTCCAAGACAAATGATCAATAAAATTGTTCTATTCATGCTTACTTGTTCACCATGTCTACCCAAAATGTGTTTTCTATTTGATATTTCATTTCGATTCTGATTCATCTTGTTTCGAGTGTTCTTCCTAAATCTTCTACCTCTAATTGGGATGTTCATTCACATTTCTAAGGCCAATGATCAAGCAAGCATTCTGTTTAAGCTTACTTGTTAACTAAGTCTCTCCAAAATTTGTTTAGATTTCAAATTCTTTGTCAGTTCTTCTTCAATTTGTTTCGAATCTCCATCCATAGCTTTTGTCACCCAAATTGGCATGTTAAATCACTTTCCAAGATATATGATCAATAAAATTGTTCTATTCATGCCTACTTGTTCACCAAGTCTACCCAAAATGTGCATTGAATTTGATATTTCATTTTGATTCCGATTCAACTGTTTTCGAGTGTTCTTCCCAAATCTTCTAGCTCTAATTGGGATGTTCATTCACATTTCTACGGCCAATGATGAAGCAAACATTGTATTTAAGCTTACTTGTTAACTAAGT
Source organism: Senna siamea (assembly GCA_031216115.1). Lineage (NCBI taxonomy): Eukaryota > Viridiplantae > Streptophyta > Magnoliopsida > Fabales > Fabaceae > Senna > Senna siamea. Next base: position 21,958,575 of record CM062361.1, on the reverse strand, counting down.
CTCTCCAAAATTTGTTTTGACTTCAAATTCTTTGTCAGTTTTTTCAATTTATTTCGACTCTCTATCCATAGCTTTTCTAACTCGAATTGGCATGTTAAATCGCTTTCCAAGATAAATGATCAATAAAATTGTTCTATTCATGATTACTTGTTCATCAAGTCTACCCAAAATGTGTTTTCAATTTGATATTTCATTTTGATTCCGATTCAACTTGTTTCGAGTGTTCTTCCCAAATCTTCTAGCTCTAATTAGGATGTTCATTCACATTCTTAAGGCCAATGATGAAGCAAACATTCTATTTAAGCTTACTTGTTAACTAAGTCTCTCTAAAATTTATTTTTGACTTCAAATTCTTTTTCAGTTCTGATTCAATTTGTTTCGAATCTCCATCCGTAGCTTTTCTAACTCTAACTGGCAAGTTGAATCACATTCCAAGACAAATCATCAATAAAACTGTTCTATTCTTGCTTACTTGTTTTCCTAGTCTACCAAAAATGCATTCTCAATTTTATATTTCATTTTGATTCTGATTTAACTTGTTTCGAGTGTTCTTCCCAAGTCTTCTACTTCTAACTGTGATCTTCATTCACATTCCTAAGGCAAATGATTAAGCAAACATTGTATTTAAGCTTACTTGTCAACTATGTCTCTCCAAAATTTGTTTTTGACATGAAATTCTTTGTGAGTTCTGATTCAATTTGTTTCGACTCTCCATCCGTAGCTTTTTTCACTCGAATTGGCATGTTAAATCACTTTCCAAGACAAATGATCAATAAAATTGTTCTATTCATGCTTACTTGTTCACCATCCTACCCAAAATGTGTTTTCTATTTAATATTTCATTTTGATTCCGATTCAACTAGTTTCGAGTGTTCTTCCCAAATCTTCTAGCTCTAATTGGGATGTTCATTCACATTCCTAAGGCCAATGATGAAGCAAACATTGTATTTAAGCTTACTTGTTAACTAAGTCTCTCTAAAATTTGTTTTTGACTTCAAATTCTTTGTCAGTTCTTATTCAATTTGTTTGAATCTCCATCCGTAGCTTTTCTAACTCGAATTGGCATGTTCTATCACATTCCAAGACAAATTATCAATAAAATTGTTCTATTCATGCTTACATGTTCACCAAGTCTCCCCAAAATGTGTTTTCAAATGGATATTTCATTTTGATTCCGATTCAACTTGTTTCGAGTGTTCTTCCCAAATCTTCTAGCTCTAATTGGGATGTTCATTCACATTTCTAAGACCAATGATGAAGCAAACATTGTATTTAAGCTTACTTGTGAACTAAGTCTCTCCGAAATTTGTTTTTGACTTCCAATTCTTTGTCAGTTCTTATTCAATTTGTTTCGAATCTCCATCTAGAGCATTTCTAACCCGAATTGGCATGTTAAATTACTTTCCAAGACAAATGATCAATAAAATTGTTCTATTCATGCTTACTTGCTCACCAAGTCTACCCAAAAAGCGTATTCAATTTTAAATTTCATTTGATTCCGATTAAGATTGTTTTGAGTGTTCTTCCCAAATCTTCTAGCTCTAATTGAGATGTTCATTCACATTTCTAAGACCAATGATGAAGCAAACATTGTATTTAAGCTTACTTGTGAACTAAGTCTCTCCGAAATTTGTTTTTGACTTCCAATTGTTTTTCATTTATGATTCAATTTGTTTCGAATCTCCATTTAGAGCTTTTCTAAACCGAATTGGCATGTTAAATCACTTTCCAAGACAAATGAGCAATAAAATTGTTCTATTCATGCTTACTTGTTCACCAAGTCTACCCAAAATATGTTTTCAATTGGATATTTCATTTTGATTCTGATCCAACTTGTTTCGAGCGTTCTTCCCATATCATCTAGCTCTAATTGGGATGTTCATTCACATTCCTAAGGCTAATTATGAACCAAACATTCTATTTAAGCTTACTTGTTAACTAAGTCTCTCCAAAATATGTTTTTGACTTCAAATTCTTTGTCACTTCTATTTCAATTTGTTTCAACTCTCCATCTGTAGCCTTTTTAACTCGAAGTGGCATGTTAAATCACTTTCCAAGACAAATGATCAATAAAATTGTTCTATTCATGCTTACTTGTTCACCAAGTCTACCCAAAATATTTTTTCAATTGGATATTTCATTTTGATTTTGATCCAACTTGTTTTGAGCGTTCTTCCCGAATCATCTAGCTCTAATTGGGATGTTCATTCACATTCCTAAGGCTAATTATGAGCCAAACATTCTATTTAAACTCACTTGTCAACTAAGTCCTACCAAAATATGTTTTTGACTTCAAATTCTTTGTCACTTCTATTTCAATTTGTTTCGACTCTCCATCCGTAGCTTTTTTAACTCGAATTAGCATGTTAAATCACTTTCCAAGACAAATGATTAATAAAATGTTCTATTCATGCTTACTTGTTCACCAAGTCTACCCAAAATGTGTTTTCAATTTGATATTTCATTTTGATTATGATTCAACTTGTTTCGAGCGTTCTTCCCAAATCTTCTAGCTCTAATTGGGATGTTCATTCACATTCCTAAGGCCAATGATGAAGCAAACATTGTATTTAAGCTTACTTGTTAACTAAGTCTCTCTAAAATTTGTTTTTGACTTCAAATTCTTTGTCAGTTCTTACTCAATTTGTTTCGAATCTCCATCCGTAGCTTTTCTAACTCGAATTGGCATGTTGAATCACATTCCAACACAAATGATCAATAAAATTGTTCTATTCATGCTTACTTGTTCACCAAGTCTACCCAAAATGTGTTTTCTGTTTGATATTTCATTTTGGTTCCGATTCAACTTGTTTCGAGTGTTCTTCCCAAATCTTCTAGCTCTAATTGGGATGTTCATTCACATTCCTAAGGCCAATGATGAAGCAAACATTCTATTTAAGCTTACTTGTTGACTAAGTCTCTCCAAAATTTGTTTTTGACATCAAATTCTTTGTCGCTTATTCAATTTGTTTCGAATCTCCATCCGTAGCTTTTCTAACTCTAATTGGCATGTTGAATCACATTCCAAGGCAAATCATCAATAAAATTGTTCTATTCTTGCTTACTTGTTTTCCAAGTCTACCAAAAATGCATTTTCAATTTTATATTTCATTTTGATTCCGATTCAACTTGATTCGAGTGTTCTTCCCAAATCTTCTAGCTCTAATTGGGATGTTCATTCACATTCCTAAGGCCAATGATGAAGCAAACATTGTATTTAAGCTTACTTGTTAACTAAGTCTCTCCAAAATTTTTTATTGACTTCAAATCCTTTGTCAGTTCTTACTCAATTTGTTTCGGATCTCCATCCGTAGCTTTTCTAACTCGAATTGGCATGTTAAATCACTTTCCAAGACAAATGATTAATCAAATTGTTCTATTTATGCTTACTTGTTCACCAAGTCTACCCAAAATGTATTATCAATTTGATATTTCATTTTGATGCCGATTCAATTATTTTGAGTGTTGTTCCCAAATCTTCTAGCTCTAATTGGGATGTTCATTCAGATTCCTAAGGCCAATGATGAACCAAACATTATATCTAAGGTTACTTGTTAACTAAGTCTCCCCAAAATTTGTTTTTGACTTCAAATTCTTTGTCAGCTTATTCAATTTGTTTCAATCTCCATCCGTAGCTTTTCTAACTCGAATTGGCATGTTAAGTCACTTTCCAAGACAAATGATCAATAAAATTGTTCTATTCATGCTTACTTGTTCACCAAGTCTACCCAAAATGTGTTTTCAATTTGATATTTCATTTTGATTCCGATTCAACTTGTTTCGAGTGTTCTTCCCAAATCTTCTCGCTCTAATTGGGGTCTTCATTAACATTCCTAAGGCCAATGATGAAGCAAACATTCTATTTAAGATTACCTGTTTACTAAGTCTCTCCAAAATTTGTATTTCTCTTCAAATTCTTTGTCAGTTCTGATTTAATTTGTTTTGAATCTCCATCCCCAGCTTTTCTAACTCGAATTGGCATGTTAAGTCACTTTCCAAGACAAATGATCAATAAAATTGTTCTATTCATGCTTACTTGTTCACCAAGTCTACCCAAAATGTGTTTTCAATTGGATATTTCATCTTGAATCCGATTCAACTTGTTTCGAGTGTTCTTCCCAAATCTTATAGCTCTAATTGGGATGTTCATTCACATTCCTAAGGCCAATGATGAACCAAACATTATATCTAAGGTTACTTGTTAACTAAGTCTCTCCAAATTTTGTTTTTAACTTCATATTCTTTGTCATTCTATTCAATTTGTTTCAATCTCCATTCGTAGCTTTTCTAACTCGAATTGGCATGTTGAATCACATTCCAAGGCATATGATCAATAAAATTGTTTTATTCGTGCTTACTTGTTCACCAAGCCTACCCAAAATGTGTTTTCAATTTTATATTTCATTTTGATGCCGATTCAACTGGTTTCGAGTGTTCTTCCCAAATCTTCTAGCTCTAATTGGGATGTTCATTCACATTCCTAACGCCAATGATGAAGCAAACATTGTATTTAAGCTTACTTGTTAACTAAGTCTCTCAAAATTTGTTTTTGACTTCAAATTCTTTGTCATTCTATTCAATTTGTTTCAACTCTCCATCTGTAGCTTTTCTAACTCGAATGGGCATGGTAAATCACTTTCCAAGACAAATGATCATTAAAATTGTTCTATTCATGCTTACTTGTTAATCAAGTCTACCCAAAATGTGTTTTCAATTTGATATTTCATTTTGATTCCGATTCAACTTGTTTCGAGTGTTCTTCCCAAATCTTCTAGCTCTAATTGGGATGTTCATTCACATTCCTAAGGTCAATGATGAACCAAACATTCTATTTAAGCTTACTTGTTAACTAAGTCTCTCTAAAATTTGTTTTTCATTTCAAATTCTTTGTCAGTTCTTATTCAATTTGTTTCGAATCTCCATCCGTAGCTTTTCTAACTCGAATTGGCATGTTAAATCACTTTCCAAGACAAATGATCAATAAAATTGTTATATTCTTGCTTACTTGTTCACCAAGTCTACCCAAAATTTGTTTTCAATTTGATATTTCATTTTGATTCCGATTCAACTTGTTTCGAGTGTTCTTCCCAAAGATTCTAGCTCTAATTGGGATGTTCATTCACATTCCTAAGGCCAATGATGAGGCAAACATTGTATTTAAGCTTACTTGTTAACTAAGTCTCTCCAAAATTTGTTTTTAACTTCAAATTCTTTGTTAGTTCTTATTCAATTTGTTTCGAATCTCCATCCGTAGCTTTTCTAACTCGAATTGGCATGTTAAATCACTTTCCAAGACAAATGAACAATAAAATTGTTCTATTCATGCTTACTTGTTCACCAAGTATACTCAAAATGTGTTTTCAATTTGATATTTCATTTTGATTATGATTCAACTTGTTTCGGGTGTTCTTCCCAAATCTTCTAGCTCTAATTGGGATGTTCATTCACATTCCTAAGGCCAATGATGAGGCAAACATTGTATTTAAGCTTACTTGTTAACTAAGTCTCTCCAAAAGTTGTTTTTAAGTTCAAATTCTTTGTCAGTTCTGATTCAATTTGTTTCAACTCTCCATCCGTAGCTTTTCTGAGTCGAATTGGCATGTTAAATCACTTTCCAAGACAAATGATCAATACAATTGTTCTATTCATGCTTACTTGTTCACCAAGTCTACCCAAAATGTGTTTTCAATTTGATATTTCATTTTGATTCGATTCAACTTGTTTCGAGTGCTCTTCCGAAATCTTCTAGCTCTAATTGGGATGTTCATTCACATTCCTAAGGCCAATGATGAGGCAAACATTGTATTTAAGCTTACTTGTTAACTAAGTCTCTCCAAAATTTGTTTTTCACTTCAAATTCTTTGTCAGTTCTTATTCAATTTGTTTCGAATCTCCATCCGCAGCTTTTCTAACTCGAATTGGCTTGTTGAACCACTTTCCAAGACAAATGATCAATAAAATTGTACTATTCATGCTTACTTGTTCACCAAGTCTACCCAAAATATGTTTTCAGTTTGATATTTCATTTTGATTCTGATCCAACTTGTTTCGAGCGTTCTTCCCATATCATCTAGCTCTAATTGGGATGTTCATTCACATTCCTAAGGCTAATTATGAACCAAACATTCTATTTAAGCTCACTTGTTAACTAAGTCCTACCAAAATATGTTTTTGACTTTAAATTCTTTGTCAGCTTATTCAATTTGTTTCAACTCTCCATCTGTAGCTTTTTTAACTCGAAGTGGCATGTTAAATCACTTTCCAAGACAAATGATCAATAAAATGTTCTATTCATGCTTACCTTTTCACCAAGTCTGCCCAAAATGCGTTTTCAATTTTATATTTCATTTTGATTCCGATTCAACTTGTTTTGAGTGTTCTTCCTAAATCTTCTAGCTCTAATGGGGATGTTCATTCACATTCCTAAGGCCAATGATGAAGCAAACATTGTATTTAAGCTTACTTGTTAAGTCAGTCTTTCTAAAATTTGTTTTTGACTTCAAATTCCTTGTCAGTTCTAATTCAGTTTCTTTAGACTCTCCATCCGTAGCTTTCTTAACTCGAATTGGCATGTTAAATCACTTTCCAAGACAAATGATCAATAAAATTGTTCTATCCATGCTTACTTGTTCACCAAGTCTACCCTAAATGTGTTTTCAATTTTATATTTCATTTTGATTCTGATTCAACTTATTTCGAGTGTTCTTCCCAAATCTTCTAGCTCTAATGGGGATTTTCATTCACATTTCTAAGGCCAATGATTATGCAAACATTGTATTTAAGCTTACTTGTTAACTACGTCTCTCCAAAATTTGTTTTTGACTTCAAATTCTTTGTCGTTCTATTCAATTTGTTTCGAATCTCCATTCGTTGCTTTTCCAACTAGAATTGGCATGTTAAATCACTTTCCATGTTAAATGGTCAATAAAATGTTCTATTCATGCTTAGTTGGTCACCAGATCTACCCAAAATGTGTTTTCAATTGGATATTTCATTTTGATTCCGATTCAACTTGTTTCGAGTGTTCCTCCCAAATGTTCTTACTCTAATTGGGATGTTCATTCACAATTCTAAGGCCAATGATGAAGCAAACATTGTATTTAAGCTTACTTGTTGACTAATTCTCTCCACAATTTGTTTTTGACTTCAATTTCTCTGTCAGCTCTTACTCAATTTGCTTTGAATCTCCATCCGTAACTTTTTTAACTCGATTTGGCATGTTAAATCACTTTCCAACACAAATGATCAATAAAATTGTTCTATTCATGCTTACTTGCTCACCAAGTCTACCCAAAATGTGTTTTCAATTGGATAATTCATTTTGATTCCGATTCAACTTGTTTCGAGTGTTCTTCCCAAATCTTCTAGCTCTAATTGGGATGTTCATTCACATTCCTAAGGGCAATGATGAAGCAAACATTGTATTTATGCTTACTTGTTAACTAAGTATCACCAAAATTTGTTTTTGACTTCAAATCCTTTGTCGCTTACTCAATTTGTTTCGAATCTCCATCCGTAGTATCTGTAACTCGAATTTTCATGTTAAATCACTTTCCAAGAAAATTGTTCTATTCATGCTTACTTGTTCACCAAGTCTACCCAAAATGTGTTTTCAATTTGATATTTCATTTTGATTCCGATTCAACTTGTTTCGAGTGTTCTTCCCAAATCTTCTAGCTCTAATTGGGATGTTCATTCACATTCCTAAGGTCAATGATGAAGCAAACATTGTATTTAAGCTTACTTCTTAACTAAGTCTCTCCAAATTTTGTTTTTAACTTCAAATTATTTGTCATTTATTCAATTTGTTTCGAATCTCCATTCGTTGCTTTTCTAACTCGAATTGGCATGTTAAATCACTTTCCAAGACAAATGATCAATAAAATGTTCTATTCATGCTTACTTGCTCACCAGGTCTACCCAAAATGTGCTTTCAATTGGATATTTCAGTTTGATTCCGATTCAACTTGTTTCGAGTGTTCTTCCCAAATCTTCTAGCTCTAATTGGGATGTTCATTCACATTCCTAAGGTCAATGATGAAGCGAACATTGTATTTAAGCTTACATGTTAACTAAGTCTCCTCAAAATTTCTTATTGACTTCAAATTCTTTTCAGTTTATTCAATTTGTTTCAATCTCCATCCGTAGCTTTTCTAACTTGAATTGGCATGTTAAATCACTTTCCAAGACAAATGATCAATAAAATTGTTCTATTCATGCTTACTTGTTCACCAAGTCTACCCAAAATGTGTTTTCAATTTGATATTTCATTTTGATTCCGATTCAACTTGTTTCGAGTGTTCTTCCCAAATCTTCTAGCTCTAATTGGGATGTTCATTCACATTCCTAAGGCCAATGATGAACCAAACATTCTATTTAAGCTTACTTGTTAACTCATTCTTTCCAAAATTTGTTTTTGACTTCCAATTCTTTGTCATTCTATTCAATTTGTTTCAATCTCCATCCGTAGCTTTTCTAACTCGAATTGGCATGTTAAATCACTTTCCAAGATAAATGATCAATAAAATTGTTCTATTCATGCTTACTTGTTCACCAAGTCTACCCAAAATGTGTTTTCAATTGGATATTTCATTTTGATTCTGATTCAACTTGTTTCGAGTGTTCTGCCCAAATCCTCTAGCTCTTATTGGGATGTTCATTCACATTTCTAAGGCCAATGATGAAGCAAACATTGTATTTAAGCTTACTTGTTAACTAAGTCTCTCAAAAATTTGTTTTTGACTTCAAATTCTTTTTCAGTTCTGATTCAATTTATTTCGAATCTCCATCCGTAGCTTTTTTAACTCGAATTGGCATGTCAAATCTCTTTCCAGGATAAATGATCAATTAAATTGTTCTATTCTTGCTTACTTGTTCACCAAGTCTACCCAAAATGTGTTTTCAATTTTATATTTCATTTCAATTTCGATTCAACTTGTTTCGAGTGTTCTTCCCAAATCTTCTAGCTCTAATTGGGATGTTCGTTCACATTCCTAAGGCCAATGATGAAGCAAACATTGTATTTAAGCTTACTTGTTAACTAAGTCTCATCAAAATTCGTTTTTGATTTCAAATTCTTTGTTTTCTTACTCATTTTGTTTCAAATCTCCATCCGTAGCTTTTCTAACTCGAATTGGCATGTTAAATCACATTCCAACATAAATGACCAATAAAATTGTTCTATTCATGCTTACTTGTTCACCAAGTCTACCCAAAATGTGTTTTCAATTTTATATTTCATTTTGATTCCGATTCAACTTGTTTCGAGTGTTCTTCCCAAATCTTCTAGCTCTAATTGGGATGTTCATTCACATTCCTAAGGCCAATGATGAAGCAAACATTGTATTTAAGCTTACTTGTTAACTAAGTCTCTCCAAAATTTGTTTTTGACTTCAAATTCTTTGTCATTTATTCAATTTGTTTCAATCTCCATCCGCAGCTTTTCTAAACCGAATTGGCATGTTAAATCACTTTCCAAGACAAATGATCAATAAAATTGTTCTATTCATGCTTACTTGTTCACCAAGTCTACCCAAAATGTGTTTTCAATTTGATATTTCATTTTGATTCCGATTCAACTTGTTTCGAGTGTTCTTCCCAAATCTTCTAGCTCTAATTGGGATGTTCATTCACATTCCTAAGGCCAATGATGAAGCAAACATTGTATCTAAGCTTACTTGTTAAATAGGTCTCTCCAAATTTTGTTTTTAACTTCAAATTCTTTATCAATTGTTATTCAATTTGTTTCGAATCTCCATTCGTTGCTTTTCCAACTGGAATTGGCATGTTAAATCACTTTCCAAGTTAAATGGTCAATAAAATGTTCTATTCATGCTTACTTGTTCACCAGGTCTACCCAAAATGTGTTTTCAATTTGATATATCGTTTTGATTCCGATTCAACTTGTTTCGAGTGTTCTTCCCAAATCTTCTAGCTCTAATTGGGATGTTCATTCACATTCCTAAGGCCAATGGTGAAGCAAACATTGTATCTAAGCTTACTTGTTAAATAGGTCTCTCCAAATTTTGTTTTTAACTTCAAATTCTTTGTCGCTCTATTCAATTTGTTTCGAATCTCCATCCGTAGCTTTTCTTACTCGAATTGGCATGTTAAATCACTTTCCAAGACAAATGATCAATAAAATTGTTCTATTCATGCTTACTTGTTCACCAAGTCTACCCAAAATGTGTTTTCAATTTGATATTTCAATTTGATTCCGATTCAACTTGTTTCGAGTGTTCTTCCCAAATCTTCTAGCTCTAATTGGGATGTTCATTCACATTCCTAAGGCCAATGATGAAGCAAACATTGTATTTAAGCTTACTTGTTAACTAAGTCTCTCCAAAATTTGTCTTTGACTTCAAATTCTTTGTCTCTATTCAATTTGTTTCAACTCTCCATCTGTAGCTTTTCTAACTCGAATTGGCATGTTAAATCACTTTCCAAGACAAATGTTCAAGAAAATTGTTCTATTCATGCTTACTTGTTCACCAAGTCTACCCAAAATGTGTTTTCAATTTGATATTTCAATTTGATTCCGATTCAACTTGTTTCGAGCGTTCTTCCCAAATCATCTAGCTCTAATTGGGATGTTCATTCACATTCCTAAGGCTAATTATGAACCAAACATTCTATTTAAGCTTACTTGTTAACTTAGTCTCTCCAAAATTTGTTTTTGACTTCAAATTCTTTGTCACTTCTATTTCAATTTGTTTCAACTCTCCATCCGTAGCTTTTCCAACTCGAATTGGCATGTTAAATCACTTTCCAAGACAAATGATCAATATAATTGTTCTATTCATCCTTACTTGGTCACCAAGTCTACCAAAAATGTGTTTTCAATTTTATATTTCATTTTGATTCCGATTCAACTTATTTTGAGTGTTCTTCCCAAATCTTCTAGCTCTAATTGGGATGTTCATTCACATTTCTAAGGCCAATGATGAAGCAAACATTGTATTTAAGCTTACTTGTTAACTAAGTCTCTCCGAAATTTGTTTTTGACTTCAAATTCTTTGTCAGTTCTTATTCAATTTGTTTCGAATCTCCATCCGTAGCTTTTCTAACTCGAATTGGCATGTTAAATCACTGTCCAAGACAAATGATCAATAAAATTGTTCTATTCACGCTTACTTGGTCACCAAGTCTACCCAAAATGTGTTTTCAAATTCATATTTCATTTTAACTCCGATTAAGCTTGTTTTGAGTCCTCTTCCCAAATCTTCTAACTCTAATTGAGATGTTCATTCACATTCCTAAGGCCAACGATGAACCAAACATTCTATTTAAGCTTACTTGTTAACTTAGTCTTTCCAAAATTTATTTTTGACTTTAAATTCTTTCTCAGTATTGATTCAATTTGTTTGGACTCTCCATCCGTAGCTTTTCTAACCCAAATTGGCATGTTAAATCACTTTCCAAGCCAAATGATCAACAAAATTGTTCTATTCATGCTTACTTGTTCACCAAGTCTACCCAAAATGTGTTGTCAATTTGATATTTCACATCGATTACGATTCAACTTGTTTCGAGTTTTCTTCCCAAATGTTCTAGCTCTAATTGGGATTTTCATTCACATTCCTAAGGCCAATGATGAAACAAACATTGTATTTAAGCTTACTTGTTAACTAAGTCTCTCCAAAATTTTTTTTTAACTTCAAATTCTTTGTCGCCTTATTCAATTTGTTTCGAATCTCCATCCGTAGCTTTTCTAACCCGAATTGGCATGTTAGATGACTTTTCAAGACAATTGATCAATAAAATTGTTCTATTCATGCTTACTTGCTCACCAAGTCTACCCAAAATGTGTTTTCAATTTGATACTTCGTTTTGATTCCGATTCAACTTGTTTCGAGTGTTCTTCCCAAATGTTCTAGCTCTAAGTGGGATTTTCATTCACATTCCTAAGGCCAATGATGAAGCAAACATTCTATTTAAGCTTACTTGTTAACTAAGTCTCTCAAAATTTGTTTTTAACTTCAAATCCTTTTCAGTTCTTACTCAATTTGTTTCGGATCTCCGTCCGTAGCTTTTCTAACTCGAATTGGCATGTTAAATCACTTTCCAAGACAAATGATGAATAAAATTCTTCTATTCATGCTTACTTGCTCACCAAGTCTACCCAAAATGTGTTTTCAATTTGATCTTTCGTTTTGATTCCGATTCAACTTGTTTCGAGTGTTCTTCCCAAATCTTGAAGCTCTATTTGGGATGTTCATTCACATTCATAAGGCCAATGATGAAGCAAACATTGTATTTAAGCTTACTTGTTAACTAAGTCTCTCCAAAATTTGTTTTTGACTTCAAATTCTTTGTCAGTTCTTACTCAATTTGTTTCGAATCTCCATCCGTAGCTTCTGTAACTCGAATTGGCATGTTAAATCACTTTCCAAGACAAATGATCAATAAAATTGTTCTATTCATGCTTACTTGCTCACCAAGTCTACCCAAAATGTGTTTTCAATTTGATATTTCATTTTGATCCCGATTCAACTTGTTTCGAGTGTTCTTCCCAAATGTTCTAGCTCTAATTGGGATGTTCATTCACATTCCTAAGGCCAATGATGAAACAAACATTGTATTTAAGCTTACTTGTTAACTAAGTCTCTCCAAAATTTTTTATTGACTTCAAATTCTTTGTCAGTTCTTACTCAACTTGTTTCAAATCTATATCCGTAGCTTTTCTAACTCGAATTGGCAGGTTAAATCACTTTCTAAGACAAATGATCAATAAAATTGTTCTATTCATGCTTACTTGCTCACCAAGTCTACCCAAAATGTGTTTTCAATTGGATATTTCATTTTGATTCCGATTCAAGTTGCTTCGAGTGTTCTTCCCAAATCTTCTAGCTCTAATTGGGATGTTCATTCACATTCCTAAGGCCAATGATGAAGCAAACATTGTATTTAAGCTTACTTGATAACTAAGTCTCTCCAAAATTTGTCTTTGACTTCAAATTATTTGTCGCTTACTCAATTTGTTTCGAATCTCCCTCCGTAGCTTTTCTAACTCGAATTGGCATGTTTAATCGCATTCCAACACAAATGATCAGTAAAATTGTTCTATTCACGCCTACTTGGTTGCCAAGTCTACCCAAAATGCGTTTTCAATTGGATATTTCATTTTGATTCCGATTCAACTTGTTTCGAGTTTTCTTCCCAAATCTTCTAGCACTAATTGGGATGTTCATTCACATTTCTAAGGCCAATGATGAAGCAAACATTGTATTTAAGCTTACTTGTTAACTAAGTCTTTCCAAAATTTGTTTTTGACTTCAAATTCTTTGTCAGTTCTAATTCAATTTTTTTCGACTCTCCATCCGTAGCTTTTCTAACTCGAATTGGCATGTTAAATCACTTTCCAAGACAAATGTTCAAGAAAATTGTTCTATTCATGCTTACTTGTTCACCAAGACTACCTAAAATGTGTTTTCAATTGGATATTTCATCTTGATTGCGATTCAACTTGTTTCGAGTGTTCTTCCCAAATCTTATAGCTCTAATTGGGATGTTCATTCACATTGCTAACGCCAATGATGAACCAAACATTGTATTTAAGCTTAGCTGTTAACTAAGTCTCTCCAAAATTTGTTTTTGACTTCAAATTCTTTGTCAGTTCTTATTCAATTTGTTTCGAATCGCCATCCGTAGCTTTTCTAACTCGAATTGGCATGTTAAATCACTTTCCAAGACAAATGATGAATAAAATTATTCTATTCATGCTTACTTGTTCACCATCTCTACCCAAAATGTGTTCTCAATTTGATAGTTCATTTTGATTTCGATTCAACTTGTTTCGAGTGTTCTTCCCAAATCTTCTAGCTCTAATTGGGATGTTCATTCACATTTCTAAGGCCAATGATGAAGCAAACATTGTATTTAAGCTTACTTGTTGACTAAGTATCTCCAAAATTTGTTTTTAACTTCAAATTCTTTGTCATTCTATTCAATTTGTTTCGAATCTCCATCCGTAGCTTTTCTAACTCGAATTGGCATGTTAAATCACTTTCAAAGACAAATGATCAATAAAATTGTTCTATTCATGCTTACATGTTCACCAAGTCTACCCAAAATGTGTTTTCAATTTTATATTTCATTTTATTCCGATTCAACTTGTTTCGAGTGTTCTGCCCAAATCTTCTAGCTCTTATTGGGATGTTCATTCACATTTCTAATGCCAATGATGAAGTAAACATTGTATTTAAGCTTACTTGTGAACTAAGTCACTCCAAAATTTGTTTTTAACTTCAAATTCTTTCTCATTTCATATTCAATTTGTTTCAGATCTCCATCCGTAGCTTTTTTAACTCGAATTGGCATGTTAAATGACTTTCCAAGACAAATGATCAAAAAAATTGTTCTATTCATGCTTACTTGTTCACCAAGTCTACCCAAAATGTGTTTTCTATTTCATATTTCATTTTGATTCCGATTCAACTTGTTTCGAGTGTTATTCCCAAATCTTCTAGCTGTAATTGGGATGTTCATTCGCATTCCTAAGGCCAATGATGAACCAAACATTGTATTTAAGCTTACTTGTTAACTAAGTCTTTCAAAATTTGTTTTTGACCTCAAATTCTTTGTCAGTTCTGATTCAATTTGTTTAGACTCCTCATCCGTAGCTTTTTTAACTCGAATTGGCATGTTGAATCACATTCCAAGACAAATGATCAATAAAATTGTTTTATTCAACCTTACTTTTTCACCAAGTCTACCCAAAATGCGTTTTCAAATTTATATTTCATTTTGATTCCGATTCAACTTGTTTCAAGTGTTCTTCCCAAATCTTCTAGCTCTAATTGGGATGTTCATTCACATTTCTAAGGCCAATGATGAAGCAAATGTTGTATTTCAGCTTACTTGTTGACTATGTCTCTCCAAAATTTGTTTTTGACTTCAAATTCTTTTCGCTTCTATTCAATTTGTTTCGACTCTCCATCCGTAGCTTTTTTAACTCGAATGGGCATGTTAAATGACTTTCCGAGACAAATGATCAATAAAATTGTTCTATTCATGCTTACTTGTTCACAAAGTCTACCAAATATATGTTTTTAATTTGATATTTCATTTTGATTCTGATTCAACTTGTTTTGAGTGTTCTTCCCAAATCTTCTAGCTCTAATTGGGATGTTCGTTCACATTCCTAAGGCCAATGATGAAGCAAACATTGTATTTATGCTTACTTGTTAACTAAGTGTCACCAACATTTGTTTTTGACTTCAAATACTTTGTCAGTTCTTACTCAATTTGCTTCGAATCTCCATCCGTAGATTTTCTAACTCGAATTGGCATGTTAAATCACTTTTCAACACAAATCATCAATAAAATTGTTCTACCCAGAACGTGTTTTTAATTGGATATTTCATTTTGATTCCGATTCAACTTGTTTCGAGTGTTCTCCCAAATCTTCTAGCTCTAATTGGGATGTTCATTCACATTCCTAAGGCCAATGATGAAGCAAACATTGTATTTAAGATTACTTGTTAACTAAGTCTCTTCGAAATTTGTTTTCGACTTCTAATTCTTTGTCAGTTCTATTTCAATTTGTTTCGACTCTCCATCCGTAGCTTTTTTAACTCGAATTGACACGTTAAATCACTTTCCAACACAAATGATCAATAAAATTATTCTATTCATGTTTACTTGCTCACCAAGTCTACCCAAAATGTGTTTTCAATTGGATATTTCATTTTGATCCCGATTCAAATAGTTTCGAGTGTTTTCACCAATCTTCTAGCTCTAATTGGGATGTTCATTCACATTCCTAAGGCCAATGATGAAGCAAACATTGTATTTAAGCTTACTTGTTGACTAAGTCTCTCCACAATTTGTTTTTGACTTCAAATTCTTTGTCAGCCTTATTCAATTTTTTTCTGATCTCCATCTATCGCTTTTCTAACACTAATTAAGTATTAAATCACTTTCCAAGAAAGATGATCAATAAAAAGTTCTGTTCACGCCAGCCGTTCACCAAGCCTACTCTAAAAGTCTTTTTCAATTTTATATTTCATTTCAATTCGAATTCAACTTGTTTTCAAAGTTCCTCCTAAATCTTCTAGCTCTAATTGCAATATTAATTCACCTTCCTAAGGCCAATAAATGAATAAAATGTTCTTCTCTTAAGCTTACTTGTTATTCAAGTTCCTCTCGAAAATGTATTTTTGACTTTCAATTCCTTTTTCAATTTCGATTTAATTTGTTTCAATCTCCATCCATAGCCTTTCTAACTCGAATTGGCATGTTAAATCACTTTCCAAGACAGATGATCATAATAAAAAAGTTCTATTTATATATAGCTTGTTCACCAAGTCCACCCAAAATGTGTTTTCAATTTTATATTTCTTTTCAATTTGAATTCAACTTGTTTTCAATGTCCTTCCCAAATCTTCTCAAGCTTTAATTGGCATGCTAATTGACTTTCCTAAGGCCACGCAATGATGAAGCAAATGTTCTTCTTGAAGCCATTTGTTGCTTAAGTCTCTCCTAAATGTGTTTTTGACTTCCTCAATTTTTTTTTTTTCAATTAAGATTTAATTTGTTTTGAATCACCATTCGTAGCTTTTGCGACTTAATTGGCATGTTAACTGTTCTTCCAAGATATAAGATCAATAAAATTGTTCTATTCAGTGTTTGCTTATTCATCATGTTCACCTAAAATGTGTTTTGAATTTGATATATCATTGCAATGTACTTCAACTTATTTCGATTGTTCTCCTCCCTAACCTTCTACCTCTAATTGGGATATTCATTCACATTTCTAAGGCCAATGATGAAGTAAATATTCTATTTAAGCCATTTGTTAATTAAGTTCCCTCCAAAAATATGTTTTTGACTTCCAATTCTTTTTTCTTCAGTTTTGATTCAATTTCTTTCAATCTCCATCCTGTGAAGCTTTTCAAACTCGAATTGGCATGTTAAATAACTTTCTAAGACAATTGATCAAAAATATTCTTCTATTCATTCTTTCTTGTTCACCAAGTCCGCCTAAAATGTTTTCTTTTCAATTTTATATTTCATTTCGATTCTTAATTCAACTTGTTTCGAACGCTCTTCCCAAATCTTCTAGCTCTAATTGGGTATGTTATTTGACATTCCTAAGGCTAATGATGGAGCAAATAATCTATTTAATCTTTACTTGTTAAATAAGTCTTCTCCAAAATTTATTTTTGACATCAACTTCTTTACGGGCTTGTGATTCAATTTGTTTCTAAACTCTTGATCCATATCTTTTTCTAACCACCAATTGGCAGTGTTAAATCACTTTCCAAGACAAATGATCACTGTAAATTTTTCTTTATCCATAAGCTTATTTATTCACTAAGTCCACCCAAAATGTGTTTTCAATTTGATATTTCTTTTTCAATTCGAATTCAACTTTGTTTCGAATGTCCTTCCCCAAATCTTCAAGCTTTAATTCGCATGCTAATTGACTTTCCTAAGGCCAATAATGAAGCAAACATGTTCTTCCTTAAGCTTACTGGTTATTTAAGTCTCTCCAAAATGTGTTTTTGACTTCTAATTTTTTTTCAATTAAGATTTAATTTGTTTGTTTGAATCACCATTCGTAGCTTTACTAACTAAATTGGCATGTTAAATCACTTTCCCAAGATATAAGATCAATAAAAAGTTCTATTCTATGTTTGCTTGTTGGCCAATATGTTCACCTAAAATGCTTTGAAACTTTATACTTCATTGCAATGTAAGCTCCTAACTTTGTTTCGATTGCTCTTCCTAAACCTTTCTACCTCTAATTGGGATATTCATTCACATTTCTACAATAATGATGAAGCAAACATCTCTATTTAAGCCATTTGTTAACCAAGTCTCTCCAAAATTTGTTTTTGACTTCCACCCTTCTTCAGTTTTGATTCAATTTCTTTCAATGAATCTCCATCCTGTAGCTTTTCTAAATCGAATTACATGTTAAATCAATTTCCAAGACAATTGATCAATAAAATTATTCTATCTATGCTTACTTGTTCACTAAGTCTGCTCCAAATGTGTTTTTCAATTTTATATTTCATTTTCATTCTAATTCAACTTGTTTCTAACGCTCTTCCCAAATCTTCTAGCTCTAATTGGGATGTTATTTGAGATTCCTAAGGCTAATGATGGAGCAAACAATCTATTTAAGCTTACTTGTTAAATAAGTCTCTCCAAAATTTACTTTTGACATCAACTTCTTTATAGCTGTAGATTCAATTTGTTTCAAACTCCATCCATATCTTTTCTAACTCTAATTGGCATGTTAAATCACTTTCCAAGATAAATGATCAAAAAAATTATTCTATTCATGCTTTCTTGTTTACCAAGTCTGCCCAAAATGTGTTTTCAATTTTATATGTCATTTCGATTCTGAATCAACTTGTTTCGAATGTCCTTCCCAAATCTTCCAGCTCTAATTAGGATGTTAATTGATATTCTTAAGGCCAATGATGAAGCAAACATTCTATTTCAGCATACTTGTTAACTAAGTCTCTCCAAAATTTGTTTTTGACTTCCAATTCCTTGTCAGTTCTGATTCAATTTGTTTCAATCTTATCCGTATCTTTTTTGTAACTCTAATTGGCATGTTAAATCACTTTCCAAGATAAATGATCAATAAAATTGTTCTATTTATGATTACTTATTCACCATGTCCCGCCAAAAATGTGTTTTCTTTCAATTTTATATTTCACATCGATTACGATTCAACTTGTTTCAAGTGTTCTCCCCAAACCTTCTACCTGTAATTGGGATATTCATTCACATTCCTAAGGGGCAATTTTGGAGCAAACATTCTATTTAAGCTTACTTGTTAACTAAGTTCCTCCAAAAATTTGTTTTTGACTTCAAATTCTTTGTCGGCCTATTCAATTAGTTTCTAATATCCATCCATAGCTTTTTCTTAACCTTAATGGGCATGTTAAATGACTTTCCAAGTGACAAATGCATCAATAAAATTGTTCTATCTTATGCTTACTTGTCCGCCAAAGTCTACCCAAAATATGTTTTCGATTTGATATTTTCATTTGATTCTCGATTGAACTTGTTTCGAGCGCTCTTCCCAAATCTTCTAAACTCTCTAATTGGGATGTTGACTCACATTTCTAAGGTCAATGATGAAGCAAAAATTCTATTCAAGCTTTCATGTTAGAACTATGTCTCTCCAACATTTGCTGTCGATTTCCAATTCCTTGTCGCTTCCGATTCAATTTCTTTTGAATTTCCATCCTGTGAGTTTTTCTAACCCAAATTGGAATAAGTAAATCACTTTCCAAGATAAATGATCAATAAAATTGTTCTATCCACGCTTACTTGTTCACCATGTCTACCCAAAATGTGTTTTCAATTTTTTATTTCATTTCGATTCCGATTCAACTTGTTTCAAATGTCCTTCACAAATCTTCCAGCTCTAATTGGGATGTTAATTGACATTTCTAAGGCCACTGATGAACCAAACTTTGTATTTAAGCTTACTGGTTAAGTAAGTCTCTCCAAAATTTGTTTTAATTTGCAATTCTTGTTTCGCTTTGAATCAATTTGTTTCGAATCTCTATCTGTAGCGTTTCTAACTCGAATTGGCATGTTAAATCACTTTCCAAGATAAATTATCAATAAAGTTGTGCTATTTGTGCATACTTGTTCACCAAGTCTACTCAAAATGTAAGTTCAATTTCATATTTCATTTCGATTCGATTCAACTTGTTTCAGAGTGTCCTTCCCAAATCTTCTAGCCTCAAATTCGGGATGTTAATTGATATTCTTAAGGCTAATGATCAACCCAACATTCCATTTAAGCTTACTTCTTAACTAAGTCTCTCCAAAATTTGTTTTTGACTTGCAATTCTTTTTCAGTTTTGAATCAATTTGTTTCGAATCTCTATCTGTAGCTTTTCTAACTCGAATTGGCATGTTAAATCACTTTCCAAGATAAATTATCAATAAAGTTGTTCTATTTATGCATACTTGTTCACCAAGCTCCTACTTCAAAATGTGTGTTCAATTCTTATATTTCATTTCGATTCTCATTCAACTTGTTTCGTATGTCCTTCCTAAAATCTTCTAGCTCTAATTGGGATGTTAATTATTATTCTTTAAGGCCAATGATCAACTAAACATTCCATTTAAGCTTACTTCTTAACTAAGTCTCTCCAAAATTTGTTTTTGACTTGCAATTCTTTGTCAGCCTTTTTCCTGAACTAATTTGTTTCTAATCTCCATTCGTAGCTTTTCTAACCTCGAATTGGCCTGTTAAATCACTTTCCAAGATAAATTATCAATAAAGTTGTTCTATTTATGCATACTTGTTCACCAAGTCTACTCAAAATGGGTGTTCAATTTCATATTTCATTTCGATTCCGATTCAACTTGTTTCTCGTATGTCTTCCTAAATCTTTCTAGTTCTAATCGATGTTAATTGACATTCTTAAGGCTAATGATCAAATCAAACATTCCATTTAAGCTTACTTCTTAACCAAGTCTCTCCAAAATTTGTTTTTGACTGTAATTCTTTCGCTTTGAATCAATTTGTTTCAAATTCCTCTATCTCGTAGCTTTTCTAACTCCTAATTGGCATGTTAAATCACTTTCCAAGATAAATTATCAATAAAGTTGTTTCTATTTATGCATACTTGTTCTCACCAAAGTCTACTCAAAATGGGTGTTCAATTTTATATTTCATTTCGATTCCGATTCAACTTTGTTTCGTATGTCCTTCCTGCAAATTTTCTTTAGCTCTAATTGGATGTTAATTGATATTCCTAAGGCTACTGATCAACCAAACATTCCATTTAAGCTTACTTAATCATTAAGTCTCTCCAAAATTTGCTTTTGACTTGGCAATTCTTTGTCAGCTTTTGGAATCAATTTGTTTCAATCTCTATCTGTAGTTTTTCTAACTCGAATTGGCATGTTAAATCACTTTCCAAGATAAATGATTACAATGTGTTGTTCTATTTGTGATACTTGAATTCACCAAGTCTAATAAAAATTGGGTGTTCAATTTTATATTTCATTTGATTCCGATTCAACTTGTGCCTCAGAGTGTCCTTCCTTAAATTTTCTAGCTTTCTAATTGGGATGTTAATTATTATTCTTAAGGCTAATGATCAACCAAACATTGTATCTCCAAGCTTACTTCTTTAACTAAGCCTCTCCAAAATTTGTTTTTGACTGCAAATTCTTTTTCGGCTTTTGAATCAATTTGTTTCCAAATCTCTATCCTGTAGCTTTTCAACTCGAATTGGCATAAAGAATCACTTTCCAAGATAAATTATCAATAAAGTTGTTCTATTTATATTACTCTGTTCACCAAGTCTACTCAAAATGGGTGTCTAATTTTATATTTCATTTCGATTCTCGATTCAACTTGTTTCAGAGTGTCCTTCCCCAAATCTTCTAAATTTAATTGGGATGTTAATTGATATTCCTTAAGGCTAATGATCAACCAAACATTCCATTTAAGCTTTATTTCTTAACCAAGTCTCTCCAAAATTTGTTTTTGACTTGCAATTCTTTTTTCGTTCTTGAATCAATTTGTTTCAATTTAGTTCCGTAGAATTTCTAATCTCGAATTGGCATGTTAAATCACTTTCCAAGATAAATTATCAATAAAGTTGTTCTCGCTTTATGCAAACTTGTTCACCAAGTCTACTCAAAATGTGTGTTCAATTTTATATTCTCATTTCGATTCTCGATTCAACTTGTTTCCGTATGTCCTTCCCAAATTTTCTAGTTCTAATCGGGATGTTAATTGGATATTCTTAAGGCTAATGATCAACCAAACATTCTATTTAAGCTTACTTCTTAACTAAGTCTCTCCGGTACTGGCTTTGACTGGTAATTCTTTGTCAGTTTTGAATCAATTTGTTTCAAATCTC
The DNA here is from genome assembly GCA_031216115.1 of Senna siamea. NCBI lineage: Eukaryota > Viridiplantae > Streptophyta > Magnoliopsida > Fabales > Fabaceae > Senna > Senna siamea. Next base: position 21,936,715 of record CM062361.1, on the reverse strand, counting down.
TATCCTGTAGCCTTTTCTAACTCGAATTGGCATGTTAAATCACTTTCCAAGATAAATTATCAATAAAAGTTGTTTCTATTTATGCATACTTGCTCACCAAAGTCTACTCAAAATGGGGGTGTTCAATTTTATATTTCATTTCCCATTCCCGATTCAACTTGTTTCTCAGAGTGTCCTTCCTGCAAATCTTCTAGCTCTAATCGGGATGTTTAATTGATATTCTTAAGGCTAATGATCAACCAAACATTCCATTTAAGCTTTACTTCTTAACTGTGTTTCCCAAAAATTTGTTTTCAATTTTGCACCATTTTCGCTGAATCAATTTGTTTCTAATCTCCATCCGTCCGTAGCTTTTCTAAACTCTAATTGGGCATGTGTTAAATCACTTTCCAAGATAAATTATCAATCAAAGTTGTTCTATTTGTGCATACTTGTTCACCAAGTTCACTCAAAATGGGTGTGTTCAATTTGATATTTTTCATTTCGATTCGATTCAATCCTGTTTTCGTATGTCCTTCCCAAATTTTCTAACTCTAATCGGGATGTTAATTGGATATTCTTAAGGCTAATGATCAACCAAACATTCCATTTAAGCTTTACTTCTTTAACCAAGTCAAGTCTCCAAAATTTGTTTTTGACTTGCAATTCTTTTTCAGTTTTGAATCAATTTGTTTCGAATCTCTATCTGTAGCTTTTCTAACTCGAATTGGCATGTTAAATCACTTTCCAAGATAAATGATCAAAAAAAATATTCTATCCATGCTTTCTTGTTCACCAAGTCTGCCCAAAATGTGTTTTCAATTTTATATTTCATTTCGATTCTGATTCAACTTGTTTCGAATGTTCTTCCCAAATCTTCTAGCTCTAATTGGGATGTTAATTGATATTCTTAAGGCCAATGATCAACTAAACATTCCATTTAAGCTTACTTCTTAACTAAGTCTCTCCAAAATTTGTTTTTGACTTGCAATTCTTTTCATTGAATCAATTTGTTTCAAATCTCTATCCGTGAGTTTTTCTAACCTCGAATCGCCTCGTTAAATCACTTTTCCAAGAGATAAATTATCAAACAAAGCCGTTTCTATTTGTGCATACTTGTTCACCAAGTCTACTCAAAATGGGTGTTCAATTTTATATTTCATTTCGATTCTGATTCAACATGTTTCGTATGTCCTTCCCAAATCTTCTAGCTTTAATTGGGATGTTAATTGATTTTCCTAAGGGCTAATGATCAACCAAACATTCCATTTTAAGTTTACTTCTAACTAAGTCTCTCCAAAATTTGTTTTTGACTTGCAATTCTTTGTCAGTTTGAACTAATTTGTTTTAATCTCTATCTGTAGCTTTTCTAACTCGAATTGGGCATGTTAAATCACTTTTCCAAGATAAATTATCAATAAAGTTGTTCTATTTGTGCTTACAATTTGTTCACCAAGTCTACTCAAAAATGGGTGTTCAATTTTATATTTCATTTCGATTCTCGATTCAACTTGTTTCAGAGTGTCCTTCCCAAATCTTTCTAGCTCTAATTGGGATGTTAATTGATATTCTTAAGGCCAATGATGAACCAAACATTCCATTTAAGCTTACTTGTTAACTACTAGTCTCTCCAAAAATTTGTTTTTGACTGCAAATTCTTTTTCGGCTTTGAATCAATTTGTTTGAATTCCCATTCGTAGCTTTTTCTAACTCGAATTGGCATGTTAAATCACTTTCCAAGATAAATTATCAATAAAGTTGTTCTATTTATGACAGCTTGTTCACCAAGTCTACTCAAAATGGGTGTTCAATTTCATATTTCATTTCGATTCTGGACCAACTTGTTTCGCATGTCCTTCCCAAATCTTCTAGCTCTAATTGGGATGTTAATTGATATTCTTAAGGCTAATGATCAAATCAAACATTCCATTTAAGCTTACTTGTTAACTAAGTCTCTCCAAAATTTGTTTTTTGACCTGTAATTTCATTTTCAGTCTTTGAATCAATTTGTTTCAATCTCTATCTCAGCTTTTCTAACTCGAATCAGTCTGCTAAATCACTTTCCAAGATAAAATTATCAATAAAGTTGTTCTATTTATGCATACTTGTTCACCAAGTCTACTCAAAAATGGGTGTTCATCTTTATATTTCTACTTCGACTGGACTCAATTTATTTCGTGATGTCCCTTCCCAAATCTTCTAGTCTTCCACTGGGATGTTAATTGATATTCTTAAGGCTAATGATCAACCAAACATTCCATTTAAGCTTACTTCTTAACTAAGTCTCTCCAAAATTTGTTTTTGACTTGCAATTCTTTTTCAGTTTTGAATCAATTTGTTTCGAATCTCCATCTGTAGCTTTTCAAACCCGAATTGGCATGTTAAATCACTTTCCAAGGAAAATTATCAATAAAGTTGTTCTATTCATGCTTACTTGTTCACCAAGTCTACCCAAAATGTGTTTTCAATTTTATATTTCACATCAATTACGATTCTACTTGTTTCGACTGTTCTCCCCAAACCTTCTGCCTCTAATTGGGATATTCATTCACATTTTGAAGGCCAATGACGAAGCAAACATTCAATTTAAACTTACTTGTTAACTAAGTCTCTCCAAAATTTGTTTTTGACTTCCAATTATTTGTTAGTTCTGATTCAATTTGTTTTGAATCTCCATCCATAGCTTTTATAACCCGAATTGGCATGTTAAATCACTTTCCAAGATAAATGATCAATAAAATTATTCTATTCATGCTTACTTGTTCATTATGTTTACACAAAATGTGTTTTCAATTTTGTATTTCATTTCGATTTCAATTCAACTTGTTTCGAGTGTTCTTCCCAAATCTTCTAGCTCTAATTGGGATGTTCACTCACATTCCTAAGGCCAATAATGAAGCAAAAATTCTATTGATACTTGTGAAATAAGTCTCTCCATCATTTGTTTTTGACTTGTAAATTCTTTGTCCGCCTTTGATTCAATTTTTTTCAATCTCCATCTCAGAGCTTTTTTCTAACCCAAATTGGCATGTTAAATCACTTTCCAAGCCAAATGATCAACAAAATTGTTCTATTCATGCTTACTTGTTCACCAAGTCTACCCAAAATGTGTTGTCAATTTGATATTTCACATCGATTACGATTGAACTTGTTTCGAGTGTTCTTCCCAAATCTTCTAGCTCTAATTGCGATGTTAATTGACATTTCTAAGGCCACTGATGAACCAAACTTTGTATTTAAGCTTACTTGTTAACTAAGTCTCTCCCAAATTTGTTTTTGACTTCCAATTCTTTTTCAGTTTTAATTCATTTGTTTCGAATCTCCATCCGTAGCTTTTCTAACCCGAATTGGCATGTTAGATGACTTTTCAAGACAATTGATCAATAAAATTGTTCTATTCATGCTTACTTGTTCATTAAGTTTACCCAAAATGTGTTTTCAATTTTATATTTCATTTCGATTCTGATTCAACTTGTTTCGAGTGTTCTTCCTAAATCTTCTAGCTCTAATTGGGATGTTTGTTCACATTCCTAAGGCTAATGATGGAGCAAACATTCTATTTAAGCTTACTTTTTAACTAAGTCTCTCCCAAATTTATTTTTGACATCAACTTCTTTTACAGTTACGATTCAATTTGTTTCGAAACTCTATCCATATCTTTTCTAACCCGAATTGGCATGTTAAATCATTTTCCAAAAAAAATGATCAATAAAATTGTTCTATCCATGCTTACTTGTTCACCAAGTCTACCCGAAATGTGCTTTCAATTTTTTATTTCATTTCGATTCTGATTCAACTTGTTTCGATTGCTCTCCCCAAACCATTTACCTCTAATTGGGAGATTCATTCACATTTCTAAGGCCAATGATGAAGCAAACATTCTATTTAAGCTTACTTGTTAACTAAGTCTCTCCAAATTTTATTTTTGACTTCCAATTCATTTTCAGTTTTGATTCAATTTGTTTCGAATCTCCATCCGCAACTTTTCTAACCGAAATTGGCATGTTAAATCACTTTCCTAGATAAATTATCAATAAAGTTGTTCTATTCATGCTTACTTGCTCACCAAGTCTACCCAAAATGTGTTTTCAATTTGATATTTCATTTCGATTCCGATTCAACTTGTTTTGAGTGTTCTTCCCAAATCATCTAACTCTAAATGGGATGTTAATTGATATTCTTAAGGCCAATGATGAACCAAACAGTCTATTTAAGCTGACTTGTTAACTAAGTCTCTCAAAAATTTGTTTTTGATTTCAAATTCTTTGTCAGTTCTGATTCAATTTGTTTCGACTCTCTAATCGTACCTTTTCTAACTCGAATTGGCATGTTAAATCACTTTCCAAGATAAATGATCAATAAAACTATTCTATTCATGCATACTTGTTCACCATGTCTGCCCAAAATGTGTTTTCAATTTTATATTTCACATCGATTATGATTCAACTTGTTTCAAGTGTTCTGCCCAAACCGTCTACCTATAATTGGGATATTCATTCACATTTCTATGGCCAATGTTGAAGAAAACATTCTATTTAAGCTTACTTGTTAACTAAGTCTCTCGAAAATTTTTTTTTTACTTCAAATTCTTTGTCAGTTCTTATTCAATTTGTTTCGAATCTCCATCCATAGCTTTTCTAACTCGAATGGGCATGTTAAATGACTTTCCAAGACAAATGATCAATAAAATTGTTCTATTCATGCCTACTTGTTCACAAAGTCTACCTAATATATGTTTTCAATTTGATATTTTATTTCGATTTCGATTCAACCTGTTTCGAGTGTTCCTCCTAAATCTTCTATCTTGAATTGCGATGTTCGTTCACATTCCTAAGGCCAATGATCAAGCAAACATTCTACTTAACCTTACTTGTTAACTAAGTCTCTCCAAAATTTTTTTTTGACTTCAATTATTTTTTCGTTTTGATTCAATTTGTTTCGAATCTCCGTCCGTAGCTTTTCTAACCTGACTTGGCATGTTAAATGACTTTCCAAGATAATTGATCAATAAAATTGTTCTCTTCATGCTTACTTGTTCATTAAGTTTACCCAAAATGTAAGCCACCTATATTTCATTTCGATTCCTATTCAACTTGTTTCGAGTGTTCTTCCCAAATCTTCTAACTCTAATTAGGATGTTCACTCACATTCCTAAGGCCAATAATGAAGCAAGAATTCTATTGAAGTTTACTTGTGAACTATGTCTCTCCAACATTTGTTTTTGACTTCCAATTCTTTTTCAGTTTTAATTCATTTGTTTCGAATCTCCATCCGTAGCTTTTCTAACCCGAATTGGCATGTTATATGACTTTTCAAGACAATTGATCAATAAAATTGTTCTATTCATGCTTACTTGTTCTCCACAAGCTTACCTAAAATGTTTCTTCACTTTGATATTTCATTTTCACTCCGATTCAATCCTGTTTCCAGTGTTCTTCCTAAATCTTCTAGCTCTAATTGGGATGTTCCTGCCTGCATTCCTAACGCTTAATGACGGAGCAAACATTCTATGGTTGATGAGCAACCACTAAGTCTCTCCAAAATTTATTTTTGACATCAACTTCTTTTACAGTTCTTATTCAATTTGTTTCGAAACTCTATCTATATCTTTTCTAACCCGAATTGGCTTGTTAAATCACTTTCCAAAACAAATGATCAATAAAATTGTTCTATCCATGCTTACTTGTTCACCAAGTCTACCCAAAATGTGCTTTCAATTTTATATTTCATTTCGATTCTGATTCAACTTGATTCAAATGTGCTTCCCAAATCTTCTAGCTCTAATTGGGATGTTAATTGATATTCTTCAGGCCAATGAGGAACCAAACATTCTATTTAAGCTTACTTGTTAACTAAGTCTCTCTAAATTTTACTTTTGACTTCCAATTCATTTTCAGTTTTGATTCAATTTGTTTCGAATCTCCATCCGCAGCTTTTCTAACTGGAATTGGCATGTTAAATCACTTTCCTAGATAAATTATCAATAAAGTTGTTCTATTCATGCTTACTTGCTCACCAAGTCTACCTAAAAATGCTTCAATTTGATATTACATTTTGATTCCGATTCAACTTGTTTTTGGTGCCTTCCCAAATCATCTAACTCTAATTGGGATGTTAATTGATATTCCTTATGTCAACAGATGAACTAAACATTCTATTTAAGCTATTTACTTGTTAACTAAGCCTCTTGGGGTACTGCTTTCATTTCAAATTCTTTGTCAGTTCTTATTCAATTTGTTTCGACTCTCTATTCGTACCTTTTCTAACTCGAATTCGCATGTTAAATCACTTTCCAAGATAAATGATCAATAAAATTATTCTATTAATGCATACTTGTTCACCATGTCTACCCAAAATGTGTTTTCAATTTTATATTTCACATCGACATGATTCCGAATCAAATATTTTTAAGTGCTCCTCCCCAAACCTTCTACCTGTAATTGGGATATTCATTCTTATTTCTATGGCCAATGTTGAAGCAAACATTCAATTTAAGCTTACTTGTTAACTAAGTCTCTCCAAAATTTGTTTTTGACATCAAATTCTTTGTCAATTCTTATTCAATTTGTTTCGAATCTCCATCCATAGCTTTTCTAACTCGAATGGGCATGTTAAATGACTTTCCGAGACAAATGATCAATAAACTGTTCTGTCTATGTTTACTTTGTCTGCCAAAGTCTACCAAATATATGTTTTTAATTTGATATTTCATTTTGATTCTGATTCAACTTGTTTTGAGTGTTCTTCCTAAATCTTCTAGCTCTAATTGGGATGTTCATTCACATTCCTAAGGCCAATGATCAAGCAAACATCTATTTAAGCTTACTTGTTCCACTAAAGTCTCTCCAAAATTCCTAGTTTTTGATTTCAAATTCTTACTGCGCCTATTCAATTTGTTTTCAATTTCTATCTCAGTTTTTCTAAATATGAATCAAAATGTTAAAATCACTTTCCAAGATAAATGACCAATAAAATTGTTCGGCCCGCTTACTTGCTAACTATGTCCGCCCAAAATGTGTTTTTTCAATTATATATTTCCTACATCTGATTCCGATTTATCCTAATCCTGTTTCAAGTGTTCTCCCCAAACCTTCTACCTCTAATAGGGATATTCATTCACATTTCTGTGGCCAATGTTGAAGCAAACATTCTATTTAAGCTTACTTGTTAACTAAGTCTCTCCAAATTTTGTTTTTGATTTCAAATTCTTTGTCATATCTTATTCAATTTTTTTCGACTCTCTATCTGTAGCTTTTCTAACTCGAATTCGCATGTTAAATCACTTTCCAAGATAAATGATTAATATAAGTATTCTATTCATGCTTACTTGTTCACCATGTCTGCCCAAAATGTGTTTTCAATTTTATATTTCACATCGACTACGATTCAACTTGTTTCGAGTGGTCTCCCCAAACCTTCTACCTCTATTTGGGATATTCATTCACATTTCTATGGCTAATGATGAAGCAAACATTCTATTGAAGCTTACTGGCTAACTAAGTCTCTTCAAATTTTGTTTTTGACTTCCAATTATTTGTTAGTTCAGATTCAATTTGTTTCGAATCTCCATCCATAGCTTTTGTAACTTAATCTGCACAATCACTTTCCAAGATAAATGATCAATAAAATTGTTCTATTCAAGCTTACTTGTTCACCAAGTCTACCCAAAATGTGTTTTTAATTTGATATTTCATTTCGATTCTGAGTCAACTTGTTTCGAGTAAGCTGCCCTACTTTTCTAGCTCTAATCGATGCTCATTCAGCATTCCTAATGCCAACATCAAGCAAACAGTCTGTTTAAGCTTACTTGTTAACTAAGTCTCTCTAAATTTTGTTTTTGATTTCAAATTCTTTGTCAGTTCTTATTCAATTTGTTTCGACTCTCTATCCGTAGCTTTTCTAACTCGAATTCGCATGTTAAATCACTGTCCAAGATAAATTATCAATATAAGTATTCTATTCATGCTTACTTGTTCACCATGTCTGCCCAAAATGTGTTTTCAATTTTATATTTCACATCGACTACGATTCAACTTGTTTCGAGTGGTCTCCCCAAACCTTCTACCTCTAATTGGGATATTCATTCACATTTCTATGGCCAATGTTGAAGCAAACATTCTATTTAAGCTTACTTGTTAACTAAGTCTCTCCAAAATTTGTTTTTGACTTCAAATTCTTTGTAAGTTCTTATTCAATTTATTTCGAATCTCCATCCATACCTTTTCTAACTCGAATGGGCATGTTAAATGACTTTCCAAGATAAATGATCAATAAAATTGTTCTATTCATGCTTACTTGTTCACAAAGTCTCCCCAAAATATGTTTTCAATTTGATATTTCATTTTGATTCCGATTCAACTTGTCTCGAGTGTTCTACCCCAAATCTTCTACCTCTAATCGGGGATGTTCATTCACATTCCTAAGGGGCCATTGATGTAGCCAAACATTCTATTTAAGCTTACCGTTAACTAAAGTCTCTCCAAAATTTGTTTCTTTGACTTCCAAATATTTGTTATTTTTGATCTGAATTTGTTTCGACCTCCATCCATAGCTTTTTGTGTCACCCAAATTGGCACACAACTCACTTTTCTCTGAAGATATATTTATCAATAAAATTGTTCTATTCATGCCTACTTGTTCACCAAGTCTACCCAAAAATGTGCATTGTTGAATTTGATATTTCATTTTCATTCCGATTCATTCTTGGTTTCTAGTGTTCTTCCCAAATCTTCTAGCTCCACTGGGATGTTCATTCACATTCCTAAGGCCAATGATGAAGCAAACATTCTATTTTTAAGCTTACTTGTTAACTAAGTCTCTCCAAAATTTGTTTTTGACTTCAAATTCTTTGTCAGTTCTTATTCAATTTGTTTTGAATCTCCATCCCCAGCTTTTCTAACTCGAATTGGCATGTTAAATCTCTTTCCAAGACAAATGATCAATAAAATTGTTCTATTCATGCTTACATGTTCACCAAGTCTCCCGAAAATGTGTTTTGAAATGGATATTTCATTTTGATTCCAATCCAACTTGTTTCGAGTGCTCTTCCCAAATCCTCTAGCTCTAATTGGGATGTTCATTCACATTCCGAATGCCAATCATGAACCAAACAATGTATTTAAGCTTACTTTGTTAACTAAGTCTCTCCAAAATTTATTTTTGCTTCTAATTCTTTGTCAGTTCTTATTCAATTTGTTTCGAATCTCCATCCGTAGCTTTTCTAACTCGAATTGGCATGTTAAATCACTTTCCAAGACAAATGATCAATAAAATTGTTCTATTCATGCTTACTTGTTCACCAAGTCTACCCAAAATGTGTTTTCAATTGGATATTTCATTTGATTCGATTCAACTTGTTTCGAGTGTTCTTCCCAAATCTTCTAGCTCTAATTGGGATGTTCATTCACATTCCTAAAGCCAATGATGAAGCAAACATTGTATTTAAGATTACTTGTTAACTATGTCTCTCCAAAATTTATTTTTGACTTTAAATTCTTTCTCAGTATTGATTCAATTTGTTTGGACTCTCCATCCGTAGCTTTTCTAGCTCGAATTGGCATGGTAAATCACTTTCCAAGACAAATGATCATTAAAATTGTTCTATTCATGCTTACATGTTCACCAAGTCTACCCAAAATGTGTTTTCAATTTTATATTTCATTTTGATTCCGATTCAAGTTGCTTCGAGTGTTCTTCCCAAATCTTCTAGCTCTAATTGGGATGTTCATTCACATCTCTAAGGCCAATGATGAAGCAAACATTGTATTTAAGCTTACGTGTTAACTAAGTCTTTCCAAAATTTGTTTTTGCTTCAAATTCATTGTCAGTTCTTATTCAATTTGTTTCGAATCTCCATCCAGAGCTTTTCTAACCCGTATTGGCATGTTAAATCACTTTGCAAGACAAATGATCAATAAAATTATTCTATTCACGCTTACTTGTTCACCAACTCTACCCAAAATGTGTTTTCAATTTGATATTTCATTTTGATTCCTATTCAACTTGTTTCGAGTGTTCTTCCCAAATCTTCTAGCTCTAATTAAGATGTTCATTCACATTCCTAAGGCCAACGATGAAGCAAACATTCTATTTAAGCTTACTTGTTGACTAATTCTCTCCAAAATTTGTTTTTGACATCAAATTCATTATTAGTTATTACTCAATTTGTTTCGACTCTCCATCCGTAGCTTTTTTAACTCGAATTGGCATGTTAAATCACTTTCCAAGACAAATGATCAATAAAATTGTTCTATTCATTCTTACTTGTTCACCAAGTCTACCCAAAATGTGTTTTCTAATCGATATTTCATTTTGATTTCGATTCAACTTGTTTCGAGTGTTCTTCCCAAATCTTCTAGCCCTAATTGGGATGTTCATTCACATTCCTAAAGCCAATGATGAACCAAACATTCTATTTAAGCTTGCTTGTTAACTAAGTCTCTCTAAAATTTTTTTTTTGACTTCAAATTCACTTTCAGTTCTTACTCAATTTGTTTCGAATTTCCATCCGTAGCTTTTCTAACTCAAATTGGCATGTTGAATAACATTCCAAGGCATATGATCAATAAAATTGTCCTATTCATGCTTACTTGTTCACACCAAGCCTACCCAAAATGCGTTTTCAATTTTATATTTCATTTTGATTCCGATTCAACTGGTTTCGAGTGTTCTTCCCAAATCTTCTAGCTCTAATTGGGATGTTCATTCACATTCCTAAGGCCAATGATGAACCAAACATTGTATTTAAGCTTACTTGTTAACTAAGTCTCTCTAAAATTTGTTTTTGACTTCAAATTCTTTGTTAGTTTTGATTGAATTTGTCTCGAATCTCCATCTGTAGCTTTTCTAACTTAAATTGGCATGTTAAATCACTTTCCAAGACAAATGATCAATAAAATTTTTCTATTCATGCTTACTTGTTCACCAAGTCTACCCAAAATGCGTTTTCAAATTTATATTTCATTTTGATTCCGATTCAACTTGTTTCGAGTGTTCTTTTCAAATCTTTTAGCTCTAATTGGGATGTTCATTCACATTCCTAAGGCCAACGATGAAGCAAACATTCTATATAAGCTTACTTGTTGACTAAGTCTCTCCAAAATTTGTTTTTGACATCAAATTCATTATTAGTTATTACTCAATTTGTTTCGACTCTCCATCCGTAGCTTTTTTAACTCGAATTGGCATGTTAAATGACTTTCCAAGACAAATGATCAAAAAAATTGTTCTATTCATGCTTACTTGTTCACCAAGTCTACCCAAAATGTGTTTTCTATTTCATATTTCATTTTGATTCCGATTCAACTTGTTTCGAGTGTTATTCCCAAATCTTCTAGCTCTAATTGGGATGTTCATTCACATTCCTAAGGCCAATGATGAACCAAACATTGTATTTAAGCTTACTTGTTAACTAAGTCTCTCCAAATTTTGTTTTTGACTTCAAATTCATTGTCAGTTCTTACTCAATCTGTTTCGAATCTCCATCCGTAGCTTATCTAACTCGAATTGGCATGTTAACTCACTTTCAAAGACAAATGATCAATAAAATTGTTCTATTCATGCTTACATGTTCACCAAGTCTACCCAAAATGTGTTTTTGAATTTGATATTTTAATTTGATTTTGATTCAACTTGTTTCAAGTGTTCTGCCCAAATCTTCTAGCTCTAATTGGGATGTTCATTTACATTGGTAAGGCCAATGATGAAGCAAACATTGTATTTAAGCTTACTTGTTAACTAAGTCTGTCCAAAATTTGTTTTTAACTTCAAATTCTTTGTCAGTTCTTATTCAATTTGTTTTGAATCTCCATCCGTAGCTTTTCTAACTCGAATTGGCATGTTAAATCACTTTCCAACACAAATGTTCAATGAAATTGTTCTATTCTTGCTTACTTGTTGACGAAGTCTACCCAAAATGTGTTTTTGAATTTGATATTTCAATTTGATTTTGATTCAACTTGTTTCGAGTGCTCTTCCGAAATCTTCTAGCTCTAATTGGGATGTTCATTCACATTCCTAGGGCCAATGGTTCAGCAAACATTGTATCCAAGCTTACTTGTTAAATAGGTCTCTCCAAATTTTGTTTTTGATTTCAAATTCTTTATCAGTTCTTATTCAATTTGTTTTGACTCTCCATCCGTAGCTTTTCTAACTCGAATTGGCATGTCAAATCACTTTCCAAGACAAATGATCAATAAAATTGTTCTATTCATGCTTACTTGTTCACCAAGTCTACCCAAAATGTGTTTTCAATTTGATATTTCATTTTGATTCTGATTCAACTTGTTTCGAGTGTTCTTCCCAAATCTTCTAGCTCTAACTGGGATGTTCATTCACATTCTTCAGGCCAATGTTGTAGCAAACATTCTATTTAAGCTTAGATGTTAACTAAGTCTCTCCAAATTTTTTTTTTTGACTCCAAATTCTTTGTCAGTTCTGATTCAATTTGTTTGAAATCTCCATCCGTAGTTTTTGTAACTCAAATTGGCATGTTAAATAACTTTCCAACACAAATGATCAATAAAATTGTTATATTCTTGCTTACTTGTTCACCAAGTCTACCCAAAATTTGTTTTCAATTTGATATTTCATTTGATTCGATTCAACTTGTTTCGAGTGTTCTTCCCAAATCTTCTAGCTCTAATTGGATGTTCATTCACATTCCTAAGGCCAATGATGAAGCAAGCATTCTGTTTAAGCTTACTTGTTAACTAAGTCTCTCCAAAATTTGTTTTGATTTCAAATTCTTTGTCAGTTCTGATTCAATTTGTTTGAAATCTCCATCCGTAGCTTTTCTAACTCGAATTGGCACATTAAATCAGTTTCCAAGACAATTGATTAATAAAATTGTTCTATTCATGATTACTTGTTCACCAAGTCTACCCAAAATGTGTTTCAATTTTGTATTTCATTTCCTTTCCGATTCAACATGTTTCGAGTGTTCTTCTCAAATCTCCTAGCTCTAATTGGGATGTTCATTCACATTCCTGAGGCCAATGATGAAGCAAACATTCTGTTTAAGCTTACTTGTTAACTAAGTCTCTCTAAAATTTGTTTTTGACTTCCAATTCTTTTTCAGTTCTGATTCAATTTGTTTCAAATCTCCATCCGTAGCTTTTCTAACTCGAATTGGCATGTTAACTCACTTTCAAAGACAAATGATCAATAAAATTGTTCTATTCATGCTTACATGTTCACCAAGTCTACCCAAAATGTGTTTTCAATTTTATATTTCATTTTGATTTCGATTCAACTTGTTTCGAGTGTTTTTCCCAAATCTTCTTGCTCTAATTCGGATGTTCATTCACATTCCTAAGGCCAATGATGAAGCGAACATTCTATTTAAGCTTACTTGTTGACTAAGTCTCTCCAAAACTTGTTTTTGACTTCAAATTCATTGTCAGTTCTTACTCAATTTGTTTCGAATCTCCATCCGTAGTTTCGGTAACTCGAATTGCATGTTAAATCACTTTCCAAGACAAATGATCAATAAAATTGTTCTATTCATGATTACTTGTTCACCAAGTCTACCCAAAATGTGTTTTCAATTTTATATTTCATTTTGATTCCGATTCAACTTGTTTCGAGTGTTCTTCCCAAATCTTCTAGCTCTAATTGGGATGTTCATTCACATTCCTAAGGCCAATGATGAAGCAAACATTCTATTTAAGCTTACATGTTAACTAAGTCTCTCTAAAATTTGTTTTTAACTTCCAATTCTTTTTCAGCTTATTCAATTTGTTTCGAATCGCCATCCGTAGCTTTTCTAACTCGAATTGGCATGTTAAATCACTTTCCAAGACAAATGATCAATAAAATTGTTCTATTCATTCTTACTTGTTCACCAAGTCTACCCAAAATGTGTTTTCTGTTTGATATTTCATTTTATTTCGATTCAACTTGTTTCGAGTGTTCTTCCCAAATCATCTAGCTCTAATTCGGATGCTCATTCACATTCCTAAGTCCAATGATGAAACAAACATTGTTTTAAGCTTACTTGTTAACTAAGTCTCTTCAAAATTTGTTTTTGACTTCAAATTCTTTGTCAGTTTTTACTCAATTTGTTTCGAATCTCCATCCGTAGTTTCTGTTACTCGAATTGGCATGTTAAATTACTTTCCAACACAAATGATCAATCAAATTGTTCTATTCATGCTTACTTGCTCACCAAGTCTACCCAAAATGTGTTTTCAATTTGATACTTTGTTTTGATTCCGATTCAACTTGTTTTGAGTGTTCTTCCTAAACGTTCTAGCTCTAAGTGGGATTTTCATTCACATTCCTAAGGCCAATGATGAAGCAAACATTGTATTTAAGCTTACTTGTTAACTAAGTCCCTCCAAAATTTGTTTTTAACTTCAAATTCTTTGTCAGTTCTTACTCAATTTGTTTCGGATCTCCATCCGTAGCTTTTCTAACTCGAATTGGCATGTTAAATCACTTTCCAAGACAAATGATGAATAAAATTGTTCTATTCATGCTTACTTGCTCACCAAGTCTAGCGAAAATGTGTTTTCAATTTTATATTTCATTTCGATTCCGATTCAACTTGTTTCAAATGTCCTTCACAAATATTCAAGCTCTAATTGGGATGTTCAATCACATTTATAAGGCCAATGATGAAGCAAACAATCTATTTAAGCTTACTTGTTAACTAATTCTCTCCAAAATTTTTTTTTGACTTCAAATTCTTCGTCAGCCTTATTCAATTTGTTTCAATCTCCATCCGTAGCTTTTCTAACTCGAATTGGCATGTTAAATCACTTTGCAAGACAAATGTTCAAGAAAATTGTTCTATTCATGCTTACTTGTTTACCATGTCTACCCAAAATGTATTTTCAATTTGATATTTCATTTTGATTCCGATTCAACTTGTTTCGAGTGTTCTTCCCAAATCTTCTAGCTCTAATTGGGATGTTCATTCACATTTCTAAGGCCAACGATGAAGCAAACATTGTATTTTAGCTTACTTGTTAACTAAGTCTCTCCAAAATTTGTTTTTGACTTCAAATTCATTGTCAGCTTCTACTCAATTTGTTTCGAATCTCCATCCGTAGCTTTTCTAACTCGAATTGGCATGTTAAATCACTTTCCAAGACAAATGATCAATAAAATTATTCTATTCATGCTTACTTGTTCACCAAGTCTACCCAAAATGTGTTTTCAATTTGATCTTTCATTTTGATTCTGATTCAACTTGTTTCGAGTGTTCTTCCCAAATCTTCTAGCTCTAATTGGCATGTTCATTCACATTCCTAAGGCCAATGATGAAGCAAACATTCTATTTAAGATTACCTGTTTACTAAGTCTCTCCAAAATTTGTATTTCACTTCAAATTCTTTGTCAGTTCTGATTCAATTTTTTTCGACTCTCCATCCGCAGCTTTTCTAACTCGAATTGGCTTGTTGAACCACTTTCCAAGACAAATGATCAATAAAATTGTTCTATTCATGCTTACTTGTTCACCAAGTCTACCCAAAATGTGTTTTCAATTTGATATTTCATTTTGATTCCGATTCAACTAGTTTCGAGTGTTCTTCCCAAATCTTCTAACTCTAATTGGATGTCCATTCACATTCCTGAGGCCAATGATAAAGCAAACATTCTATTTAAGCTTACATGTTAACTAAGTCTCTCCACAATTTGTTTTTGACTTCAAATTCTTTGTCAGTTCTAATTCAATTTGTTTCGAATCTCCATTCGTAGCTTTTGTAACTCGAATTCGCACGTTATATCACTTTGCAACACAAATGATCAATAAAATTGTACTATTCATGCTTACTTGTTCACCAAGTCTACCCAAAATGTGTTTTCAATTTTACATTTCATATCGATTCTGATTCAATTTGTTTCGAGTGATCTCCCCAAATCTTCTACCTCTAATTGGGATGTTCATTCATATTCCTAATGCCAATGATGAAGTAAACATTCTATTTAAGCTTACTTGTTAACTAAGTCTCTCCAAAATTTATTTTGGACTTCAAATCCTTTGCCAGTTCTAATTCAACTTGTTTTGAATCTCCATCTGTAGCTTGTCTAACTCGAATTGGCATGTTAAATCACTTTCTAAAACAAATGATCAATAAAATTGTTCTATTCCTGCTTACTTGTTCACCAAGTCTACCCAAAATGTATTTTCAATTTGATATTTCATTTTGATTCCGATTCAACTTGTTTCGAGTGTTCTTCCCAAATCCTCTAGCTCTAATTGGGATGTTCATTCACATTCCGAATGCCAATAATGAACCAAACATTCTATTTAAGCTTACTTGTTAACTTAGTCTTTCCAAAATTTATTTTTGACTTTAAATTCTTTGTCAGTTCTTATTCAATTTGTTTAGAATCTCCATCTATAGCATTTCTAACTCGAATTGGCATGTTGAATCACTTTCCAAGACAAATGATCATTAAAATTGTTCTATTCATGCTTACTTGTTCACCAAGTCTACCCAAAATGTGTTTTCAATTGGATATTTCATTTTGATTCTAATTCAACTTGTTTCGAGTGATCTTCCGAAATCTTCTAGCTCTAATTGGGATGTTCATTCACATTCCTAAGGCCAATGATGAACCAAACATTCTATTTCAGCGTACTTGTTAAATCAGTCTTTCCAAAATTTGTTTTTGACTTCCAATTCTTTGTCAGTTCTTACTCAATTTGTTTCGAATCTCCATCCATAGCTTTTCTAACCTGAATTGGCATGTCAAATCACTTTCCAAGACAAAAGATCAATAAAATTATTCTATTCAAGCTTATTTGTTCACCAAGTCTACCCAAAATGTGTTTTCAATTTTATATTTCATTTTGATTCTGATTTAACTTGTTTCGAGTGTTCTGCCCAAATCCTCTAGCTCTTATTGGGATGTTCATTCACATTTCTAAGGCCAATAATGAAGCAAACATTGTATTTAAGCTAACTTGTTAACTAAGTCTCTCCAAAATTTGTTTTTGACTTCTAATTCTTTTTCATTTCTGATTCAATTTATTTTAAATCTCCATCCATAGCTTTTCTAACCCGGATTGGCATGTTAAATCGCATTCCAAGAGAAATGATCAATAAAATTGTTCTATTCATGCTTAAATGTTCACCAAGTCTACCCAAAATGTGTTTTCAATTTTATATTTCATTTCGATTCCGATTCAACTTGTTTCGAGTGTTCTTCCCAAATCTTCTAGCTCTAATTGGGATGTTAATTCACATTGCAAAGGCCAATGTTGAAGCAAACATTCTATTTAACCTTACTTGTTAACTAAGTCTCCCCAAAATTTGTTTTTGACATCCAATTCTTTGTCAGTTCTGATTCAATTTGGTTCGAATCTCCATTTGTGGCTTTTCTAACTTGAATTGGCAAGTTAAATCACTTTACAAGACAAATGATTATTAAAATTGTTCTATTCACGCATACTTGTTCACCCAGTCTACCCAAAATGTGTTTTTAATTTTATATTTCATTTTGATTCCGATTCAACTTGTTTCGAGTGTTCTTCCCAAATCTTCTAGCTCTAATTGGGATGTTCATTCACATTCCTAAGGCCAACGATGAAGCAAACATTCTATTTAAGATTAACTGTTAACTAAGTCTCTCCAAAATTTAATTTTAACTTCAAATTCTTTGTCATTTATTCAATTTGTTTCAATCTCCATCCGTAGCATTTCTAACTCGAATTGGCATGTTAAATCACTTTCCAAGACAAATGATCAATAAAATTGTTCTATTCATGCTTACTTGTTCACCAAGTCTACCCAAAATGTGTTTTCTGTTTGATATTTCATTTTGATTCGATTCAACTTGTTTCGAGTGTTCTTCCCTAATTTTCTAACTCTAATTGGGATGTTCATTCACATTCCTAAGGCCAATGATGAAGCAAACATTATATCTAAGCTTACTTGTTAACTAAGTCTCTCCAAAATTTGTTTTTGCTTCTAATTCTTTGTCGCTTTATTCAATTTGTTTCAAATCCCTATCCGTAGCTTTTCTAACTCGAATTGGCATGTTAAGTCACTTTCCAAGACAAATGATCAATAAAATTGTTCTATTCATGCTTACTTGTTCACCAAGTCTACCCAAAATGTGTTTTCAATTGGATATTTCATCTTGAATCCGATTCAACTTGTTTCGAGTGTTCTTCCCAAATCTTATAGCTCTAATTGGGATGTTCATTCACATTCCTAAGGCCAATGATGAAGCAAACATTCTATTTAAGCTTACTTGTTAACTAAGTCTCACCAAAATTTGTTTTTGACTTCCAATTCTTTTTCGGTTTTGATTCTATTTGTTTTGAATCTCCATCCGTAGCTTTTCTAACACGAATTGGCATGTTAAATCACTTTCCAAGACAAATGATGAATAAAATTATTCTATTCAAGCTTACTTGTTCACCAAGTCTACCCAAAATGTGTTTTCAATTTTATATTTCATTTTGATTCTGATTTAACTTGTTTCTAGTGTTCTTCCCAAATCTTGAAACTCTATTTGGGATGTTCATTCACATTCATAAGGCCAATGATGAAGCAAATATTCTATTTAAGCTTACTTGTTAACTACGTCTCTCTAAAATTTGTTTTTGACCTCCAAGTATTTTTCAGTTCTGGTTCTATTTGTTTCGAATCTCCATCCGTAGCTTTTCCAACCCAAATTGGCATGTTAAATCACTTTCTAAGACAAATGATCAAAAAAATTATTCTATTCGTGCTTACTTGTTCACCAAGTCTACCCAAAATGTGTTTTCAATTTGATATTTCATTTTGATTCCGATTCAACTTGTTTCGAGTGTTCTTCCCAAATCTTCTAGCTCTAATTGGGATGTTCATTCACATTCCTAAGGCCAATGATTCAGCAAACATTCTATTTAAGCTTACATGTTAACTAAGTCTCTCCAAAATTTGTTTTTGACTTCAAATTCTTTGTCAGTTTGGATTCAATTTGTTTAAATCTCCATCCGTAGCTTCTCTAACCCAAATTGGCATGTTAAATCACTTTCCAAGACAAATGATCAAGAAAATTGTTCTATTCATGCTTACTTGTTCACCAAGTCTACCCAAAATGTGTTTTCAATTTGATATTTCATTTTGATTCCGATTCAACTTGTTTCGAGTGTTCTTCCCAAATCTTCTAACTCTAATTGGGATGTTCATTCACATTCCTAAGGCAAATGATGAAGCAAACATTCTATTTAAGCTTACATGTTAACTAAGTCTCTCCAAAATTTGTTTTTGACTTCAAATTCTTTGTCAGTTTGGATTCAATTTGTTTCAAATCTCCATCCGTAGCTTTTCTAACTCGAATTGGCATGTTAAATCACTTTCCAAGACAAATGATTAATAAAATGTTCTATTCATGCTTACTTTTTCACCAAGTCTGCCCAAAATGCGTTTTCAATTTTATATTTCATTTTGATTCTGATTCAACTTGTTTCGAGTGTTCTTCCCAAATCTTCAAGCTCTAATTGGGATGTTCATTCACATTCCTAAGGCCAATGATGAACCAAACATTGTATTTAAGCTTACTTGTTAACTAAGTCTCTCCACAATTTGTTTTTTCTTCTAATTCTTTGTCAGTTCTTATTCAATTTGTTTACAATCTCCATCCATAGCATTTCTAACCCGAATTGGCATGTTAAATCTCTTTCCAAGACAAATGATCAATAAAATTGTTCTATTCATGCTTACTTGTTCACCAAGTCTACCCAAAATGTGTTTTCAATTTGATATTTCATTTTGATTCCGATTCAACTTGTTTCGAGTGTTCTTTAAAAATCTTCTAACTCTAATTGGGATGTTCATTCACATTCCTAAGGCAAATGATGAAGCAAACATTCTATTTAAGCTTACATGTTAACTAAGTCTCTCTAAAATTTGTTTTTGACTTCAAATTCTGTTTCAGTTCTGATTCAATTTGTTTCAAATCTCGATCAGTAGCTTTTCTAACTCGAATTAGCATGTTAAAACACTTTCCAACACAAGTGATCAATAAAATTGTTCTATTCATGCCTACTTGTTCACCAAGTCTACCCAAAATGTGCATTGAATTTCATATTTGATTTCGATTCTGATTCAACTTTTTTCGATTGTTCTTCCCAAATCTTCTACTTCTAATTGGGATGTGAATTCAAATTCCTGAGGCCAATGATGAAGCAAACATTCTGTTTAAGGTTACTTGTTAACTAAGTCTCTCCAAATTTGTATTTCTCTTCAAATTCTTTTTCAGTTCTGATTTTATTTGTTTCGAATCTTCATCCATAGCTTTTCTAACTCGAATTGGCACGTTAAATCACTTTCCAAGGAAAACAATCAATAAAATTGTTCTATTCATGCTTACTTGTTCACCAAGTCTACCCGAAATGTGTTTTCAATCTTATATTTCATTTCGATTCCGATTCAACTTGTTTCGAGTGTTCTTCCCAAATCTTCTAGCTCTAATTGGGATGTTCATTCACATTCTTAAGGCCAATGTTGCAGCAAACATTCTATTTAAGCTTACATGTTAACTAAGTCTCTCTAAAATTTGTTTTTGACTTCAAATTCTTTCTCAGTTCTGATTCAATTTGTTTCGAATCTCCATCCGTAGCTTTTCTAACCCAAATTGGCATGTTAAATCACTTTCCAAGACAAATGATCAATAAAATTGTTCTCTTCATGGTTACTTGTTCACCAAGTCTACCCATAATGTGTTTTCAATTTGACATTTCATTTCAATTTCGATTCATGTTGTTTCGAGTGTTCTCCCCAAATCTTCTAGCTCTCATTGGGATGTTCATTCACATTCTTAAGGCCAATGATGCAGCAAACATTCTATTTAAGCTTACATGTTAACTAAGTCTCTCCAAAATTTGTTTTTGACTTCAAATTCTTTATTAGTTCTAATTCAATTTGTTTGAAATCTCCATCCGTAGCTTTTCTAACCAGAATTGGCATGTCAAATCACTTTACAAGACAAATGATCAGTAAAATTGTTCTATTCATGCTTACTTGTTCACCAAGTCTACCCAAAAAGTCTTTTCAATGTTTTATTTCATTTCAATTACGATTCAACTTGTTTCGAGTGTTCTTCCAAATCTTCTAACTCTAATTGGGGTGTTCATTCACATTCCTAAGGCAAATGATGAAGCAAACATTCTATTTAAGCTTACATGTTATCTAAGTCTTTATAAAATTTGTTTTTGACTTCAAATTCTTGTTAGTTTTAATGCAATTTGTTTCGAATCTCCATCCGTAGCTTTTCTAACCCGAATTGGCATGTTAAATCACTTTCCAAGAAAAATGATCAATAAAATTATTCTATTCATGCTTACTTGTTCACCAAGTCTACCCAAAATATGTTTTCAATTGGATATTTCATTTTGATTCCAATTCAACTTGTTTCGAGTGTTCTTCCCAAATCTTCTCACTCTAATTGGGGTGTTCATTCACATTCTAAGGCCAATGATGAAGCAAACAGTCTATTTAAGATTACCTGTTAACTAAGTCTCCCAAAACCTTGTTTTTGACTTCCAATTCTTTGTCAGTTTTGATTTAATTTGTTTCGAATATCCTTCCGTAGCTTTTCTAACTCAAATTGGCAAGTTAAATCGCTTTCCAAGACAAATGATTAATAAAATTGTTCTATTCATGATTACTTGTTCACCAAGTCTACTCAAAATGCGTTTTCAATTTTATATTTCATTTTGACTCCGATTAAGCTTGTTTTGAGTGTTCTTCCCAAATCTTCTAGCTCTAATTGAGATGTGCACTCACAATCCTAAGGCCAACGATGAACCAAACATTCTATTTAAGCTTACTTGTTAACTTAGTCTCTCCAAAATTTGTTTTGACTGACTTCAAATTCTTTGTCAGTTCTATTCAATTTGTTTCAATCTCCATCCGTAGCTTTTCTAACTCAAATTGGCATGTTAAATCACTTTCCAAGACAAATGATCAATAAAATTGTTCTATTCATGCCTACTTGTTCACCAAGTCTACCCAAAATATGTTTTCAATTGGATATTTCATTTTGATTTTGATCCAACTTGTTTCGAGCGTTCTTCCCAAATCTTCTAACTCAAATTGGGATGTTTATTCACATTCCTAAGGCCAATGATGCAGCAAACATTCTATTTAAGCTTACATTTTAACTAAGTCTCTCTAAAATTTGTCTTTGACTTCCAATTCTTTGTCGCTTATTCAATTTGTTTGAATCTCCATCTCTAACTTTTCTAACCCGACTTGGCATGTTAATTCACTTTCCAAGACAAATGATTATTAAAGTTGTTCTATTCATGCTTAGTTGTTCACCAAGTCTACCCAAAATGTGTTTTCAATTTTATATTTCATTTTGATTCCTATTCAACTTGTTCCGAGTGTTCTACCCAAATCTTCTACCTCTAATTGGGATGTTCATTCACATTCCTAAGGCCATTGATGAAGCAAACATTCTATTTAAGCTTACTTGTTAACTAAGTCTCTCCAAAATTTGTTTTTGACTTCCAGTTATTTGTTATTTTTGATTCAATTTGTTTCGAATCTCCATCCATAGCTTTTGTCACCCAAATTGGCATGTTAAATCACTTTCCAAGACAAATGATCAAACAATTTTACTATTCATGCTTACTTGTTCACCAAGTCTACCTAAAAAGTGTTTTCAATTTGATATTTCATTTCGATTTTGATTCAACTTGTTTCGAGTGTTCTTCCCAAATCTTCTAGCTCTAATTGGGATGTTCATTCACATTCCTAAGGCCAATGATGAAGCAAACATTCTATTTAAGCTTACTTGTTGACTAAGTCTCTCCAAAATTTGTTTTTGACATCAAATTCATTATTAGTTATTACTCAATTTGTTTCGACTCTCCATCCGTAGCTTTTCTAACTCTAATTGGCATGTTAAATTACTTTCCAAGACAAATGATCAATAAAATTGTTCTATTCATGCTGACTTGTTCACCAAATCTACCCAAAATGTGTTTTCAATTTTATATTTCATTTCGATTCTGATTCAACTTGTTTCGAGTGTTCTTCCCAAATCTTCTAACTCTAATTGGGATGTTCATTCACATTCCTACGGCCAATGATGAACCAAACATTGTATTTAAGCTTACTTGTTAACTATGTCTGTCCAAAATTTTTTTTTGCTTTAAATTCATTGTTAGTTCTCATTCAAATTGTTTCGAATCTCCATCCAAAGCTTTTCTAACTCGAATTGGCATGTTAAATCACTTTCCAAGATAAATGATCAATACAATTGTTCTATTCATCCTTACTTGGTCACCAAGTCTACCAAAAATGTGTTTTCAATTTTATATTTCATTTTGATTCCGATTCAACTAGTTTCGAGTGTTCTTCCCAAATCTTCTAGCTCTAATTGGGATGTTCATTCACATTTCTAAGGCCAATGATGAAGCAAACATTGCATTTAAGCTTACTTGTTAACTCAGTCTCTCCAAAATTTATTTTTGACTTCAAATTCTTTGTCAGTTCTTACTCAATTTGTTTCGACTCTCCATCCGTAGCTTTTCTAACTCGAATTGGCATGTTAAATCACTTTCCAAGACAAATGATCAATAAAATTGTTCTATTCATGCTTACTTGTTCACCATCCTACCCAAAATGTGTTTTCTATTTAATATTTCATTTTGATTCCGATTCAACTTGTTTCGAGTGTTCTTCCCAAATCTTCTATCTCTAATTGGGATGTTCATTCACATTCCTAAGGCCAATCATGAAGCAAACATTCTATTTAAGCTTACCTGTTAACTAAGTCTCCCCAAAACTTTTTTTTGACTTCCAATTCTTTTTCAGTTCTGATTCAATTTGTTTCGAATCTCCATCCGTAGCTTTTCTAACTCGAATTGGCATGTTGAATCACATTCCAACACAAATGATCAATAAAATTGTTCTATTCATGCTTACTTGTTCACCAAGTCTACCCAAAATGTGTTTTCAATTTTATATTTCATTTTGATTTTGATTCAACTTGTTTCGAGTGTTCTTCCCAAATCTTCTCACTCTAATTGGGTTGTTCATTCACATTCCTAAGGCCAATGATGAAGCAAACATTCTATTTAAGATTACCTGTTAACTAAGTCTCCCCAAAACTTGTTTTTGACTTCCAATTCTTTGTTCTGATTTAATTAGTTTCGAATCTCCTTCCGTAGCTTTTCTAACCCGAATTAGCATGTTAAATCACTTTTCAAGAAAAATGATCAATAAAATTGTTCTATTCATGCTTACTTGTTCACCAAGTCTACCCAAAATATGTTTTCAATTTGATATTTCATTTTGATTCCGATTCAACTTGTTTCGAGTGTTCTTCCCAAATCGTTTAACTCTAATTGGGATGTTCATTCACATTCCTAAGGCCAATGATGAAGCAAACATTCTATTTAAGCTTACTTATTAACTAAGTCTATCCAAATTTTTTTTTGATTTCAAATTCTTTTGTCGCTCTATTCAATTTGTTTCAATCTCCATCCATAGCTTTTGTAACCCGAATTGGCACTTTAAATCACTTTCCAAGGCAAATGATCAATAAAATTTTTCTATTCTTGCTTACTTGTTCACCAAGTCTGCCCAGAATGTGTTTTCAATTTTATATTTCTTTTTAATTCTGATTCAACTTGTTTCGAGTGTTCTTCCCAAATCTTCTAACTCTAATTGGGGTGTTCATTCACATTCCTAAGGCCAATGATGAAGCAAACATTCTATTTAAGATTACCTGTTAACTAAGTCTCCCAAAAACTTGTTTTGACTTCCAATTCTTTGTCGCTTCTTACTCAATTTGTTTCGACTCTCCATCCGTAGCTTTTTTAACTCGAATTGGCATGTTAAATCACTTTCCAAGACAAATGATCAATAAAATTGTTCTATTCATGCTTACTTGTTCACCAAGTCTACCCAAAATGTGTTTTCTATTTGATATTTCATTTCCATTCCGATTCAACATGTTTCGAGTGTTCTTCCCAAATCTTCTAGCTCTAATTGGGATGTTCATTCACATTCTTAAGGCTAATGATGGAGCCAACATTCTATTTAAGCTTACATGTTAACTAAGTCTTTCCAAAATTTGTTTTTGACTTCAAGTTCTTTGTGACTTCTGATTCAATTTGTTTCAAATCGCCATCAGTAGCTTTTCTAACTCGAAATGGCACGTTAAATCACTTTGAAAGACAAATGATTAATAAAATTGTTCTATTCATGATTACTTGTTCACCAAGTCTACCCAAAATGTGTTTTCAATTTTACATTTCATTTCGATTCTGATTTAACTTGTTTCGAGTGTTCTTCCCAAATCTTCTACTTCTAACTGTGATCTTCATTCACATTCCTAAGGCAAATGATTAAGCAAACATTCACTTTAAGCTTACATGTTAACTAAGTCTCTCTAAAATTTGTTTTTGACTTCAAATTCTGTTTCAGTTCTGATTCAATTTGTTTCAAATCTCGATCAGTAGCTTTTCTAACTCGAATTAGCATGTTAAAACACTTTCCAACACAAGTGATCAATAAGAATTTCTATTAATGATTACTTGTTCACCAAGTCTACCCAAAAAGTGTTTTCAATTTCATATTTCATTTCGATTCTGATTCAACTTGTTTCGAGTGTTCTCCCTAAATCTTCTATCTCTTATTGGGACGTTAATTCACATTCCTAAGGCCAATAATGAAGAAAATATTCTATTTAATCTTACTTATTAACAAACTCTCTCCAAAATTTGATTTTGACTTCTAAATCTTTGTCATGATTCAATTTGTTTCAAATCTCCATACGTAGTTTTTCTAACTCGAATTGGCATGTTAAATCACTTTCCAAGACAAATGTTCAATAAAATTGCTCTATTCATGCTTACTTGTTCACCAAGTCTACCCAAAATGTGTTTTGAATTTGATATTTCATTTTGATTCTGATTCAACTTGTTTCGAGTGTTCTTCCCAAATCTTCTAGCTCTAATTGGGATGTTCATTCACATTTCTAAGGCCAATGATGAAGCAAACATTCTATTTAGGCTTACTTGTTAACTAAGTCTCTCCAAAATTTATATTTGACTTCCAATTCTTTGTCAGTTCTGATTAAATTTGTTTCGAATCTCCATCCGTAGCTTTTCTAACTCGAATTGGCATGTTAAATCACTTTCCAAGACAAATGATCAATAAAATTTTTCTATTCATGCTTACTTGTTCACCAAGTCTACCCAAAATGTGTTTTCAATTTTATATTTCATTTTGATTCCGATTCAACTTGTTTCGAGTCTTCTTCCCAAATCTTCTAACTCTAATTGGGATGTTCATTCACATTCCTAAGGCCAATGATGAAGCAAACATTCTATTTAAGCTTACATGTTAACTAAGTCTCTCCAAAATTTGTTTTACACTTCCAATTGTTTGTCTTCTGATTCAATTTGTTTCGATTCTCCATCCGTAGCTTTTCTAACACGAATTAGCATGTTAAATCACTTTCCAAGACAAATGATCAATACAATTTTCTATTGATGATTACTTGTTCACCAAGTCTACCCAAAATGTGTTTTCAATTTTATATTTCATTTTGATTCCGATTCAACTTGTTTCGAGTGTTCTTCCCAAATCTTCTAACTCTAATTGGGATGTTCATTCACATTCCTAAGGCCAATGATGAAGCAAACATTCTATTTAAGATTACCTGTTAACTAAGTCTCCCAAAAACTTGTTTTTGACTTCAAATTCTTTGTCAGTTTGGATTCAATTTGTTTCAAATCTCCATCCGTAGCTTCTCTAACCCAAATTGGCATGTTAAATCACTTTCCAAGACAAATGATCAAGAAAATTGGTCTATTCATGCTTACTTATTCACCAAGTGTACCTAAAAAGTGTTTCAATTTTGTATTTCATTTCCATTCCGATTCAACATGTTTCGAGTGTTCTTCCCAAATCTTCTAGCTCTAATTGGGATGTTCATTCACATTCTTAAGGCTAATGATGGAGCCAACATTCTATTTAAGCTTACATGTTAACTAAGTCTTTCCAAAATTTTTTTTTGACTTCAAGTTCTTTGTCAGTTCTGATTCAATTTGTTTCAAATCGCCATCCGTAGCTTTTCTAACTCGAATTGGCAAGTTAAATCACTTTCCAAGACAAATGATCAATAAAATTGTTCTATTCAAGCTTACTTGTTCACCCAGCCTACCCAAACTGTGTTTTCTATTTGATATTTTCATTTTGATTCTGATTCAGCTTGTTTCGAGTGTTCTTCCCAAATCTTCTAGCTCTAATTGGGATGTTCCTCCACATTCCTAAGGCCAATGATGAAGCAAACATTCTATTTAAGATTACCTGTTAACTAAGTCTCCCAAAAACTTGTTTTTGACTTCCAATTCTTTGTCAGTTCTTACTCAATTTGTTTCGAATCTTCATCCGTAGCTTTTCTAACTCGAATTGGCATGTGAAATCACTTTCCAAGACAAATGATCAATAAAATTGTTTTATTCAAGCTTACGTGGTCACCAAGTCTACCCAAAATACGTTATCAATTTTATATTTCATTTTGATTCCGATTCAACTTGTTTCGTGTGTTCTTCCCAAATCTTCTAGCTCTAATTGGGATGTTCATTCACATTCCTAAGGCCAATGATGAAGCAAACATTGTATTTAAGCTTACTTGTCAACTATGTCTCTCCAAAATTTGTTTTTGACTTCAAATTCACTTTCAGTTCTTACTCAATTTGTTTCGACTCTCCATCCGTAGCTTTTTTAACTCGAATTGGCATGTTAAATCACTTTCCAAGACAAATGATCAATAAAATTGTTCTATTCATGCTTACTTGTTCACCAAGTATACTCAAAATGTGTTTTCAATTTTATATTTCATTTTGATTCCGATTCAACTTGTTTCGAGTGTTCTTCCCAAATCTTCTAGCTCTAATTGGGATGTTCATTCACATTCCTAAGTCCAATGATGAAACAAACATTGCATTTAAGCTTACTTGTTAACTCAGTCTCTCCAAAATTTATTTTTTCTTCCAATCCTTTGTCAGTTCTGATTCAATTTGTTTCAACTCTCCATCCGTAGCTTTTCTGAGTCGAATTGGCATGTTAAATCACTTTCAAAGACAAATGATCAATAAAATTTTTCTATTCATGCTTACTTGTTCACCAAGTCTGCCCAAAATGTGTTTTCAATTTTATATTTCATTTTGATTCCGATTCAACTTGTTTCGAGTGTTCTTCCCAAATCTTCTAGCTCTAATTGGGATGTTCATTCACATTCCTAAGGCCAATGATGAAGCAAACATTCTGTTTAAGCTTATATGTTAACTAAGTCTCTCTAAAATTTGTTCTTGACTTCCAATTCTTTGTCAGTTCTTCTTCAATTTGTTTCGAATCTCCATCTGTAGCTTTTCTAACCCGAATTGGCATGTTAAATCACTTTCCAAGACAAATGATCAATAAAATTGTTCTATTCATGCTTACTTGTTCACCAAGTCTACCCAAAATGTGTTTTCAATTTTATATTTCATTTTGATTCCGATTCAACTTGTTTCGAGCGTTCTTCCCAAATCTTCTAACTCTAATTGGGATGTTCATTCACATTCTTATGGCCAATGATTCAGCAAACATTCTATTTAAGCTTACATGTTAACTAAGTCTCTCCAAAATTTGTTTTTGACTTCAAATTCTTTGTCAGTTTGGATTCAATTTGTTTCAAATCTCCATCCGTAGCTTCTCTAACCCAAATTGGCATGTTAAATCACTTTCCAAGACAAATGATCAAGAAAATTGGTCTATTCATGCTTACTTATTCACCAAGTCTACCCAAAATGTGTTTTCAATTTCATATTTCATTTCCATTCCGATTCAACATGTTTCGAGTGTTCTTCCCAAATCTTCTAGCTCTAATTGGGATGTTCATTCACATTCTTAAGGCTAATGATGGAGCCAACATTCTATTTAAGCTTACATGTTAACTAAGTCTTTCTAAAATTTGTTTTTGACTTCAAATTCTTTGTCAGTTTGGATTCAATTTGTTTCAAATCTCCATCCGTAGCTCTTCTAACCCAAATTGGCATCTTAAATCACTTTCCAAGACAAATGATCAAGAAAATTGGTCTATTCATGCTTACTTATTCACCAAGTCTACACAAAATGCGTTTTCAATTTTATATTTCATTTTGACTCCGGTTCAAATTGTTTTGAGTGTTCTTCCCAATCTTCTAACTCTAATTGGGATGTTCATTCACATTCCTAAGGCCAATGATGAACCAAACATTCTATATAAACTTACTTGTTGACTATGTCTCTCCAAAATTTGTTTTTGACATCAAATTCTTTTTTGTCATTCAATTCAATTTTCTAACTCGAATCCGTAGCTTTTTTAACTCGAATTGGCATGTTAAATGACTTTCCAAGACAAATGATTAATAAAATTGTTCTATCATGCTTACTTGTTCACCAAGTCTACCCAAAATGTGTTTTCTATTTGATATTTCATTTTGATTCCGATTCAACTTGTTTCGAGTGTTCTGCGTAAATCTTCTAGCTCTAATTGGGATGTTCATTCACATTTCTAAGGCCAATGATGAAGCAAACATTTCTATTTAAGCTTTACTTGTTAACTAAGTCTCTCCAAAATTTGTTTTTGACTTCAAATTCTTTGTCAGCCTATTCAATTTGTTTCAATCTCTATCCGTAGCTTTTCTAAATCGAATTGGCATCTTAAATCACTTTCCAAGATAAATGATTAATTCAATTGTTCTATTCAAGTTTACTTGTTCACCAAGTCTACCCAAAATGTGTTTTGAATTTTATATTTCATTTTGATTCTGATTCAACTCGTTTCGAGTGTTCTTCCCAAATCGTCTAGCTCTAATTGGGATGTTCATTCACATTCCTAAGACCAATGATGAACCAAACATTGTATTTAAGCTTACTTGTTAACTAAGTCTCTCCAAATTTGTTTTTGACTTTAAATTCTTTGTCAGTTCTTACTCAATTTGTTTCGAATCTCCATCCGTAGTTTCTGTAACTTCAATTGGCATGTTAAATCACTTTCCAAGACAAATGTTCAATAAAAGTGTTCTATTCATGCTTACTTGTTCACCAAGTCTACCCAAAATGTGTTTTCGATTTGATTTTTCATTTTGACTTCGATTAAGCTTTTTTTGAGTGTTCTTCCCAAATCTTCTAGCTCTAATTGAGATGTTCATTCACATTTCTAAGGCCAATGATGAAGCAAACATTCTATATAAGCTTACTTGTTGACTAAGTCTCTCCAAAATTTGTTTTTGACATCAAATTCTTTGTCATTTATTCAATTTGTTTTGACTCTCCATCCGTAGCTTTTCTAACTCGAATTGGCATGTCAAATCACTTTCCAAGACAAATGATCAATAAAAATTTTCTATTCATGCTAACTTGTTCACCAAGTCTCCCCAAAATGTGTTTTCAATTGGATATTTCATTTCGATTCCGAATCAACTTGTTTCGAGTGTTCTTCCTAAATATTCTAGCTCTAATTGGGATATTCGTTCACATTCCTAAGGCCAATGATGAACAGAACAATGTATTTAAGCTTACTTGGTAACTAAGTCATTTCAAAATTTATTTTTGACTTCAAATTCTTTGTCAGTTCTGATCCAGTTTGTTTCAAATCTCTATCTGTAGCTTTTCTAACTCGAATTGGGATGTTAAATTACTTTCCAACACAAATGATCAATAAAATTGTTCCATTCATGCTTACTTCCTCACCAGGTCTACCCAAAATGTGTTTTCAATTGGATATTTCATTTTGATTCCGATTCAACTTGTTTCGATTGTTCTTCCCACATCTTCGAGCTCTAATTGGGATGTTCATTCATATTCCTAAGGCCAACGATGAAACAAACATTGTATTTAAGCTTACTTGTTGACAAAGTCTTTCCAAAATTTATTTTTCACTTCAAATTCTTTGTGAGTTCTGATTCAATTTGTTTCGACTCTCCATCCGTAGCTTTTTTTAACTCGAATTGGCATGTTAAATGACTTTCCAAGACAAATGATCAATAAAATTGTTCTATTCATGCTTACTTGTTCACCATGTCTACCCAAAATGTGTTTTCTATTTGATATTTCATTTTGATTCGATTCAACTTGTTTCGAGTGTTCTTCCCAAATCTTCTAGCTCTAATTGGATGTTCATTCACATTCCTAAGGCCAATGATGAAGCAAACATTCTATTTAAGCTTACTTGTTAACTAAGTCTCCAAAATTTGTTTTGACTTCAAATTCTTTTGTCAGCCTTATTCAATTTGTTTCGAATCTCCATCCATAGCTTTTCTAACTCGAATGGGCATGTTAAATGACTTTCCGAGACAAATGATCAATAAAATTGTTCTATTCATGCTTACTTGTTCACAAAGTCTACCAAAATGTGTTTTCAATTTGATATTTCATTTTGATTCCGATTCAACTTGTTTCGAGTGTTCTTCCCAAATCTTTTAGCTCTAATTGGGATGTTCATTCACATTCCTAAGGCCAATGATGTAGCAAACATTGTATTTAAGCTTACTTGTTAACTAAAGTCTCTCCAAATTTGTTTTTGATTTCAAATTCTTTGTCAGTTCTTATTCAATTTGTTTCGACTCTCTATCTGTAGCTTTTCTAACATGAATTGGCATGTTAAATCACTTTCCAAGATAAATGATCAATAAAATTGTTCTATTCAAGCTTACTTGTTAACCATGTCTGCCCAAAATGTGTTTTCAATTGGATATTTCATTTTGATTCTGATTCATCTTGTTTCGAGTGTTCTTCCCAAATCTTGTAGCCCTATTCTGATGTTCATTCACATTCCTACGGCCAATGATGAAGCAAACATTGTATTTAAGATTACTTGTTGACTAATTCTCTCGACAATTTGTTTTTGACTTCAAATTCTTTGTCATTTATTCAATTTGTTTCGACTCTCCATCCGTAGATTCTGTAACTCGAATTGGCATCTTAAATCACTTTGCAACACAAATGATCAATAAAATTGTTCTATTCATGCTTACTTACTCAACAAGTCTACCCAAAAAAGTGATTTCAATTTGATATTTCATTTTTGATTCGATTCAACTTGTTTCGAGTGTTCTTCCCAAATCTTCTAGCTCTAATTGGGATGTTCATTCACATTCCTAAGGGCCAATGAAAGCAAACATTCTATTTTAAGCTTACTTGTTAACTAAGTCTCTCCAAAATTTGTTTTGACTTCAAATTCTTTTGTCATTCTTATTCAATTTGTTTCGAATCTCCATCACTAACTTTTCTAACTCGAATTGGGATGTTAAATCACTTTCCAAGACAAATGTTCAAGAAAATTGTTCTATTCATGCTTACTTGTTCACCAATTCTTCCCAAATGTGTTTTCAATTTGATATTTCATTTTGATTCCGATTCAACTTGTTTCGAGTGTTCTTCCCAAATCTTCTAGCTCTAATTGGGATGTTCATTCACATTCCTAAGGTCAGTGATGAACCAAACATTGTATCTAAGCTTACTTGTTAAATAGGTCTCTCCAAATTTTGTTTTTGACTTCAAATTCTTTGTCAGCTTATTCAATTTGTTTTTCAATCTCCATCCGTAGCTTTTTTTCTAACTCGAATTGGCATGTTAAATCACTTTCCAAGACAAATGATCAACAAAATTATTCTATTCATGCTTACTTGTTGTCCAAGTCTACGAAAAAAGTGTTTTCAATTTGATATTTCAATTTGATTATGATTCAACTTGTTTCGAGTGCTCTTCCCAAATCTTCTAGCTCTAATTGGGATGTTCATTCACATTCCTAAGGCCAATGATGAAGCAAACATTGTATTTAAGCTAACTTGTTAACTAAGTCTCTCCAAATTTTGTTTTTAACTCCAAATTCTTTGTCAGTTCTGATTTAATTTGTTTCGAATATCCTTCCGTAGCTTTTCTAACTCGAATTGGCAAGTTAAATCGCTTTCCAAGACAAATGATTAATAAAATTGTTCTATTCATGATTACTTGTTCACCAATTCTACCTAAAATGTGTTTTCTGTTTGATATTTCATTTTGGTTCCGATTCAACTTGTTTCGAGTGTTCTTCCCAAATCTTCTAGCTCTAATTGGGATGCTCATTCACATTCCTAAGGCCAATGATGAAGCAAACATTCTAATTAAGATTACCTGTTAACTAAGTCTCCAAAAATCTTTTTTTTGACTTTCAATTCTTTGCCAGTTCTAATTTAATTTGTTTAGAATATCCTTCCGTAGCTTTTCTAACTCGAATTGGCAGGTTAAATCACTGTCCAAGACAAATGATCAATAAAATTGTTCTATTCACGCTTACTTGGTCACCAAGTCTACCCAAAATGTGTTTTCAAATTCATATTTCATTTTGATTCGATTCAACTTGTTTCGAGTGGTCTTCCCAAATCTTCTAACTCTAATTGAGATGTTCATTCACATTTCTCAGGCCAATGATGAAGCAAAGATTGTATTTAAGCTTACTTGTTAACTAAGTCCCTCCAAAATTTGTTTTTGACTTTAAATTCTTTGTTCTTACTCAATTTGTTTCAATCTCCCATCCGTAGCTTTTCTAACTCAATTGGCATGTTAAATCACTTTCCAAGACAAATGTTCAATAAAAGTGTTCTATTCATGCTTACTTGTTCACCAAGTCTACCCAAAATGTGTTTTCAATTTGATATTTCAATTTGATTATGATTCAACTTGTTTCGAGTGCTCTTCACAAATCTTCTAGCTCTAATTGGGATGTTCATTCACATTCCTAAGGCCAATGATGAAGCAAACATTGTATTTAAGCTAACTTGTTAACTAAGTCTCTCAAAATTTGTTTTTGACTTCAAATTCTTTTTGTCGCTTTATTCAATTAGTTTCGAATGTCCATCCCTACCTTTTCTAACTCGAATTGGCATGTTAAATCACTTTCCAAGACAAATGATCAACAAAATTATTCTATTCATGCTTACTTGTTCTCCAACCAAGTCTACCCAAAATGTGTTTTAAATTTGATATTTCATTTTGATTCTAATTCAACTTGTTTCGAGTGTTCTTCCCAAATCTTCTAGCTCTAATTGGGATGTTCATTCACATTCCTAAGGCCAATGATGAAGCAAACATTGTATTTAAGCTAACTTGTTTACTAAGTCTCTCCAAATTTTGTTTTTAACGCCAAATTCTTTGTCAGTTCTTATTCATTTTGTTTCGAATCTCCATCCGTAGCTTTTCTAACTCGAATTGGCATGTTAAATCACTTTCCAACACAAATGATCAATAAAATTGTTCTATTCATGCTTGTTTGTTCACCAAGTATACCCAAAATGTGTTTTGAATTTGATATTTCATTTTGATTATGATTCAACTTGGTTCGAGTGTTCTTCCCAAATCTTCTAGCTCTAATTGGGATGTTCATTCACATTCCAAAGGCCAATGATGAAGCAAACATTGTTTTTAAGCTTACTTGTTAACTAAGTCTCTCTAAATTTGTTTTGACTTCAAATTCTTTGTCAGTTCTTATTCAATTTGTTTCGAATCGCCATCCGTAGCTCTTCTAACTCGAATTGGCATGTTAAATCACTTTCCAAGACAAATGATCAACAAAATTATTCTATTCATGCTTACTTGTTGTCCAAGTCTACGAAAAAAGTGTTTTCAATTTGATATTTCAATTTGATTATGATTCAACTTGTTTCGAGTGCTCTTCACAAATCTTCTAGCTCTAATTGGGATGTTCATTCACATCGCTAAGGCTAATGATGAAGCAAACATTGTAATTAATCTCACTTGTTAACTAAGTCTCTCCAAAATTTGTTTTGACTTCAAATTCTTTGTCATTCTTATTCAATTTGTTTCAATATCCATCCGTAGCTTTTCTAACTCGAATTGGCATGTTAAATCACTTTCCAAGACAAATGATCAACAAAATTATTCTATTCATGCTTACTTGTTGTCCAAGTCTACGAAAAAAGTGTTTTCAATTTGATATTTGATTTGATTCTGATTCAACTTGTTTCGAGTGTTCTTCCCAAATCTTCTACTTCTAATTGGGATGTTCATTCACATTCCTAAGGCCAATGATGAAGCAAACATTCTATTTAAGATTAACTGTTAACTAAGTCTTCCAAAATTTTTTTTGACTTCAAATTCTTGTCAGCTTCTATTCAATTTGTTTCAAATCTCCATCCGTAGCTTTTCTAACTCGAATTGGCAAGTTAAATCACTTTCCAAGACAAATGATTAATAAAATTGTTCTATTCATGATTACTTGTTCACCAAGTCTACCCAAAATGTGTTTTCAATTTGATATTTCATTTTGATTCTGATTCAACTTGTTTCGAGTGTTCTTCCCAAATCTTCTAGCTCTAATTCGGATGTTCATTCACATTCCTAAGGCCAATGATGAAGCAAATATTGTATTTAAGCTTACTTGTTAACTAAGTCTCTCCAAAATTTGTTTTTAACTTCAAATTCTTTGTCAGCCTGATTCAATTTGTTTCAATCTCCATCCGTAGCTTTTCTAACCCAAATTGGCATGTTAAATCACTTTCCAAGACAAATGATCAACAAAATTGGTCTATTCATGCTTACTTGTTCACCAAGTCTACCCAAAAATGTGTTTTCAATTTGATATTTCATTTGGATTATGATTCAACTTGTTTCGAGTGTTCTTCCCAAATATTCTAGCTCTAATTGGGATGTTCATTCACATTTCTAAGGCCAATGATCAAGCAAGCATTCTGTTTAAGCTTACTTGTTAACTAAGTCTCTCCAAAATTTGTTTAGATTTCAAATTCTTTGTCAGTTCTTCTTCAATTTGTTTCGACTCTCTATCCATAGCTTTTCTAACTCGAATTGGAATGTTAATTCACTTTCCAAGACAAATGATTAACAAAGTTGTTCTATTTCATCCTTAGTTGTTCACCAAGTCTATCCAAAATGTGTTTTCAATTTGATATTTCATTTCGATTCCGATTCAACTTGTTTCGAGTGTTCTTCCCAAATCTTCTAGCTCTAATTGGGATGTTCATTCACATTCTTAAGGCGAATAATTAAGAAAAAATACTATTAAAGCTTACTTGTGAACTAAGTCTCTCCAACATTTGTTTTTGACTTCCAATTCTTGTCAGCTTTATTCAATTTCTTTTGAATCTCCATCTCTAACTTTTCTAACCCGACTTGGCATGTTAATTCACTTTCCAAGACAAATGATTAATAAAATTGTTCTATTCATGATTACTTGTTCACCAAGTCTACCCAAAAAGTGTTTTCAATTTCATATTTCATTTCGATTCTGATTCAACTTGTTTCGATTGTTCTCCCCAAATCTTCTACTTCTAATTGGGATGTTAATTCACATTCCTAAAGCCAATGATGAACCAAACATTCTATTTAAGCTTGCTTGTTAACTAAGTCTCTCTAAAATTTTTTTTTTGACTTCAAATTCTTGTCGGCTCTATTCAATTTGTTTCAATCTCCATCCGTAGCTTTTCTAACCCGAATTGGCATGTTAAATCACTTTCCAAGACAAATGATCAATCAAAATTGTTCTATTCATGCTTACTTGTTCACCAAGTCTTCCCAAAGAGTGTTTTCAATTGGATATTTGATTTTGATTCTGATTCAACTTATTTTGAGTGTTCTTCCCAAATCTTCTAGCTCTAATTGGATGTTCATTCACATTCCTAAGGTCAATGATGAAGCAAACATTGTATTTAAGCTTACTTGTTAACTAAGTCTCTCCAAAACTTGTTTTTAACTTCAAATTCTTTGTCAGTTCTTACTCAATTTGTTTCAAATCTCCATCCGTAGTATCTGTAACTCGAATTGGCATGTTAAATCACTTTCCAAGACAAATGATCAATAAAATTGTTCTATTCATGCTTACTTGTTCACCAAGTCTACCCAAAATGTGTTTTCAATTTGATATTTCATTTTGATTCCGATTCAACTTGGTTCGAGTTTTCTTCCCAAATCTTCTAGCTCTAATTAGGATGTTCATTCACTTTCCTAAGGCCAATGATGAAGCAAACATTGTATTTAAGCTTACTTGTTAACTCAGTCTTTCTAAAATTTGTTTTTGACTTCCAATTCTTTGTCGCTTATTCAATTTGTTTCGAATCTCCATCCGTAGCTTTTCTAACTCGAATTGGCAAGTTAAATCACTTTCCAAGACAAATGATCAATAAAATTGTTCTATTCATGCTTACTTGTTCACCAAGTCTACCCAAAATGTGTTTTCAATTTGATATTTCATTTTGATTCGATTCAACTTATTTCGAGTGTTCTTCCCAAATCTTCTGGCTCTAATGGGGATGTTCATTCACATTCCTAAGGCCAACGATGAAGCAAACAATGTATTTAAGATTACTTGTTAACTAAGTCTCTCCAAATTTTGTTTTGACTTCAAATTCTTTGTCAGCTCTATTCAATTTGTTTCAAATCCCCATCTGTAGCTTTTCTAAACCGAATTGGCAGGTTAAATCACTGTCCAAGACAAATGATCAATAATATTGTTCTATTCATGCTTACTTGGTCACCAAGTCTACCCAAAATGTGTTTTCAATTGGATATTTCGTTTTGATTCTGAATCAACTTGTTTCAAGTGTTCTTCCCAAATCTTCTAGTTGTAATTGAGATGTTCATTCACATTCCTAAGGCCAATGATGAAACAAACATTGTATTTAAGCTTACTTGTTAACTAAGTCTCTCCAAAATTTTTTATTGACTTCAAATTCTTTCTCAGTTCTTTCTCAACTTGTTTCGAATCGCCATCCGAAGCTTATGTAACTCGAAGAAGCATTTTAAATCACTTTCCAAGACAAATGATCAATAAAATTATTCTATTCATACTTACTTGCTCACCAAGACTACCCAAAA
Organism: Senna siamea; assembly: GCA_031216115.1. Lineage (NCBI taxonomy): Eukaryota > Viridiplantae > Streptophyta > Magnoliopsida > Fabales > Fabaceae > Senna > Senna siamea. Next base: position 21,898,910 of record CM062361.1, on the reverse strand, counting down.
TGTGTTTTCAATTTGATAATTCATTTTGATTACGATTCAACTTGTTTCGAGTGTTCATCCCAAATCCTCTAGCTCTAATTCGGATGTTCATTCATATTCCTAAGGCCAATGATGAAGCAAACATTGTATTTAAGCTTACTTGTTGTCTAATACTCTCCACAATTTGTTTTTTGACTTCAAATTCTTTGTCAGCTTATTCAATTTGCTTCGAATCTCCATCCGTAGCTTTTTTAACTCCAATTGGCATGTTAAATCACTTTCCAAGACAAATGATCAATAAAATTGTTCGATTCATGCTTACTTGTTCACCAAGTCTACCCAACATGTGTTTTCAATTGGATATTTCATTTTGATTCCGATTCAACTTGTTTCGAGTGTTCTTCCCAAATCTTCTAGCTCTAATTGGGATGTTCATTCACATTCCTAAGGCCAATGATGAAGCAAACATTGTATTTATGCTTACTTGTTAACTAAGTCTCTCCAAAATTTGTTTTTGACTTCAAATTCTTGTCAGCTTATTCAATTTGTTTCAATCTCCATCCGTAGCTTTTCTAACTTGAATTGGCATGTTAAATCACTTTCCAAGACAAATGATCAATCAAAATTGTTCTATTCATGCTTACTTGTTCACCAAGTCTTCCCAAAGAGTGTTTTCAATTGGATAATTCATTTGATTCCGATTCAACTTGTTTCGAGTGTTCTTCCCAAATCTTCTAGCTCTAATTGGGATGTTCATTCACATTGCTAAGGCCAATGATGAAGCAAACATTGTATTTAAGCTTACTTGTTAACTAAGTCTGTCCAAAATTTGTTTTGACTTCAAATTCTTGTCAGCTTCTATTCAATTTGTTTCAATCTCCCTCCGTAGCTTTTCTAACTCGAATTGGCATGTTAAATCACTTTCCAACACAAATGATCAATAAAATTGTTCTATTCATGCTTACTTGTTCACCAAGTCTACCCAAAATGTGTTTTCAATTTGATATTTCATTTTGATTCCGATTCAACTTGTTTCGAGTGTTCTTCCCAAATCTTCTAGCTCTAATTGGGATGTTCATTCACATTCCTAAGGCCAATGATGAAGCAAACATTGTATTTAAGCTTACTTGTTAACTAAGTCTCTCCAAAATTTGTTTTTAACTTCAAATTCTTTGTCATTTTATTCAATTTGTTTCAATCTCCATCCGTAGCTTTTCTAACTCGAATTGGCATGTTCAATCACTTTCCAAGACAAATGATCTATAAAATTGTTCTATTCATGCTTACTTGTTCACCAAGTCTACCCAAAATGTGTTTTCAATTTGATATTTCATTTTGATTTTGATTCAACTTGTTTCGAGTGCTCTTCCGAAATCTTCTAGCTCTAATTGGGATGTTCATTCACATTCCTAAGGCCAATGATGAGGCAAACATTGTATTTAAGCTTACTTGTTAACTAAGTCTCTCCAAAATTTGTTTTTCACTTCAAATTCTTTGTCAGCTGTTATTCAATTTGTTTCAAATCTCCATCCGTAGCTTTTTTTAACTCGAATTGGCATGTTAAATCACTTTCCAAGACAAATGCTCAAGGAAATTGTTCTATTCATGCTTACTTGTTCACCAAGTCTACCCAAAATGTGTTTTCAATTTGATATTTCATTTTGATTCCGATTCAACTTGTTTCGAGTGTTCTTCCCAAATCCTCTAGCACTAATTCGGATGTTCATTCATATTCCTAATGCCAATGATGAAGTAAACATTCTATTTAAGCTTACTTGTTAACTAAGTCTCTCCAAAATTTGTTTTTGACTTCAAATTCTTTTTGTCAGCTCTATTCAATTTGTTTGAATCTCCATCCGTGGCTTTTCTAACTCGAATTGGCATGTTAAATCACTTTCCAAGATAAATGATCAATAAAATTGTTCTATTCATGCTTACTTTGTCACCAAGTCTACCCAAAATATGTTTTCAATTGGATATTTCATTTTGATTCCGATTCAACTTGTTTCGAGTGTTCTGCCCAAATCTTCTAGCTCTAATTGGGATGTTCATTCACATTCCTAAGGCCAATGATGAAGCAAACATTCTATTTAAGCTTACTTGTTAACTAAGTCTCTCCAACATTTGTTTTTGACTTCCAATTCTTTGTCAGCTTTATTCAATTTGTTTCATATCTCCATCTCTAGCATTTCTAACCCGAATTGGCATGTTAAATCACTTTCCAAGACAAATGATCAATAAAATTGTTCTATTCATGCTTACTTGTTCACCAAGTCTACCCAAAATGTGTTTTCAATTTGATATTTCATTTGATTCGATTCAACTTGTTTCGAGTGTTCTTCCCAAATCTTCTAGCTCTAATTGGGATGTTCATTCACATTCCTAAGGCCAATGATGAAGCAAACATTCTATTTAAGCTTACTTGTTAACTAAGTCTCCAAAATATGTTTTTGACTTCAAATTCTTTGTCAGCTTCTATTCAATTTGTTTCAATCTCCATCCGTAGCATTTCTAACTCGAATTGGCATGTTAAATCGCTTTCCAAGACAAATGATCAATAAAATTGTTCTATTCATGCTTACTTGTTCACCAACTCTACCCAAAATGTGTTTTAAATTTGATATTTCATTTTGATTCCGATTCAACTTGTTTCGAGTGTTCTTCCTAAATCTTCTAGCTCTAATTGGGATGTTCGTTCACATTCCTAAGGCCAATGATGAACAGAACAATGTATTTAAGCTTACTTGGTAACTAAGTCTCTCCAAAATTTGTTTATGACTTCAAATTCTTTTGTCGGCCTTATTCAATTTGTTTCAATCTCCATCCGTAGCTTTTCTAACTCGAATTGGCATGTTAAATCACTTTCCAACACAAATGATCAATAAAATTGTTCTATTCATGCTTACTTGTTCACCAAGTCTACCCAAAATGTGTTTTCAATTTGATATTTCATTTTGATTCTGATTCAACTTGTTTCGAGTGTTCTTCCCAAATATTCTAACTCTAATTGGGATTTTCATTCACATTCCTAAGGCCAATGATGAAACAAACATTGTATGTAAGCTTACTTGTTAACTAAGTCTCTCCAAAATTTTTTTTTGACTTCAAATTATTTGTCGCTCTTATTCAATTTGTTTCGAATCTCCATCCATAGCTTTTGTCACCCAAATTGGCATGTTAAATCACTTTCCAAGATATATGATCAATAAAATTGTTCTATTCATGCCTACTTGTTCACCAAGTCTACCCAAAATGTGTTTTCAATTTGATATTTCATTTTGATTCTGATTCAACTTGTTTCGAGTGTTCTTCCCAAATCTTCTAGCTCTAATTGGGATGTTCATTCACATTCTTAAGGCTAATAATGCAGCAAACATTCTATTTAAGCTTACTTGTTAACTAAGTCTCTCCAAAATTTGTTTTGACTTCAAATTCTTTGTCAGTTTTTTCAATTTGTTTCAATCTCCATCTGTAGCTTGTCTAACTCGAATTGGCATGTTAAATCACTTTCCAAGACAAATGATCAATAAAATTGTTCTATTCATGCTTACTTGTTCACCAAGTCTACCCAAAATGTGTTTTCAATTTGATATTTCATTTTGATTCCGATTCAACTTGTTTCGAGTGTTCTTCCCAAATCTTCTAGCTCTAATTGGGATGTTCATTCACATTCCTAAGGCCAATGATGAAGCAAACATTCTATTTAAGCTTACTTGTTAACTAAGTCTCTCCAAAATTTGTTTTTGACTTCAAATTCTTTGTCAGTTTGGATTCAATTTGTTTCAAATCTCCATCCGTAGCTTTTCTAACTCGAATTGGCAGGTTAAATCACTTTCCAAGACAAATGATCAATAAAATTGTTCTATTCTTGCTTACTTGTTTTCCAAGTCTACCAAAAATGCATTTTCAATTTTATATTTCATTTTGATTCCGATTCAACTTGTTTCGTGTGTTCTTCCCAAATCTTCTAGCTCTAATTGGGATGTTCATTCACATTCCTAAGGCCAATGATGAAGCAAACATTGTATTTAAGCTTACTTGTTAACTAAGTCTCTCCAAAATTTGTTTTTGACTTCAAATTCTTTGTCAGCCTTTACTCAATTTGTTTCGACTCTCCATCCGTAGCTTTTTTAACTCGAATTGGCATGTTAAATCACTTTCCAAGACAAATGATCAATAAAATTGTTCTATTCATTCTTACTTGTTCACCAAGTCTACCCAAAATGTGTTTTCTGTTTGATATTTCATTTTGGTTCCGATTCAACTTGTTTCGAGTGTTCTTCCCAAATCTTCTAGCTCTAATTGGGATGTTCATTCACATTCCTACGGCCAATGATGAACCAAACATTGTATTTAAGTTTGCTTGTTAACTAAGTCTCTCTAAAATTTGTTTTTGACTTCAAATTCTTGTCAGCTTATTCAATTTGTTTCAATCTCCATCCGTAGCCTATCTAACTCGAATTGGCATGTTAAATCACTTTCCAAGACAAATGATCAATAAAATTGCTCTATTCATGCTTACTTGTTCACCAAGTCTATCCAAAATGTGTTTTGAATTTGATATTTCATTTTGATTCGATTCAACTTGTTTCGAGTGTTCTTCCCAAATCTTCTAGCTTCTAATTGATGTTCATTCACATTCCTAAGGCCAATGATGAAGCAAACATTGTATTTAAGCTACTTGTCAACTAAGTCTCTCCAAAATTTGTTTTTGACTTCAAATTCTTTGTCTTTTCTGACTCAATTTGTTTCGAATCTCCATCCGGAGCTTTTCTAACTCGAATTGGCATGTTAAATCACTTTCCAAGACAAATGATCAATAAAATTGTTCTATTCATTCTTACTTGTTCACCAAGTCTACCCAAAATGTGTTTTCTAATCGATATTTCATTTTGATTTTGATTTGACTTGTTTCTAGTGTTCTTCCCAAATCTTCTAGCTCTAATTGGCATGTTCATTCACATTCCAAGGCACATGATGAAGCAAACATTGTATTTAAGCTTACTTGTTGACTAAGTCTCTCCAAAATTTGTTTTGGACTCCAAATTCATTGTCGCTTTATTCAATTTGTTTCAACTCTCCATCCGTAGCTTTTTTAACTCGAATTGGCATGTTAAATCACTTTCCAAGACAAATGATGAATAAAATTGATCTATTCATGATTACTTGTTCACCAAGTCTACCCAAAATGTGTTTTCAATTTTATATTTCATTTTGATTCCAATTCAACTAGTTTCGAGTGTTCTTCCCAAATCTTCTAGCTCTAATTGGGATGTTCATTCACATTCCTAAGGCCAATGATGAAGCAAACATTGTATTTAAGCTTACTTGTTGACTAAGACTTTCCAAAATTTATCTTTCACTTTAAATTCTTTGTGAGTTCTGATTCAATTTGTTTCGACTCTCCATCCGTAGCTTTTTTCACTCGAATTGGCATGTTAAATCACTTTCCAAGACAAATGATCAATAAAATTGTTCTATTCATGCTTACTTGTTCACCAAGTCTACCCAAAATGTGTTTTCAATTTGATATTTCATTTTGATTCCGATTCAACTTGTTTCGAGTGTTCTTCCCAAATCTTCTAGCTCTAATTGGGATGTTCATTCACATTCCTAAGGCCAATGATGAACCAAACATTGTATTTAAGCTTACTTGTTAACTAAGTCTCTCTAAAATTTGTTTTTGACTTCAAATTCTTTGTCATTTACTCAATTTGTTTCAATCTCCATCCGTAGCTTTTTTAACTCGAATTGGCATGGTAAATCACTTTCCAACACAAATGATCAATAAAATTGTTCTATTCATGCTTACTTGTTCACCAAGTCTACCCAAAATGTGTTTTCAATTTGATATTTCATTTTGATTCCGATTCAACTTGTTTCGAGTGTTCTTCCCAAATCTTCTAGCTCTAATTGGGATGTTCATTCACATTCCTAAGGCCAATGATGAAGCAAACATTGTATTTAAGCTTACTTGTTGACTAAGTCTCTCCGAAATTTGTTTTTGACTTCAAATTCTTTTGTCAGCTTACTCAATTTGCTTCGAATCTCCATCCGTAGCTTTTTTAACTCGAATTGGCATGTTAAATCACTTTCCAAGACAAATGATCAATAAAATTGTTTGATTCATGTTTACTTGCTCACCAAGTCTACCCAAAATGTGTTTTCAATTTGATAATTCATTTTGATTCCGATTCAACTTGTTTCGAGTGTTCTTCCCAAATCCTCTAGCTCTAATTGGGATGTTCATTCACATTCCTAAGGCCAATGATGAAGCAAACATTGTATTTAAGCTTACTTGTTAACTAAGTCTCTCCAAAATTTGTTTTTGACTTCAAATTCATTGTCATTTCTTACTCAACTTGTTTCGAATCTCTATCCGTAGCTTCTGTAACACGAATTGGCATGTTAAATCACTTTCCAAGACAAATGATCAATAAAATTGTTCTATTCATGCTTACTTGCTCACCACGTCTACCCAAAATGTGTTTTCAATTTGATAATTCATTTTGATTCTGATTCAACTTGTTTCGAGTGTTCTTCCCAAATCCTCTAGCTCTAATTGGGATGTTCATTCACATTCCTAAGGCCAATGATGAAACAAACATTGTATTTAAGCTTACTTGTTAACTAAGTCTCTCCAAAATTTGTTTTTGACTTCAAATTCTTTGTCACTTCTTACTCAACTTGTTTCAAATCTCCATCCGTAGCTTCTGTAACTCGAATTGGCATGTTAAATCACTTTCCAAGATAAATGATCAATAAAATTATTCTATTCATGCTTACTTGCTCACCAAGTCTACCCAAAATGTGTTTTCAAATTCATATTTCATTTTATTTCGATTCAACTGGTTTCGAGTGTTCTTCCAAAATCTTCTAGCTCTAATTGGGATGTTCATTCACATCTCTAACGCCAATGATGAAGCAAACATTGTATTTAAGCTTACTTGTTAACTAAGTCTCTGCAAAATGTGGTGTTGACTTCAAATTCTTTGTCAGTTCTTACCTAATTTGCTTCGAATCTCCATCCGTAGTTTCTGTAACTTCAATTGGCATGTTAAATCACTTTCCAAGACAAATGTTCAATAAAAGTGTTCTATTCATGCTTACTTGTACACCAAGTCTCCCCAAAATGTGTTTTCAAATGGATATTTCATTTTGATTTTGATTCAACTTGTTTCGAGTGTTCTTCCCAAATCTTCTAGCTCTAATTGGGATGTTCATTCACATTCCTAAGGCCAATGATGAAGCAAACATTGTATTTAAGCTTACTTGTCAACTATGTCTCTCCAAAATTTGTTTTTGAGTTAAAATTCTTTGTCGGCTTTACTCAATTTGTTTTCAATCTCCATCTGAAGTTTTTGTAACTCGAATTGGCATGTTAAATCACTTTCTAACACAAATGATCAATAAAATTGTTCTATTCATGCTTGTTTGTTCACCAAGATACCCAAAATGTGTTTTGAATTTGATATTTCATTTTGATTATGATTCAACTTGGTTCGAGTGTTCTTCCCAAATCTTCTAGCTCTAATTGGGATGTTCATTCACATTCCTAAGGCCAATGATGAAGCAAACATTGTATTTAAGCTTACTTGTTAACTAAGTCTCTCCAAAATTTGTTTTTAACTTCAAATTCTTGTCATTTATTCAATTTGTTTCAATCTCCATCCGTAGTTTTTGTAACTCAAATTGGCATGTTAAATAACTTTCCAACACAAATGATCAATAAAATTGTTATATTCTTGCTTACTTGTTCACCAAGTCTACCCAAAATTTGTTTTCAATTTGATATTTCATTTTGATTCCGATTCAACTTGTTTCGAGTGTTCTTCCCAAATCTTCTAGCTCTAATTAGGATGTTCATTCACATTCCTAAGGCCAATGATGAAGCAAATATTGTATTTAAGCTTACTTGTTAAATAGGTCTCCCAAATTTTGTTTTTGACTTCAAATTCTTTATCATTTCTTATTCAATTAGTTTCGAATGTCCATCCCTACCTTTTCTAACTCGAATTGGCATGTTAAATCACTTTCCAAGACAAATGATCAATAAAATTGTTCTATTCATGCTTACTTGTTCACCAAGTCTACCCAAAATGTGTTTTCAATTTGATATTTCATTTTGATTCTTATTCAACTTGTTTCGAGTGTTCTTCTCAAATCTTCTAGCTCTAATTGGGATGTTCATTCACATTCCTAGGGCCAATGATAAAGCAAACATTGTATTTAAGCTTATTTGTTAACTAAGTCTCTCCAAAATTTGTTTTTAACATCAAATTCTTTGTCAGTTCTTACTCAATTTGTTTCGAATCTCCATCCGTAGCTTTTCTAACTCGAATTGGCATGTTAAATCACTTTCCAAGACAAATGTTCAAGAAAATTGTTCTATTCATGCTTACTTGTTTACCATGTCTACCCAAAATGTATTTTCAATTTGATATTTCATTTTGGTTCCGATTCAACTTGTTTCGAGTGTTCTTCCCAAATCTTCTAGCTCTAATTGGGATGTTCATTCACATTTCTAAGGCCAATGATGAAGCAAACATTGTATTTAAGCTTACTTGTTAACTAAGTCTCTCCAAAATTTGTTTTTGACTTCAAATTCATTGTCAGTTCTTACTCAATTTGTTTCGAATCTCCATCCGTAGCTTTTCTAACTCGAATTGGCATGTTAAATCACTTTCTAAGACAAATGATCAATAAAATTATTCTATTCATGCTTACTTGTTCACCAAGTCTACCCAAAATGTGTTTTCAATTTGATATTTCATTTTGATTCCGATTCAACTAGTTTCGAGTGTTCTTCACATATCTTATAGCTCTAATTCGGATGTTCATTCACATTCCTAAGGCCAATGATGAAGCAAACATTGTATTTAAGCTTACTTGATAACTAAGTCTCTCCAAAATTTGTCTTTGACTTCAAATTCTTTGTCAGTTCTTACTCAATTTGTTTCGAATCTCCATCCGTAGCTTTTCTAACTCGAATTGGCATGTTAAATCACTTTCCAAGACAAATGATCAATAAAATTGTTCTATTCATGCTTACTTGTTCACCAAGTCTACCCAAAATGTGTTTTCAATTTGATATTTCATTTTGATCCCGATTCAACTTGTTTCGAGTGTTCTTCCCAAATGTTCTAGCTCTAATTGGGATGTTCATTCACATTCCTAAGGCCAATGATGAAGCAAACATTGTATTTAAGCTTACTTGTTAACTAAGTCTGTCCAAAATTTGTTTTTGCTTCTAATTCTTTGTCAGTTATTATTCAATTTGTTTAGAATCTCCATCCGCAGCTTTTTTAACCCGATTTGGCATGTTAAGTCACTTTCCAAGACAAATGATCAACAAAATTGTCCTATTCATGGTTACTTGTTCACCAAGTCTACCCAAAATGTGTTTTCAATTGGATATTTCATTTTGATTCCGATTCAAATTTTTTCGAGTGTTCTTCCCAAATCTTCATGCTCTAATTGGGTTGTTCATTCACATTCCTAAGGCTAATGATGAACCAAACAATGTATTTAAGCTTACTTGTTAACTAAGTCTCTCTAAAATTTGTTTTTGACTTCAAACTCTTTGTCAGTTCTTACTCAATTTGTTTCGAATTTCCATTCGTAGCTTTTCTAACTCGAATTGGCATGTTGAATCACATTCCAAGGCATATGATCAATAAAATTGTATTATTCATGTTAAATGTTCACCAAGTCTTGTTCACCAAGTCTACCAAAATGTGTTTTCAATTTGATTCATTTCACTTTTGATTTCGATTTCTTCCCAACTTGTTTCGAGTTGGGATTCCCAAATCTTCAAGATCTAAAGGATTTGTTTCAAGCTTACTAAGTAAGGCCAAT
>CM062361.1:21856168-21888573 GCA_031216115.1 Senna siamea | reverse complement strand
GCTTACTTGCTGACTAGGTCTCTCCAAAATTTGTTTTTGACTTCCAATTCTTTGTCAGTTCTAATTAAATTTGTTTTGAATCTCCATCCGTGGCTTTTCTAATTCGAATTGGCATGTTAAATCACTTTCCAAGATAAATGAGCAATAAAATTGTTATATTCATGCTTACTTGTTCACCAAGTCTACCTAAATTGTGTTTTCCATTTTATATTTCATTTCAATTCTGATTCAACTTGTTTCGAGGGTTCTCCCCAAATCTTCTAGATCTAATTGGGATGTTAATTCCCATTTCTAAGGCTAATGATGATGCAAACATTCTATTTAAGCTTTCTTGTTAACTAAGAGTCTCTAAAATTTTTTTTTGACTTCCAATTCTTTGTCAGTTCTGATTCAATTTGTTTCGAATCTCCATCTGAAGCTTTTCTAACTCAAATTGACATGTTAAATCACTTTCCACGAGAAATGATCAATAAAATTATTTTAGTCATGCTGACTTGTTCACTAAGTCTATCCAAAATGTGTTTTCAATTTTACATTTCATTTCGATTCTGATTCAACTTGTTTCGAGTGTTACCCCCAAATCTTCTACTTCTAATTGGGATGTGAATTCCCATTTCTAAGGCCAATGATGAAGCAAACATTCTATTTAAGCTTACTTGTTAGGTAAGTGTCTGTAAAATTTGTTTTTGACCCCCAATTCTTTGTCAGTTCTGAGTCAATTTGTTTCGAATCTCCATCCGTAGCTTTTCTAACCCGAATTGGCATGTTAAATCACTAGCCAAGATAAATGATCAATAAAATTATTCTATTCATGCTTGCTTGTTCACCAAGTCTACCCAAAATGTGTTTTCAATTTTACTTTTCATTTGGATTTCGATTCAACTTGTTTCGAGTGTTTCCCCCAAATCTTCTACTTCTAATTGGGATGTGAATTCCCATTTCTAAGGCCAATGATGAAGCAAACATTCTATTTAAGCTTACTTGTTAACTAAGTGTCTCTAAAATATGTTTTTGACCTCCAATTCTTTGTCAGTTCTGATTCAATTTGTTTCAAATCTCCATCTGCTGCTTTTGTAACCCAAATTGGCATGTTAAATCGTTTTTCAAGTCAAATGATTAATAAAATTGTTCTATTCCAGATTACTTGTTCACCAAGTCTACCCAAAATGTGATTTCAATTTTATATTTCATTTCAATTACGATTAAACTTGTTTCGTGTGTTCTCCCCAAATCTTCTGTGCCTAATTGGGATGTTCATTCACATTCCTAAGTCTAATGGCGAAGCAAACATTCTATTTTAGCTTACTTGCTGACTAGGTCTCTGCAAAATTTGTTTTTGACTTTCAATTCTTTTTCAGTTCTGATTCAATTTGTTTCGAATCTCCATCGTGGCTTTTCTAACTCGAATTGGCAAGTTAAATCACTTTCCAAAACAAATGATTAATAAAATTGTTCTATTCATGAATACTTATTCACCAAGTCTACCCAAAATGTGATTTCAATAATACGTTTCATTTCGATTCCGATTAAACTTGTTTTGAGTGTTCTCACCCAATCATCTACCTCTAATTGGGATGTTAATTCACATTTCAAAGGCCAATGATGAAGCAAACATTCTATTTAAGCTTACTTGATAACTAAGTCTTTCTGAAATTTGTTTTTGACTTCCAATTCTTTGTCAGTTCTGATTGAATTTGTTTCCAATCTCTATTCGTAGCTTTTCTAACCCGAATTGGCATGTGAAATCTCTTTCCATGAAAAATGATCAATAAAATTGTTCTATTTATGCTAACTTGTTCACCAAGTCTACCTAAAAAGTGTTTTCAATTTTATTTTTCATTTCGATTCTGATTTAACTTGTTTCAAGTGTTCTTCCCACTTCCTCTAGCTCTAATTGGGATGTTCATTCGCATTTCTTAGGCCAATGATGAAGTTAAAAATCTATTTAAGCTTCCTTGCTGACTAAGTCTTTCCAAAATTTGTTTTTGACTTCCAATTCTTTGTCAGTTCTGATTCATTTTGCTTCGAAACTCCATCCGTAGCTTTTCTAACCTGAATTGGGATGTTAAATCGCTTTCCAAGATAAATGATCAATCAAATTATTTTATTCATGCTTTCTTGTTCACCAAGTCTAGCCAAAATGTGTTTTCAATTTTATATTTCATTTTGATTCTGATTCAACTTCTTTTGAGTGCTCTTCCCAAATCTTCTAACTCTAATTGGGATGTTCAATCATATTCCTAAGGCTAATGATGAAACAAACATTCTATTTAAGCTTACATTTTAACTAAGTCTCTCTAAAATTTATTTTTGACTTCACATCCTTTTTCAGTTCTGATTCAATTTGTTTTGAATCTCCATCCGTAGCTTTTCTAACTCGAATTGGCATTTTCAATCACTTTCCAAAAAAAATGATTAATAAAATTGTTCTATTCATGATTACTTGTTCACTAAGTCTACCCAATATGTGATTTCAATTTTACGTTTCATTTCCATTCCGATTAAACTTGTTTTGAGTGTTCTCACCCAATCATCTACCTCTAATTGGGATGTTAATTGACATTTCAAAGACCAATGATGAAGCAAACATTCTATTTAAGCTTACTTGCTAACAAAGTCTCTCCAAAATTTGTTTTTGACTTCCAATTCTTTGTCAGTTCTGATTGAATTTGTTTCAAATCTCCATCCGTAGCTTTTCTAACCCAAATTGGCACGTTAAATCGGATTCCAAGACAAAAGATAAATAAAATTGTTCTATTCATGCTTACTTGTTCACCAAGTCTACCCAAAACGTGTTTTCAATTTTATATTTCATTTCAATTCCAATTCAATTTGTTGAGTGCTCCTCCCAAATCTTCTAACTCTAATTGGGATGTTCAATCATATTCCTAAGGCTAATGATGAAACAAACATTCTATTTAAGCTTACATTTTAACTAAGTCTCTCTAAAATTTATTTTTGACTTCACATCCTTTTTCAGTTCTGATTCAATTTGTTTTGAATCTCCATTCGTAGCTTTTCTAACTCGAATTGGCATTTTCAATCACTTTCCAAAAAAAATGATTAATAAAATTGTTCTATTCATGATTACTTGTTCACTAAGTCTACCCAATATGTGATTTCAATTTTACGTTTCATTTCCATTCCGATTAAACTTGTTTTGAGTGTTCTCACCCAATCATCTACCTCTAATTGGGATGTTAATTGACATTTCAAAGACCAATGATGAAGCAAACATTCTATTTAAGCTTACTTGTTAACTAAGTGTCTCCAAAATTTGTGTTTGACTTCCAATTCTTTGTCAGTTCTGATTGAATTTGTTTCAAATCTCCATCCGTAGCTTTTCTAACCCAAATTGGCACGTTAAATCGGATTCCAAGACAAAAGATAAATAAAATTGTTCTATTCATGCTTACTTGTTCACCAAGTCTACCCAAAACGTGTTTTCAATTTTATATTTCATTTCAATTCCAATTCAATTTGTTTTGAGTGCTCCTCCCAAATCTTCTAACTCTAATTGGGATGTTCAATCATATTCCTAAGGCTAATGATGAAACAAACATTCTATTTAAGCTTACATTTTAACTAAGTCTCTCTAAAATTTATTTTTGACTTCACATCCTTTTTCAGTTCTGATTCAATTTGTTTTGAATCTCCATCCGTAGCTTTTCTAACTCGAATTGGCATTTTCAATCACTTTCCAAAAAAAATGATTAATAAAATTGTTCTATTCATGATTACTTGTTCACTAAGTCTACCCAATATGTGATTTCAATTTTACGTTTCATTTCCATTCCGATTAAACTTGTTTTGAGTGTTCTCACCCAATCATCTACCTCTAATTGGGATGTTAATTGACATTTCAAAGACCAATGATGAAGCAAACATTCTATTTAAGCTTACTTGTTAACTAAGTGTCTCTAAAATATGTTTTTGACCTCCAATTCTTTGTCAGTTTTGATTCAATTTGTTTCAAATCTCCATCTGCAGCTTTTGTAACCCAAATTGGCATGTTAAATCGTTTTTCAAGTCAAATGATTAATAAAATTGTTCTATTCAAGATTACTTGTTCACCAAGTCTACCCAAAATGTGATTTCAATTTTATATTTCATTTCAATTACGATTCAACTTGTTTCGTGTGTTCTCCCCAAATCTTCTGCGCCTAATTGGGATGTTCATTCACATTCCTAAGTCTAATGGCGAAGCAAACATTCTATTTTAGCTTACTTGCTGACTAGGTCTCTGCAAAATTTGTTTTTGACTTCCAATTCTTTTTCAGTTCTGATTCAATTTGTTTCGAATCTCCATCGTGGCTTTTCTAACTCGAATTGGCAAGTTAAATCACTTTCCAAAACAAATGATTAATAAAATTGTTCTATTCATGAATACTTATTCACCAAGTCTACCCAAAATGTGATTTCAATAATACGTTTCATTTCGATTCCGATTAAACTTGTTTTGAGTGTTCTCACCCAATCATCTACCTCTAATTGGGATGTTAATTCACATTTCAAAGGCTAATGATGAAGCAAACATTCTATTTAAGCTTACTTGATAACTAAGTCTTTCTGAAATTTGTTTTTGACTTCCAATTCTTTGTCAGTTCTGATTGAATTTGTTTCCAATCTCTATTCGTAGCTTTTCTAACCCGAATTGGCATGTGAAATCTCTTTCCATGAAAAATGATCAATAAAATTGTTCTATTTATGCTAACTTGTTCACCAAGTCTACCTAAAAAGTGTTTTCAATTTTATTTTTCATTTCGATTCTGATTTAACTTGTTTCAAGTGTTCTTCCCACTTCCTCTAGCTCTAATTGGGATGTTCATTCGCATTTCTTAGGCCAATGATGAAGTTAAAAATCTATTTAAGCTTCCTTGCTGACTAAGTCTTTCCAAAATTTGTTTTTGACTTCCAATTCTTTGTCAGTTCTGATTCATTTTGCTTCGAAACTCCATCCGTAGCTTTTCTAACCTGAATTGGGATGTTAAATCGCTTTCCAAGATAAATGATCAATCAAATTATTTTATTCATGCTTTCTTGTTCACCAAGTCTAGCCAAAATGTGTTTTCAATTTTATATTTCATTTTGATTCTGATTCAACTTCTTTTGAGTGCTCTTCCCAAATCTTCTAACTCTAATTGGGATGTTCACTCACATTCCTAAGGCTCTTGATAAAATAAACATTCTATTTAAGCTTACTTGGTAACTAAGTCTCTCCAAAATTTCTTTTTGACTTCCAATTCTTTGTCAGTTTTGATTGAATTTGTTTCCAATCTTTATCCGTAGCTTTTCTAACCCGAATTGGCATGTTAAATCGGATTCCAAGACAAAAGATCAATAAAATTGTTCTATTCATGCTTACTTGTTCACCAAGTCTACCCAAAACGTGTTTTCAATTTTATATTTCATTTCAATTCCAATTCAACTTGTTTCGAGTTTTCTCCCCAAATCTTCTACCACTAATTGGGATGATCATTCACATTCCTAAGGCCAATGATGAAGCAAACATTCTATTTAAGCTTACTTGGTAACTAAGTCTCTCTAAAATTTCTTTTTGACTTCCAATTCTTTGTCAGTTTTGATTGAATTTGTTTCCAATCTTTATCCGTAGCTTTTCTAACCCGAATTGGCATGACAAATCACTTTCCAAGACAAATGACCAATAAAATTGTTCTATTCATGCTTACTTGTTCACCAAGTCTAACCAAAACGTGTTTCCAATTTTATATTTCATTTCAATTCCAATTCAACTTGTTTTGAGTGCTCCTCCCAAATCTTCTAACTCTAATTGGGATGTTCAATCATATTCCTAAGGCTAATGATGAAACAAACATTCTATTTAAGCTTACATTTTAACTAAGTCTCTCTAAAATTTATTTTTGACTTCACATCCTTTTTCAGTTCTGATTCAATTTGTTTTGAATCTCCATCCGTAGCTTTTCTAACTCGAATTGGCATTTTCAATCACTTTCCAAAAAAAATGATTAATAAAATTGTTCTATTCATGATTACTTGTTCACTAAGTCTACCCAATATGTGATTTCAATTTTACGTTTCATTTCCATTACGATTAAACTTGTTTTGAGTGTTCTCACCCAATCATCTACCTCTAATTGGGATGTTAATTTACATTTCAAAGACCAATGATGAAACAAACATTCTATTTAAGCTTACTTGTTAACTAAGTCTCTCCAAAATTTTTTTTGACTTCCAATTCTTTGTCAGTTCTGATTGAATTTCTTTCAAATCTCCATCCGTAGCTTTTCTAACCCAAATTGGCACGTTAAATCAGTTTCTAAGACAAAAGATCAATAAAATTGTTCTATTCATGCATACTTGTTCTCCAAGTCTACCCAAAACGTGTTTTCAATTTTATATTTCATTTCAATTCCAATTTAACTTGTTTCGAGTGTTCTCCCCAAATCTTCTACCACTAATTGGGATGATCATTCACATTCCTAAGGCCAATGATGAAGCAAACATTCTATTTAAGCTTACTTGTTAACTAAGTCTCTCCAAAATTTATTTTTGACTTCCAATTCTTTGTCTATTCTGATTGAATTTGTTTCGAATCTCCAACCATAGCTTTTCTTACCCAAATTGGCATGTTAAATCACTTTCGAAGATAAATGATCAATAAAATTGTTCTTTTCAGACTTACTTGTTCACCAAGTCTACCTAAAATGCGTTTTCAAATTTATTTTTCATTTCGATTCCGATTCAACTTATTTCGAGTATTCTTCCAAAATCTTCTAGCTCTAATTGGGATGTTAATTCACATTTCAAAGGCCAATGATGAAGCAAACATTCTATTTAAGCTTACTTGTTAACTAAGTCTCTCTAAAATTTTTTTTTGACTTCCAACTCTTTGTCAGTTCTGATCGAATTTGTTTACAATCTCTATCCGTAGCTTTTCTAACCCGAATTGGCACGTTAAATCGGTTTCTAAGACAAAAGATCAATCAAATTGTTCTATTCTTGTTTACTTGTTCATCAAGTGTACCCAAACTGTGTTTTCAATTTTATATTTCATTTCAATTATGATTCAACATGTTTCGAGTGTTCTCCCCAAATGTTCTACGCCTAATTGGGATGTTCATTCACATTCCTAAGGCTAATGATGAAGCAAACATTCCATTTAAGCTTACTTGTTAACCAAATCTTTCTAAAATTTGTTTTTGAATTCCAACTCTTTGTCTGTTCTGATTCAATTTGTTTCGAATCCCCATCCGTAGCTTTTCTAACCCAAATTGGCATGTTGAATCACTTTCCCTGAAAAATGATCAAAAAAATTGGTCTATTCATGCTGACTTGTTCACCAAGTCTACCCAAAATGTGTTTTCAATTTTATATTTCGTTTCGATTCTGATTCAACTTGTTTCGAGTGTTCTTCCTAAATCTCTAACTCTAATTGGGATGTTCATTCAGATTCCTACGGCCAATGATGAAGCAAACATTCTATTTAAGGTTACATGTTAACTAAGTCTCTCCAAAATTTGTTTTTGACTTCAAATTCTGTTTCGGTTCTGATTCAATTTGTTTCGAATCTCCATTCCTAGCTTTTCTAACCTGAATTGGCTTATTAAACCAATTTCCAAGATAAATGATCAATAAAATTGTTCTATTCATGTTTACTAGTTCACCATGTCTAGCCAAAATGTGTTTTCAATTTTACATTTTTTTCGATTCTGATTCAACTTGTTTCGAGTGTTCTTCCCAAATCTTCTACCTCTAATTGGGATGTTAATTCACATTTCAAAGGCTAATGATGAAGCAAACATTCTATTTAAGATTACTTGTTAATTAAGTCTCTCCAAAATTTGTTTTTCACTTCCAATTCTTCGTCAGGTCTGATTCCATTTGTTTCGAATCTCTATCCGTAGCTTTTCTAACCCAAATTGGCTTGATAAATCGCTTTCCAAGACAAATGATCAATAATATTGTTCTATTCATGCTTACTTGCTCACCAAGTCTAGCCAAAATGTGTTTTCAATTTTACATTTCATTTTGACTCCGATTCAACTTGTTTCGTGTGTTCTCCACAAATCTTTTAACTGTAATTGGGATGTTCAATCACATTCCTAAGGCTAATGATGAAGCAAACATTCTATTTAAGCTTACATGTTAACTAAGTCTCTCCAAATTTTTTTTTGACTTCAAATTCTTTTTCAGTTCTGATTCAATTTTTTCGAATCTCTATTCGTAAGTTTTCTAACTCGAATTGGCATGTTAAATCACTTCCCAAGAGAAATGATCAATAAAATTTTCTATTCATGATTACTTGTTCACCAAGTCTACCCAAAATGTGTTTTCAATTTTATATTTCATTTCGATTCCGATTCAACTTGTTTTGAGTGTTCTTCCCAAATCTTCTAACTCTAATTGCAATGTTCATTCAGATTCCAAAGGCCAACGATGAAGCAAACATTGTATTTAAGCTTACATGTTAACTAAGTCTCTCCAAAATTTGTTTTTGACTTTAAATTCTTTTTCAGTTCTGATTCAACTTGTTTCGAATCTCCATCCATAGCTTTACTAACTCGAATTGGCACGTTAAATCACTTTCCTAGACAAATTATTCTATTCATGCTTACTTGTTCACCAAGTCTACCTAAAAATTGTTTTCAATTTCATATTTCATTATGATTACGATTCAACTTGTTTCAAGTATTCATCCCAAATATTCTATCTTTAATTGGGGTGTTCATTCACATTCCTGAGGCCAATGATGAAGTGAACATTCTATTTAAGCTTACCTGTTAACTAAGTCTCTCCAAAATTTGTTTTTGACTTCAAATTCGAGTGTTCTTTCCAAATCTTCTAACTCTAATTAGGGTGTTCATTGACATTCCTGAGGCCAATGATGAAGCAAACATTCTATTTAAGCTTACATGTTAACTAAGTCTCTCCAAAATTTGTATTTGACTTCAAATTCTTTGTTAGTTCAGATTCAATTTGTTTCGAATCTCCATCCGTAGCTTTTCCAACCCAAATTGGCATGGTCAATCATTTTCGCAGACAAATTATTAATAAAATTGTTCTATTCATGATTACTTGTTCACCAAGTCTACCCAAAATGGGTTTTCAATTTCATATTTCATTTCGATTCCGTTTCAACTTGTTTCGAGTGTTTTTCCCAAATCTTCTAACTTTAATTGGGGTGTTCATTCACATTCCTGAGGCCAATGATGAAGCAAACATTCTATTTAAGCTTACATGTTAACTAAGTCTCTCCAAAATTTGTTTTTACCTTCCAATTCTTTGTCAGTTCTGTTCAATTTGATTAGAATCTGCATCCATAGCTTTTCCAACCCAAAATGGCATGTTAAATCACTTTCCAAGACAAATGATCATAAAAATTATTCTATTCATGCTTACTTGTTCACCAAGTCTACCTAAAAAGTGTTTTCAATTTCATATTTCATTTTGATTACGATTCAACTTGTTTCAAGTATTCTTCCCAAATCTTCTAACTCTAATTGGGGTGTTCATTGACATTCCTGAGGCCAATGATGAAGCAAACATTCTATTTAAGCTTACATGTTAACTAAGTCTCTCCAAAATTTGTATTTGACTTCAAATTCTTTGTTAGTTCAGATTCAATTTGTTTCGAATCTCCATCCGTAGCTTTTCCAACCCAAATTGGCATGGTCAATCATTTTCGCAGACAAATTATTAATAAAATTGTTCTATTCATGATTACTTGTTCACCAAGTCTACCCAAAATGGGTTTTCAATTTCATATTTCATTTCGATTCCGTTTCAACTTGTTTCGAGTGTTTTTCCCAAATCTTCTAACTTTAATTGGGGTGTTCATTCACATTCCTGAGGCCAATGATGAAGCAAACATTCTATTTAAGCTTACATGTTAACTAAGTCTCTCCAAAATTTGTTTTTACCTTCCAATTCTTTGTCAGTTCTGTTCAATTTGATTAGAATCTGCATCCATAGCTTTTCCAACCCAAAATGGCATGTTAAATCACTTTCCAAGACAAATGATCAATAAAATTATTCTATTCATGCTTACTTGTTCACCAAGTCTACCTAAAAAGTGTTTTCAATTTCATATTTCATTTTGATTACGATTCAACTTGTTTCAAGTATTCTTCCCAAATCTTCTAACTCTAATTGGGGTGTTCATTGACATTCCTAAGGCCAATGATGAAGCAAACATTCTATTTAAGCTTACATGTTAACTAAGTCTCTCCAAAATTTGTATTTGACTTCAAATTCTTTGTTAGTTCAGATTCAATTTGTTTCGAATCTCCATCCGTAGCTTTTCCAACCCAAATTGGCATGGTCAATCATTTTCGCAGACAAATTATTAATAAAATTGTTCTATTCATGATTACTTATTCACCAAGTCTACCCAAAATGGGTTTTCAATTTCATATTTCATTTCGATTCTGTTTCAACTTGTTTCGAGTGTTTTTCCCAAATCTTCTAACTTTAATTGGGGTGTTCATTCACATTCCTGAGGCCAATGATGAAGCAAACATTCTATTTAAGCTTACATGTTAACTAAGTCTCTCCAAAATTTGTTTTTACCTTCCAATTCTTTGTCAGTTCTGTTCAATTTGATTAGAATCTGCATCCATAGCTTTTCCAACCCAAAATGGCATGTTAAATCACTTTCCAAGACAAATGATCAATAAAATTATTCTATTCATGCTTACTTGTTCACCAAGTCTACCTAAAAAGTGTTTTCGATTTCATATTTCATTTTGATTACGATTCAACTTGTTTCAAGTATTCTTCCTAAATCTTCTAACTCTAATTGGGGTGTTCATTCACATTCCTGAGGCCAATGATGAAGCAAACATTCTATTTAAGCTTACATGTTAACTAAGTTTCTCCAAAATTTGTATTTGACTTCAAATTCTTTGTCATTTCAGATTCAATTTGTTTCGAATCTCCATCTGTAGATTTTCCAACCCAAATTGGCAAGGTCAATCATTTTCCCAGACAAATTATTAATAAAATTGTTCTATTCATGATTACTTGTTCACCAAGTCTACCTAAAATAGGTTTTCACTTTCATATTTCATTTCGATTCTGATTCAACTTGTTTCGAGTTTTTTTCCCAAATCTTCTAACTATAATTGGGGTGTTCATTCACATTTCCGAGGCCAATGATGAAGCAAATATTCTATTTAATCTTACATCTTAACTAAGTCTCTCCAAAATTTGTTTTTAACTTCCAATTCTTTGTCAGCTCTGATTCAATTTGTGTTGAATCTCCATCCGTAGCTTTTCCAACCCAAATTGGCATCTTAAATCACTTTCCAAGACAAATGATCAATAAAATTATTCTATTCATGCTTACTTGTTCACCAAGTCTACCTAAAAAGTGTTTTCAGTTTAAAATTTCATGTCGATTCTGATTAAACTTGTTTCGAGTGTTCTTCCCAAATCTTATAACTCTAATTGGGGTGTTCATTCACATTCCTGAGGCCAATGATGAAGCAAACATTCTATTTAAGCTTACATGTTAACTAAGTCTCTCCAAAATTTGTTTTTGACTTCCAATTCTTTTTCAGTTGTGATTTAATTTGTTTCGAATCTCCTTCCATAAGTTTTCTAACCCGAATTGGCCTGTTAAATCATTTTCCCAGACAAATTATTAATAAAATTGTTCTATTCAAGATTACTTGTTCACCAAGTCTACCCAAAATGTGTTTTCAATTTCATATTTCATTTCGATTCCGTTTCAACTTGTTTCGAGTGCTTTTCCCAAATCTTCTAACTCTAATTAGGGTGTTCATTCACTTTCCTGAGGCTAATGATGAAGCAAACATTCTATTTATGCTTACATGTTAACTAAGTCTCTCTAAAATTTGTTTTTAACTTTCAATTCTTGTCAGTTCTGATTCAATTTGATTCGAATCTCTATCTGTAGCTTTTCCAACCCAAAATGGCATGTTAAATCACTTTCCAAGACAAATGATCAACAAAATTATTCTATTCATGCTTACTTGTTCACCAAGTCTACCTAAAAAGTGTTTTCAGTTTCATATTTCATGTCAATTTTGATTAAACTTGTTTCGAGTGTTCTTCCCAAATCTTCTAACTCTAATGGGGGTGTTCATTCACATTCCTGAGGCCAATGATGAAGAAAACATTGTATTTAAGCTTACATGTTAACTAAGTCTCTTCAAAATTTGTTTTTGACTTCCAATTCTTTTTCGGTTCTGATTTAATTTGTTTCGAATCTCCTTCCGTAGCTTTTCTAACTCTAATTGGCATGTTAAATCATTTTCCCAGATAAATTATTAATAAAATTGTTGTATTCATGATTACTTGTTCACCATGTCTATCCAAAATGTTTTTTCAATTTCATATTTCATTTCGATTCCGATTCAACTTGTTTCGAGCGTTCTGCCCAAATCTTCTAACTCTAATTGGGATGTCCATTCACGTTCTTTAGGCTAATGATGCAGCAAACATTCTATTTAAGCTTACATGTTAACTAAGTCTCTCCAAAATTTGTTTTTGAATCCAATTCTTTGTCAGTTCTAATTCAATTTGTTTCAAAACTCCATCCGTAGCTTTTCTAACCCGAATTGGCATGTTAAATCCATTTCCAGGATAAATGATAAATAAAATTGTTCTATTCATGATTACTTGTTCACCAAGTCTACCCAAAATGTGTTTTCAATTTCATATTTCATTTCGATTCCGTTTCAACTTGTTTCGAGTGTTTTTCCCAAATCTTCAAACTCTAATTGGGGTGTTCATTCACATTCCTGAGGCCAATGATGAAGCAAACATTCTATTTAAGCTTACATGTTAACTAAGTCTCGCCAAAATTTGTTTTTGACTTCCAATTCTTTTTCAGAACAGATTTAACTTGTTTCGAATCTCCTTCCCTAGCTTTTCTAACTCAAATTGGCACGTTAAATCACTTTCCAAGACAAATGATTAATAAATTTGTTCTACTCATGATAACTTGTTCCCTAAGTCTACCCAAAATGTGTTTTCAATTTTATATTTCATTTCCATTCCGATTCAACTCGTTTCTAGCGTTCTTCCAAAATCATCTAACTCTAATTGCAATGTTCATTCATATTCCAAAGGCCAACGATGAAGCAAACATTGTATTTAATCTTACAAGTTAACTAAGTCTCTCCAAAATTTGTTTTTGACTTCAAATTCTTAGTTAGTTTTGATTCAATTTTTGTCGAATCTCCATCCGTAGCTTTTCTAATTTGAATTAGCTTGTTAAATCACTTTCCAACACAAAAGATCAATAAAATTTTCTATTCATGATTACTTGTTCACCAAGTCTACCCAAAATGTGTTTTCAATTTTACATTTCATTTCGATTCTAATTCAGCTTGTTTCGAGCGTTCTCCCTAAATCTTCTACTTCTAATTAGGATGTTAATTCCCATGTCTAAGGCCAAAGATGAAGCAAACAATCTATTTAAGCTTACTTGTTAACTAAGTCCGTCCAAAATTTGTTGTTAACTTCCAATTCTTTGTCAGTTGTGATTCAATTTGTTTCGAATCTCCTTCTGTACCTTTTCCAACCCAAATTGGCATGTTAAATCACTTTCCAAGACAAATGATCAATAAAATTAATCTATTCATGCTTACTTGTTCACCAAGTCAACCTAAAAAGTATTTTTCAATTTCATATTTCATTTCGATTCTAATTCAACTTGTTTCGAGTGTTCTTCCCAATCTTCTAACTCTAATAGGGGTGTTCATTCACATTCCCGAGGCCAATGATGAAGCAAACATTCTATTTAAGCTTCCCAGTTAACTAAGCCTCTCCAAAATTTGTTTTTAACTTCCAATTCTTTGTCAGTTCTGATTTAATTTGTTTCGAGTCTCCTTCCGTAGCTTTTCTAACACGAATTGGCACGTTAAATCACTTTCGCAGACAAATGATTAATAAAATTGTTCTATTCTTGATTACTTGTTCACTAAGTCTAGCCAAAATGTGTTTTCTATTTTATAATTCATTTCGATGCTGATTCAACTTGTTTCGAGTATTCTTCCCAAATCTTCTAACTATAATTGGGATGTTTATTCACATTCTTAAGGCCAATGATGCAGCAAACATTCTATTTAAGCTTACATGTTAACTAAGACTCTCTAAAAACTGTTTTTGACTTCAAATTCTTTGTTAGTTCTGATTCAATTTGTTTCGAATCTCTATCCGTAGCTTTTCTAACCCAAAATGGCATGTTAAATCACTTTCCAAGACAAATGATCAATAAAATTTTTCTAGTCATGCTTACTTTTTCACCAAGTCTACCTAAAAAGTGTTTTCAATTTCATATTTCATGTCAATTCTGATTCAACATGTTTTGAGCGTTCTTCCCAAATATTCTAACTCTAATAGGGGTGTTCATTCACATTCCCGAGGCCAATGATGAAGTAAACATTCTATTTAAGCTTACATGTTAACTAAGTCTCTCCAAAATTTGTTTCTGACAACAAATTCTTTTTCAGTTCTGATTTAATTTGCTTCGAATCCCCATCCATAGCTTTTCTAACTCGAATTAGCACGTTAAATCAATTTCCAAGATAAATGGTCAATAAAATTTTCTATTCATGATTACTTGTTCACTAAGTCTACCCAAAATGTGTTTTCAATTTTACATTTCATTTCTATTCTGATTCAACTTTTTTCGAGTGTTCTTCCCAAATCTTCTAACTCTAATAGGGGTGTTCATTCACATTCCCGAGGCGAATGATGAAGCAAACATTCTATTTAAGCTTACCGTTGAACTAAGTCTCTCCAAAACCTATTTTTGACTTCCAATTCTTTTGCAGTTTCGATTTAATTTGTTTCCAATCTCCTTCCGTAGCATTTCTAACTTGAATTAGCATGTTAAATAACTTTCCAAGACAAATGATCAATAAAATTATCTATTCATGATTAATTGTTCACCAAGTCTACCCAAAATCTGTTATCAATTTTACATTTCATTTCGATTATGATTCAACTTGTTTTGAGTGTTCTCCCCAAATCTTCTACTTCTAATTGGGTAGTTAATTCCCATGTCTAAGGCCAAAGATGAAGCAAACATTCTGTTTAAGCTTACTTGTTAACTAAGTCTATCCAAAATTTGTTTTTGACTTCCAATTCATAGTAAGATGTGATTCAATTTGTTTCGAATCTCTATCCGTAGCTTTTCTAACTCGAATTGGCAAGTTAAATCAATTTCCAAGACAAATGATTAATAAAATTATTCTATTCATGCTTACTTGTTCACCAAGTCAACCTAAAAAATGTTTTCAATTTTACATTTCATTTTGATTCTAATTCAACTTATTTTAAGTGTTCTCCCCAAATCTTCTACTTCTAATTGGGATGTTAATTCCCATGTCTAAGGCCAAAGATGAAGCAAACATTCTATTTAAGCTTACTTGTTAACTAAGTCTCTCCAAAATTTGTTTTTGACTTCCAATTCCTTTTCAGTTCTGATTTAATTTGTTTCGAATCTCCATCCATAGCTTTTCAAACTCGAATTAGTACGTTAAATCAATTTCCAAGACAAATGGTCAATAAAATTTTCTATTCATAATTAGTTGTTCACAAAGTCTACCCAAAATGTGTTTTCAATTTTATATTTCATTTTGATTCTGATTCAACTTGTTTCGAGTGTTCTTCCCAATCTTCTAACTCTAATAGGGGTGTTCATTCACATTACCGAGGCCAATGATGAAGCAAACATTCTATTTAAGCTTGCCATTTAACTAAGCCTCTCCAAAATTTGTTTTTAACTTCCAATTCTTTGTCAGTTCTGATTCAATTTGTTTCGAATCTCCATCCGTTGCTTTTCCAACCCATATTGGCATGTTAAATCACTTTCCCAGACAAATGATTAATAAAATTGTTCTATTCATGATTACTTGTTCACCAAGTCTACCCAAAATGTGTTTTCAATTTTATATTTCATTTCAATTCCGGTTCAACTTGTTTCGAGCGTTCTTCCCAAATCTTCTAACTATAATTGGGATGTTAATTCCCATGTCTAAGGCCAAAGATGAAGCAAACATTCTATTTAAGCTTACTTGTGAACTAAGTCTCTCCAAAATTTGTTTTTGACTTCCAATTCTTTGTCATTTCTGATTCAATTTGTTTCAAATGTCCATCCGTAGCTTTTCTAACCCAAAGTGGCATCTTAAATCACTTTCCAAGACAAATGATCAATAAAATTATTCTATTCATGCTTACTTGTTCACCAAGTCAACCTAACAAGTGTTTTCAATTTCATATTTCTTTTCGATTCCGATTCAACTTTTCTCAAGTGTTCTTCCCAAATCTTCTAACTCTAATTGGGGTGTTCATTCACTTTCCGTAGGCCATTGATGAAGCAAACATTCTATTTAAGCTAACTTGTTAACTAAGTCTCCCCAAAATTTTTTTTTGACTTCCAATTCTTTTTCAGTTCTGATTTAATTTATTTCGAGTCTCTTTCCGTAGCTTTTCTAACTCGAATTGGCACGTTAAATTACCTTCCCAGACAAATGATTAATAAAATTTTGCTATTCATGATTACTTGTTCACCAAGTCTATCCAAAATCTGTGTTCAATTTTATATTTCATTTCGATTCTGATTCAAGTTGTTTCGAGCATTCTTCCCAAATCTTCTAACTCTAATTGGGATGTTCATTCACATTCTTTAGGCCAATGATGCAGTAAACATTGTATTTAAGCTTACATGTTAACTAAGTCTCTCTAAAATTTGTTTTTGACTTCAAATTCTTTGTCAGTTCTGATTCAATTTGTTTTGAATCTCTATTCGTAGCTTTTCTAACCCAAATTGGCATGTTAAATCACTTTCCAAGACAAATGATTAATAAAATTATTCTATTCATGCTTACTTATTCACCAAGTCTACCCAAAATATGTTTTCAATTTTACATTTCATTTCGATTCCGATTCAACATGTTTCGAGCGTTCTTCCCAAATCTTCTAACTCTAATTGTGATGTTCATTCACATTCCTAAGGCCAATGATTAAGCAAACATTCTATTTAAGCTTACATGTTAACTAAGTCTCTCCAAAATTTGTTTTTGACTTAAAATTCCTTTTCAGTTCTGATTCAATTTGTTTCGAATCTCCATCCGTAGCTTTTCTATCTCGAATTAGTACGTTAAATCACTTTACATGTCAAATGATTAATAAAATTGTTCTATTCATAATTACTTGATCACCAAGTCTACCCAAAATGTGTTTTCAATTTTACATTTCATTTCGATTCTGATTCAACTTGTTTCGAGTGTTCTTCTCAAATCTTCTAACTCTAATAGGGGTGTTCATTCACATTCCTAAGGCCAATGATGAAGCCAAAATTATATTTAAGTTTACATGTTAACTAAGTCTCTCCAAAATTTATTTTTGACTTCAAACTCTCTTTCAGTAATGATTCATTTTGTTTCGAATCTCCATCCGTAGCATTTCTAACTCGAATTAGCATGTTAAATAACTTTCCAAGACAAATGATCAATAAAATTTTCTATCCATGATTACTTGTTCACCAAGTCTACCCAAAATGTGATGTCAATTTTACATTTCATTTCGGTTATGATTCAACTTGTTTCGAGTGTTCTCCCCAAATCTTCTACTTCTAATTGGGATGTTAATTCCCATGTCTAAGGCCAAAGATGAAGCAAACATTCTATTTAAGCTTACTTGTTAACTAAGTCTCTCCAAAATTTGTTTCTGACTTCAAATTCATTGTCAGTTCTGATTCAATTTGTTTCGAATCTCCATCCGTAGCTTTTCTAACTCGAATTGGCAAGTTAACTCAATTTCCAAGACAAATGATTAACAAAATTGTTCTATTCATGATTACTTTTTCACCAAGTCTACCCAAAATTTGCTTTCAATTTTATATTTCATTTTGATTCCGATTCAACTTGTTTCTAGCGTTCTTCCCAAATCTTCTAATTCTAATTGGGATGTTCATTCCCATGTCTAAGGCCAAAGATGAAGCAAACATTCTATTTAAGCTTACTTGATAACTAAGTCTCTCCAAAATTTGTTTTTGAATTCAAATTCTTTGTCAGTTCAGATTCAATTTGTTTCAAATCTCCATCCGTAGCTTTTCCAACCCATATTGGCATGTTAAATCACTTTCCCAGACAAATGATTAATAAAATTGTTCTATTCATGATTACTTGTTCACCAAGTCTACCCAAAATGAGTTTTCAATTTTACATTTCATTTTGATTCCGATTCAACTTGTTTCAAGTGTTCTCCCCAAATCTTCTATTTCTAATTGGGATGTTAGTTCCCATGTCTAAGGCCAAAGATGAAGCAAACATTCTATTTAAGTTTACATGTTAACTAAGTCTCTCCAAAATTTGTTTTTGTCTTCAAATTCTTTGTCAGTTCTGATTCAATTTGTTTCAAATCTCCATCCGTAGCTTTTCTAACCCGAATTCGCACATTAAACCACTTTCCCAGACAAATGATTAATAAAATTGTTCTATTCATGATTACTTATTCACCAAGTCTCCCCAAAATGTGTTTTCAATTTTACATTTCATGTCGATTCTGATTCAAATTGTTTCGAGTGTTCTTCCCAAGTCTCCTAAATCTAATTGGGATGCTAATTCCCATGTCTAGGGCCAATGATGCAGCAAATATTCTATTTAAGCTTACATGTTAACTAAGTCTCTCCAAAATTTGTTTTTGACTTCCAATTCTTTGTCAGTTCTGATTCAATTTGTTTCGAATCTCCATCCGTAGCTTTTCTAACCCAAATTGGCATGTTAAATCACTTTCCAAGGCAAATGATCAATAAAACTATTCAATTCATGCTTACTTGTTCACCAAGTCTACCTAAAAAGTGTTTTCAATTTCATATTTCATTTCGATTCCGATTCAACTTGTTTCGAGTTTTCTTCCCAAATCTTCTAACTCTAATTGGGATGTTCATTCACATTCCTGAGCCCAAAAATGAAGCAAACATTCTATTTAAGCATACATGTTAATTAAGTCTCTCCAAAATTTGTTTTTGACGTCCAAATCTTTGTCAGTTCTGATTCAATTTGTTTCGAATCTCCATCCGTAGCTTTTCTAACTCGAATTGGCAAGTTAAATAAATTTCCAAGACAAATGATTAGTAAAATTGTTCTATTCATGATTACTTGTTCACCAAGTCTACCCAAAATGAGTTTTCAATTTTACATTTCATTTTGATTCCGATTCAACTTGTTTCAAGTGTTCTCCCCAAATCTTCTATTTCTAATTGGGATGTTAGTTCCCATGTCTAAGGCCAAAGATGAAGCAAACATTCTATTTAAGCTTACTTGTTAACTAAGTCTCTCCAAAATTTGTTTTTGACTTCCAATTCTTTGTCAGTTCTGATTCAATTGGTTTCGAATCTCCATCCGTAGCTTTTCTAACTCAAATTAGCATGTTAAATCACTTTCCAAGACAAATGATCAATAAAATTATTCTTTTCATGCTTACTTGTTCACCAAGTCTACCTAAAAAGTGTTTTCAATTTCATATTTCATTTCGATTCTGATTCAACTTGTTTCGAGTGTTCTTCCCAAATCTTCTCACTCTAATTGGGGTGTTCATTCACATTCCTAAGGCCAATGATGAAGCAAACATTCTATTTAAGATTACCTGTTAACCAAGTCTCTCCAAAACTTTTTTTTGACTTCCAATTCTTTTTCAGTTTTGATTTAATTTGTTTTGAATCTCCTTCGTGGCTTTTCTAACTCGAATTGGCAAGTTAAATCACTTTCCAAGACAAATGATCAATAAAATTGTTCTATTCATGATTACTTGTTCACCAAGTCTACCCAAAATGTTTTTTCAATTTTACATTTGATTTTGATTCTGATTCAACTTTTCTTGAGTGTTCTTCCCAAATCTTCTAATTCTAATTGGGATGTTCATTCACATCCCTAAGGCCAATGATGAAGCAAACATTCTATTTAAGCTTACATGTTAACTAAGTCTCTCCAAAATTTGTTTTTGACTTCAAATTCTGTTTCAGTTCTGATTCAATTTGTTTCAAATCTCGATCAGTAGCTTTTCTAACTCGAATTAGCATGTTAAATCACTTTCCAAGACAAATGATCATAAAAATTTTTTATTTATGATTACTTGTTCATCAAGTCTACCAAAAAAGTGTTATCAATTTCATATTTCATTTCGATTCTGATTCAACTTGTTTCGAGTGTTCTTCCAAAATCTTCTAACTTTAATTAGGGTGTTCATTCACATTCCTGAGCCCAATGATGAAGCAAACTTTCTATTTAAGCTTACCTGTTTACTAAGTCTCTCCAAAATTTGTTTTTGACTTCCAAATCTTTGTCAGTTCTGATTCAATTTGTTTCGAATCTCCATCCGTAGCTTTTCTACCTCGAATTACCATGTTAAATCACATTCCAAGAAATATGATCAATAAAATTATGCTATTCATGTTTACTTGTTCACCAAGTCCACCTAAAAAGTGTTTTCAATTTCATATTTCATTTCGATTCCGATTCAACTTGTTTTGAGTGTTCTTCCCAAATCTTCTAAATCTAATTGGGGTGTTCATTCACATTCCTAAGGCCAATGATGAAGAAAACATTCTATTTAAGCTTACTCGTTAACCAAGTCTCTCCAAAATTGGTTTTTAACTTGCAATTCTTTTTTAGTTCTAATTTAATTTGTTTTGAATCTCCTTCCGTAGATTTCTAACACGAATTGGCACGTTAAATCACTTTCCCAGACAAATGATTAATAAAATTGGTCTCTTCATGATTACATGTTCACCAAGTCTACTCAAAATAAGTTTTCAATTTTAGATTTAATTTCGATTCTGATTCAACTTGTTTCGAGTGTTCTTCCCAAATCTTCTCATTCTAAATGGGATGTTCATTCACATTCCTAAGGCCAATGATGAAGCAAACATTCTATTTAAGCTTACATGTTAACTAAGTCTCTCCAAAATTTATTTTTCCCTTCAAATTCTTTTTCAGTTCTGATTCAATTTGTTTTGAATCTCCATCCGTAGCTTTTCTAACCTAAATTGGCATGTTAAATTACTTTCCAAGACAAATGATCAATAAAGTTGATCTTTTCATGCTTACTTGTTCACCAAGTCTACCTAAAAAGTGTTTTCAATTTCATATTTAATTTCGATTCCGGTTCAACTTGTTTCGAGTGTTCTTCCCAAATCTTCTAACTCTAATTGGCGTGTTCATTCACATTCCCGAGGCCAATGATGAAGCAAACATTCTATTTAAGCTTCCCTGTTAACCAAGTCTCTCCAAAATTTGTTTTTGACTTCGAATTCGTTGTTAGTGCTAATTCAATTTGTTTCGAATCTCCATCCGTAGCTTTTCTAACCTAAATTGGCATGTTAAATCACTTTCCAATACAAATGATCAATAAAATTATTCTATTCATGCTTACTTGTTCACCAAGTCTTCCTAATAAAAGTGTTTTCAATTTCATATTTCATTTTGATTCCGATTCAACTTGTTTCGAGTGTTCTTCCCAAATCTTCTACTTCTAATTGGGATGTAAATTCCCATGTTGAAGGCCAAAGATGAAGCAAACATTCTATTTAAGCTTACCTGTTAACTAAGTCTCTCCAAAATTTGTTTTTGACTTCCAATTCTTTGTCAGTTCTGATTCAATTTGTTTTGAATCTCCATCCGTAGGTTTTCTAACGCAAATTGGCATGTTAAATCAGTTTCCAAGAAAAATGATCAATAAAATTTTCTATTCATGATTACTTGTTCACCAAGTCTACCGAAAAAGTGTTCTCAATTTCATATTTCATTTTGATTCCGATTCGACTTGTTTCGAGTGTTATTCCTAAATCTTCCAACTCTAATTGGGGTGTTCATTCACATTCCTGAGGCCAATGATGAAGCAAACATTCTATTTAAGCTTACCTGTTAACCAAGTCTCTCCAAAATTTGTTTTTGACTTCCAATTCGTTGTTAGTGCTGATTCAATTTGTTTCGAATCTCCATCCGTAGCTTTTCTAACCCAAATTGGCATGTTAAATTACTTTCCAAGATAAATGATCATTAAAGTTGATCTTTTCATGCTTACTTGTTCACCAAGTCTACCTAAAAAGTGTTTTCAATTTCATATTTCATTTCGATTCCGATTCAACTGTTTCGAGTGTTCTTCCCAAATGTTCTAACTCTAATTAGAGTGTTCATTCACATTCCTGAGCCCAATGATGAAGCAAACTTTCTATTTAAGCTTACCTATTAACTAAGTCTCTCCAAAATTTGTTTTTGACGTCCAAATCTTTGTCAGTTCTGATTCAATTGGTTTCGAATCTCCATCCGTAGCTTTTCTAACCAAAATTGGCATGTGAAATCACTTTCCAAGACAAATGATTAATAAATTTTTTCTATTCATGATTACATGTTCACCAAGTCTACCCAAAATGTGTTTTCAATTTTACATTTCATTTTGATTCTGATTCAACTTGTTTCAAGTGCTCTTCCCAAATATTCTAACTCTAATTGAGATGTTCATTCACATTCCAAAGCCCAATGATGAAGCAAACATTCTATTTAAGCCTACATGTTAACTAAGTCTCTCCCAAATTTGTTTTTGACTTCAAATTTTTTTCAGTTCTGATTCAATTGGTTTTGAATCTCCATCCGTAGCTTTTCTAACTCGAATTAGCATGTTAAATCGCTTTCCAAGACAAATGATCAATAAAAATTTCTATTCATGATTACTTGTTCACCAAGTCTACCCAAAATTTGTTTTCAATTTTACATTTCATTTCGATTCCGAATCAACTTGTTCCGAGTGTTCTCCCAAAATCTTCCACTTCTAATTGGGATGTTAATTCCCATGTCTAAGGCCAAAGATGAAGCAAACATTCTATTTAAGCTTACTTGTTAACTAAGTCTCTCCAAAATTTGTTTTTGACTCCCAATTCTTTGTCAGTTCTGATTCAATTGGTTTCGAATCTCCATCCGTAGCTTTTCTAACTCAAATTAGCATGTTAAATCACTTTCCAAGACAAATGATCAATAAAATTATTCTTTTCATGCTTACTTGTTCACCAAGTCTACCTAAAAAGTGTTTTCAATTTCATATTTCATTTCAATTCAGATTCAACTTGTTTCGAGTGTTCTTCCCAAATCCTCTAACTCTAATTGGGGTGTTCATTCACATTCCTGAGGCCAATGATGAAGCAAACATTCTATTTAAGCTTACCTGTTAACAAAGTCTCTCCAAAATTTGTTTTGGACTTCCAAATCTTTTTCATTTCTGATTTAATTTGTTTCGAATCTCCTTTCATAGCTTTTCTAACTCAAATTGGCATGTTAATTCACTTTCCCAGACAAATGATTAATAAAATTATTTTATTTATGATTACTTGTTCATCAAGTTTACCCAAACTGTGTTTTCAATTTTATATTTCTTTTCGATTTTGATTCAACTTGTTCCAAGTGTTCTCCCCAAATCTTCTACTTCTAATTGGGATGTTAATTGCCATTTCTAAGGCCAAAGATGAAGCAAACATTCTATTTAAGCTTACATGTTAACTAAGTCTCTCTAAAATTTGTTTTTGACTTCCAATTCTTTGTCAGTTCTGATTCAATTTGTTTCAAATCTCCATCCGTAGCTTTTCTAACCCAAATTGGCATGTTAAATCACTTTCCAAGACAAATGATCAATAAAATTATTCTATTCGTGCTTACTTGTTCACCAAGTCTACCTAAAAAGTGTTTTCAATTTCATATTTCATTTCGATTCTGATTGAACTTGTTTCAAGTGTTCTTCCCAAATCTTCTAACTCTAATTGGGGTGTTCATTCACATTCCCGAGGCCAATGATGAAGCAAACATTCTATTTAAGCTTACCTGTTAACCAAGTCTCTCCAAAATTTGTTTTTGACTTCGAATTCGTTGTTAGTGCTAATTCAATTTGTTTCGAATCTCCATCCGTAGCTTTTCTAACCCAAATTGGCATGTTAAATCACTTTCCAATACAAATGATCAATAAAATTATTCTATTCATGCTTACTTGTTCACCAAGTCTTCCTAATAAAAGTGTTTTCAATTTCATATTTCATTTTGATTCCGATTCAACTTGTTTCGAGTGTTCTTCCCAAATCTTCTACTTCTAATTGGGATGTAAATTCCCATGTTGAAGGCCAAAAATGAAGCAAACATTCTATTTAAGCTTACCTGTTAACTAAGTCTCTCCAAAATTTATTTTTGACTTCCAATTCTTTGTCAGTTCTGATTCAATTTGTTTTGAATCTCCATCCGTAGGTTTTCTAACGCAAATTGGCATGTTAAATCAGTTTCCAAGAAAAATGATCAATAAAATTTTCTATTCATGATTACTTGTTCACCAAGTCTACCCAAAAAGTGTTCTCAATTTCATATTTCATTTTGATTCCGATTCGACTTGTTTCGAGTGTTATTCCCAAATCTTCCAACTCTAATTGGGGTGTTCATTCCCATTCCTGAGGCCAATGATGAAGCAAACATTCTATTTAAGCTTACCTGTTAACCAAGTCTCTCCAAAATTTGTTTTTGACTTCCAATTCGTTGTTAGTGCTGATTCAATTTGTTTCGAATCTCCATCCGTAGCTTTTCTAACTCGAATTAGCATGTTAAATCGCTTTCCAAGACAAATGATCAATAAAAATTTCTATTCATGATTACTTGTTCACCAAGTCTACCCAAACTGTGTTTTCAATTTTATATTTCTTTTCGATTTTGATTGAACTTGTTCCAAGTGTTCTCCCCAAATCTTCTACTTCTAATCGGGATGTTAATTCCCATGTCTAAGGCCAAAGATGAAGCAAACATTCTATTTAAGCTTACTTGTTAACTAAGTCTCTCCAAAATTTGTTTTTGACTTCCAATTCTTTGTCAGTTCTGATTCAATTTGTTTCGAATCTCCATCCGTAGCTTTTCTAACCCAAATTTGCATGTTAAATAACTTTCCAAGACAAATGATCAATAAAATTATTCTATTCATGCTTACTTGTTCACCAAGTCTACCTAAAAAGTGTTTTCAATTTCATATTTAATTTCGATTCCGGTTCAACTTGTTTCGAGTGTTCTTCCCAAATCTTCTAACTCTAATTGGCGTGTTCATTCACATTCCCAAGGCCAATGATGAAGCAAACATTCTATTTAAGCTTACCTGTTAACCAAGTCTCTCCAAAATTTGTTTTTGACTTCCAATTCGTTGTTAGTGCTGATTCAATTTGTTTCGAATCTCCATCCGTTGCTTTTCTAACCCAAATTGGCATGTTAAATCACTTTCCAAAACAAATGATCAATAAAATTATTCTATTCATGCTTACTTGTTCACCAAGTCTTCCTAATAAAAGTGTTTTCAATTTCATATTTCATTTTGATTCTGATTCAACTTGTTTCGAGTGTTCTTCCCAAATCTTCTACTTCTAATTGGGATGTAAATTCCCATGTTGAAGGCCAAAGATGAAGCAAACATTCTATTTAAGCTTACCTGTTAACTAAGTCTCTCCAAAATTTGTTTTTAACTTCCAATTCTTTGTCAGTTCTGATTCAATTTGTTTTGAATCTCCATCCATAGGTTTTCTAACGCAAATTGGCATGTTAAATCAGTTTCCAAGAAAAATGATCAATAAAATTTTCTATTCATGATTACTTGTTCACCAAGTCTACCAAAAAAGTGTTCTCAATTTCATATTTCATTTTGATTCTGATTCAACTTGTTTCGAGTGTTATTCCCAAATCTTCCAACTCTAATTGGGGTGTTCATTCACATTCCTGAGGCCAATGATGAAGCAAACATTCTATTTAAGCCTACAAGCTAACTAAGTCTCTCCCAAATTTGTTTTTAACTTCCAATTCCTTGTCAGTGCTGATTCACTTTCGTTCGAATCTCCATCCGTAGCTTTTCTAACTCGAATTAGCATGTTCAATCACTTTCCAAGACAAATGATCAATAAAATTTTCTATTTTTGATTACTTGTTCACCAAGTCTACCCAAAATGTGTTTTCAATTTTACATTTCATTTCGATTCCACTACAACTTGTTTCGAGTGTTCTTCCCAAATCTTCTACTTCTAATTGGGATGTTAATTCCCATGTCTAAGGCCAAAGATGAAGCAAACATTCTATTTAAGCTTACTTGTTAACTAAGTCTCTCCAAAATTTGTTTTTGACTTCCAATTCTTTGTCAGTGCTGATTCACTTTCGTTCGAATCTCCATCCGTAGCATTTCTAACCCAAATTGGCACTTTAAATTACTTTCCCAGACAAATGATTAACAAAATTGTTCTATTCATGATTACTTGTTCACCAAGTCTACCCAAAATGAGTTTTCAATTTTACATTTCTTTTCGATTCTGATTCAACTTGTTTCGAGTGTTCTTCCCAAATCTTCTCATTCTAATTGGCATTTTCATTCACATTCCTAAGGTCAATGATGAAGCAAACATTCTACTTAAGTTTACATGTGAACTAAGTCTCTCCAAAATTTTTTTTTGACTTCAAATTGTTTTTCAGTTCTGATTCAATTTGTTTGGAATCTCCATCCCTAGCTTTTCTAACTCGAATTAGCATGTTAAATCACTTTCCAAGACAAATGATCAATAAAAATTTCTATTCATGATTACTTGTTCACCAAGTCTACTCGAAATTTTTTTTCAATTTTACATTTCATTTACATTCCGAATCCACATGTTCTGAGTGTTCTACCCAAATCTTCTACTTCAAATTCAGATGTTAATTCCGATGTCTAAGGCCAAAGATTAAGCAAACATTCTATTTAAGCTTATTTGTTAACTAAGTCTCTCCAAAATTTGTTTTTGACTTCCAATTCTTTGTCAGTTCTGATTCAATTTGTTTCGAATCTCCATCTGTAGCTTTTCTAACCCAAATTGGCATGTAAAACCACTTTCCAAGACAAATGATCAATAAAATTATTCTATTCATGCTTACTTGTTTACCTAGTCTTCCTAAAAATGTGTTTTCAATTTCATATTTCATTTCGATTCCAATTCAACTTCTTTCGAGTGTTCTTCCCAAATCTTCTAACTCTAATTGGGGTGTTCATTCACATTCCTGAGGCCAAAGATGAAGCAAACATTCTATTTAAGCTTTCCCCCTAACCAAGTCTCTCGAAAACTTGATTTTGACTTCCAATTTTTTTCAGTTCTGATTTAATTTGTTTCGAATCTCCTTCTGTAGCTTTTCTAACTCGAAATGGCACGTTAAATCACTTTCCCAGAGAAATGATTAATAAATTGTTCTATTCATGATTACTTGTCCACCAAGTCTATACAAAATATGTTTTCAATTTTACATTTCATTTCAATTTTGATTCAACTTTTTTCGAGAGTTCTTCCCAAATCTTCTAACTCTAATTGGGATGTTCATTCACATTCCTAAGCCCAATGATGAAGCAAACATTCTATTTAAGCTTACCTGTTAACCAAGTCTCTCCAAAATTTGTTTTTGACTTCAAATTCTTTTTCAGTTCTGATTCAATTTGTTTCGAATCTCCATCCCTAGATTTTCTAACTTGTATTAGCAGGTTAAATCATTTTCCAAGACAAATGATCAATAAAATTTTCTATTCATGATTACTTGTTCACCAAGTCTACCCAAAATTTCTTTTCAATTTTACATTTCATTTTGATTCCGATTCAACTTGTTCCCAGTGCTCTTCCCAAATCTTCTAACTCTAATTGGGGTGTTCATTCACATTCTTGAGGCCAAAGATGAAGCAAACATTCTATTTAAGCTTACCTATTAACCAGGTCTCTCAAAAATTTCTTTTTGACTTCAAATTGTTATTCAGTTCTGATTCAATTTGTTTCGAATCACCATCCGTAGCTTTTCTAACCCAAATTGGCATGTTAAATCACTTTCCAAGACAAATGATCAATAAAATTATTCTATTCATGCTTACTTGTTCACCAAGTCTACCTAAAAAGTGTTTTCAATTTCATATTTAATTTCGATTCTGGTTCAACTTGTTTCGAGTGTTCTTCCCAAATCTTCTAACTCTAATTGGGGTGTTCATTCACATTCCTGAGGCCAATGATGAAGCAAACATTCTATTTAAGCCTACAAGCTAACTAAGTCTCTCCCAAATTTGTTTTTAACTTCCAATTCTTTGTCAGTGCTGATTCACTTTCGTTCGAATCTCCATCCGTAGCTTTTCTAACTTGAATTAGCATGTTAAATCGCTTTCCAAGACAAATGATCATTAAAAATATCTATTTTTGATTACTTGTTCACCAAGTCTACCCAAAATGTGTTTTCAATTTTACATTTCATTTCGATTCCACTACAACTTGTTTCGAGTGTTCTTCCCAAATCTTCTACTTCTAATTGGGATGTTAATTCCCATGTCTAAGGCCAAAGATGAAGCAAACATTCTATTTAAGCTTACTTGTTAACTAAGTCTCTCCAAAATTTGTTTTTGACTTCCAATTCTTTGTCAGTGCTGATTCACTTTCGTTCGAATCTCCATCCGTAGCATTTCTAACTCAAATTGGCAAGTTAAATCACTTTGCCAGACAAATGATTAATAAAATTGTTCTATTCATGATTACTTGTTCACCAATTCTACCCAAAGTATGTTTTCAATTTTACATTTCTTTTCGATTCTGATTCAACTTATTTCGAGTGTTCTTCCCAAATCTTCTACTTCTAATTGGCATGTTCATTCACATTCCTAAGGCCAATGATGAAGCAAACATTCTACTTAAGTTTACATGTGAACTAAGTCTCTCCAAAATTTTTTTTTGACTTCAAATTGTTTTTCAGTTCTGATTCAATTTGTTTGGAATCTCCATCCCTAGCTTTTCTAACTCGAATTAGCATGTTAAATCACTTTCCAAGACAAATGATCAATAAAAATTTCTATTCATGATTACTTGTTCACCAAGTCTACCCGAAATTTTTTTTCAATTTTACATTTCATTTACATTCCGAATCCACATGTTCCGAGTGTTGTACCCAAATCTTCTACTTCAAATTCAGATGTTAATTCCGATGTCTAAGGCCAAAGATTAAGCAAACATTCTATTTAAGCTTATTTGTTAACTAAGTCTCTCCAAAATTTGTTTTTGACTTCCAATTCTTTGTCAGTTCTGATTCAATTTGTTTCGAATCTCCATCCGTAGCTTTTCTAACCCAAATTGGCATGTTAAACCACTTTCCAAGACAAATGATCAATAAAATTATTCTATTCATGCTTACTTGTTCACCTAGTCTTCCTAAAAAAGTGTTTTCAATTTCATATTTCATTTCGATTCCAATTCAACTTGTTTCGAGTGTTCTTCCCAAATCTTCTAACTCTAATTGGGGTGTTCATTCACATTCCTCGAGGCCAATGATGAAGCAAAAATGGCATTTAAGCTTACCTGTTAACCAAGTCTCTCCAAAATTTGTTTTTGACTTCAAATTCTTTTTCAGTTCTGATTCAATTTGTTTCGAATCTCCATCCGTAGCTTTTCTAACCCAAATTGGCATGTTAAACCACTTTCCAAGACAAATTATCAATAAAATTATTCTATTCATGCTTACTTGTTCACCTAGTCTTCCTAAAAAAGTGTTTTCAATTTCATATTTCATTTCGATTCCAATTCAACTTGTTTCGAGTGTTCTTCCCAAATCTTCTAACTCTAATTGGGGTGTTCATTCACATTCATGAGGCCAAAGATGAAGCAAACATTCTATTTAAGTTTTCCCCCTAACCAAGTCTCTCGAAAACTTGATTTTGACTTCCAATTTTCTTTGGCTCTGATTTAATTTGTTTCGAATCTCCTTCTGTAGCTTTTCTAACTCGAAATGGCACGTTAAATCACTTTCCCAGAGAAATGATTAATAAAATTGTTCTATTCATGATTACTTGTCCACCAAGTCTACACAAAATATGTTTTCAATTTTACATTTCATTTCAATTTTGATTCAACTTTTTTCGAGAGTTCTTCCCAAATCTTCTAACTCTAATTGGGATGTTCATTCACATTCCTAAGCCCAATGATGAAGCAAACATTCTATTTAAGCTTACCTGTTAACCAAGTCTCTCCAAAATTTGTTTTTGACTTCAAATTCTTTTTCAGTTCTGATTCAATTTGTTTCGAATCTCCATCCCTAGATTTTCTAACTCGTATTAGCAGGTTAAATCACTTTCCAAGACAAATGATCAATAAAATTTTCTATTCATGATTACTTGTTCACTAAGCCTACCCAAAATTTCTTTTCAATTTTACATTTCATTTTGATTCCGATTCAACCTGTTCCCAGTGCTCTTCCCAAATCTTCTAACTCTAATTGGGGTGTTCATTCACATTCTTGAGGCCAAAGATGAAGTAAACATTCTATTTAAGCTTACCTGTTAACCAAGTCTCTCCAAAACTTAATTTTGACTTCCAATTTTTTTCATTTTTGATTTAATTTGTTTCAAATCTCGTTCCATAGCTTTTCTAACTTGAATTGGCACGTTAAATCACTTTCGCAGAGAAATGATTAATAAAATTGTTCTATTCATGATTACTTGTTCACCAAGTTTACCCAAAATTGTTTTTTCAATTTTACATTTCATTTCGATTCGGAATCAACATGTTCTGAGTGTTCTCCCCAAATCTTCTACTTCAAATTCGGATGTTAATTCCCATGTCTAAGGCCAAAGATGAAGCAAACGTTCTATTTAAGCTTACCTATTAACCAGGTCTCTCAAAAATTTGTTTTTGACTTCAAATTGTTCTTCAGTTCTGATTCAATTTGTTTCGAATCACCATCCGTAGCTTTTCTAACCCAAATTGGCATGTTAAATCACTTTCCAAGACAAATGATCAATAAAATTATTCTATTCATGCTTACTTGTTCACCAAGTCTACCTAAAAAGTGTTTTCAATTTCATATTTAATTTCGAATCTGGTTCAACTTGTTTCGAGTGTTCTTCCCAAATCTTCCAACTCTAATAGGGGTGTTCATTCACATTCCCGAGGCCAATGTTGAAGCCAACATTCTATTTAAGCTTACCTGTTAACTAAGTCTCTCCAAAATTTGTTTTTGACTTCGAATTCGTTGTTAGTGCTGATTCAATTTGTTTCGAATCTCCATCCGTAGCTTTTCTAACCCAAATTGGCATGTTAAATCACTTTCCAATACAAATGATCAATAAAATTATTCTATTCATGCTTACTTGTTCACCAAGTCTTCCTAATAAAAGTGTTTTCAATTTCATATTTCATTTTGATTCCGATTCGACTTGTTTCGAGTGGTCTTCCCAAATCTTCTAACTCTAATTGGGATGTTCATTCACATTCCTAACGCCAATGATGAAGCAAACATTCTATTTAAGCTTACATGTTTACTAAGTCTCTCTAAAATTTCTTTTTGACTTCAAATTCTTTTTCAGTTCTGATTCAATTTGTTTCTTATCTCAATCCATAGCTTTTCTAACTCGAATTGGCACATTAAATCACTTTCCCAGACAAATGACTAATA
The DNA here is from genome assembly GCA_031216115.1 of Senna siamea. NCBI lineage: Eukaryota > Viridiplantae > Streptophyta > Magnoliopsida > Fabales > Fabaceae > Senna > Senna siamea. Next base: position 21,857,131 of record CM062361.1, on the reverse strand, counting down.
AAATTGTTCTAGTCATGATTACTTATTCACCAAGTCTACCCAAAATGTGTTTTCAATTTTACATTTGATTTCGATTCTGATTCAACTTGTTTCGAGTGTTCTTCCCAAATCTTCTAACTCTAATTGGGATGTTCATTCACATTCCTAATGCCAATGATGAAGCAAAAATTCTATTTAAGATTACCTGTTAACTAAGTCTCCCCAAAACTTGTTTTTGACTTCCAATTCTTTGTCAGTTCTGATTTAATTTGTTTCGAATATCCTTCTGTAGCTTTTCTAACTCGAATTGGCAAGTTAAATCACTTTCCAAGACAAATGATTAACAAAATTTTCTATTCTTGATAACTTGTTAACCAAGTCTAACTAAAAAGTGTTTTCAATTTCATATTTCATTTAGATTCCGATTCAACTTGTTTCGATTGTTCTTCCCAAATCTTCTAACTTTGATTGGGGTGTTCAGTCACATTCCTGAGGCCAATGATGAAGCAAACATTCTATTTAAGCTTAACTGTTAACTAAGTCTCTCCAAATATTGTTTTTGACTTCCTATTCTTTTTCAGTTCTGATTCAATTTGTTTCGAATCTCCATCCGTATTTTTTCTAACACGAATTGGCAAGTTAAATCACTTTCCAAGACAAATGATTAATAAAATTGTTCTATTCATGATTACATGTTCACCAAGTCTACCCTAAATGTGTTTTCAATTTTACAATTCTTTTCGATTCTGAGTCGACTTGTTTCGAGTATTCTTCCTAAATCTGAGTCGACTTGTTTCGAGTGTTCTTCCTAAATCTTCTAACTCTAATTGGGACGTTCATTCACATTCCTCAGGCCAATAATGAAGCAAACATTCTATTTAAAGTTACATGTTAACTAACTCTCTTTAAAATTTGTTTTTGACTTCCAATTCTTTTTCAGTTTTGATTTAATTTGTTTCGAATATCCTTCCGTAGCTTTTCTAA
>CM062361.1:21839138-21855668 GCA_031216115.1 Senna siamea | reverse complement strand
GTCAAAAACAAGTTTTGGGGTGACTTAGTTAACAGGTAATCTTAAATAGAATGTTTGCTTCATCAGTGGCCTTAGGAATGTGAATGAACATCCCAATTAGAGTTAGAAGATTTGGGAAGAACACTCGAAACAAGTTGAATCAGAATCAAATGAAATATAAATTGAAAACACTTTTTAGGTAGACTTGGTGAACAAGTAAGCATGAAAAGAACAATTTTGTTGATCATTTGTCATGGAAAGTGATTTAACATGCTAATTCGAGTTAGAAAAGCTACATATGGAGATTCGAAACCAATTGAATCAAAATTGAAAAAGAATTTGAAGTCAAAAACAAATATTAGCGAGACTTAGTTAACAAGTAAGCTCAAATAGATTGTTTACCTCATCATTGGCCTTAGGAATGTGAATGAACAACCCAATTAGAGTGAGAAGATTTGGGAAGAACACTCAAACAAGTTGAATCGAATCAAATGATGAAATACAAAACTGAAAACAAATTTATGTAGACTTGGTGAACAAGTAAGCAGGAATAGAACAATTTTATTGATCATTTGTTTTAGAAAGTGATTTAACATGCCAATTCGAGTTAGACAAGCTACAGATGGAGATTCAAAACAAGTTGAACTTAAGAACTCACAAAGAATTTGAAGCTTTCAAAAATAAATTTTGGAGAGACTGAAGTAACATGTAAGCTTAAACAGAATGTTTGCGTCTATCATTGGCCTCAGAATGTGAATGAATATCTCAATTGTAGTTAGAAGATTTTGGGAAGAAACACTCGAAACAAGTTGAATCGTAATCAAAACAAAATATCGAAATCAAAATACATTTTGGGTACGACTTGGTAAAGAAGTATATGTAATAGAACAATTTTATTGACTATTTGTCTTGGAAAGTGATTTAACATGCCACTAAGTTAGAAAAGCTATGGATGGAGATCTTTAACAAATTAAACTCTAAGATCTGAAAAGAATTTGGAAGTCAAAAACAAATTTTGAGAGACTTTGTTAATATGTAAGTTTAAATAGAATGTTATTTGATCATTATTGGCCTTAAGAATGTCAATGAACATGCCATTTAGACTTAGAAGATTTGGGAAGAACGCTCAAACAAGTTCAATTTAATCAAAATGAAATATAAAATTGAAAACACATTTCTAGAGACTTATGAACAAGTAATTTATGAATAGAATAATTTTATTAATCATTTGTCTTGGAAAGTGATTTGACATTTTAAGTAACTGAGTTAGAAAAGCTACTTTTTATGGAGATTTGAAACAAATTGAATCATAATCCACAAAAGTAATTTGAAGCCAATTTAGAAAGTTTAGAGAGACTGAAGTTAACATGTAAGGTTAAATGGAATGTTTGCTGAATCATTGGCGTTAAGAATGTGAATGAACATCCCAATTAGAGCTCAAGCTGTGGGAAGAACACTAAAAACAAGTTAAATCGAATGGAAATGAAATATCAAATTGAAAATACTTGTTGTGTATACTTGGAGAACAAGTAAGCATCAATAGAACTAATTTATTGATCATTTATGTTGAAAAGTGATTTAATACGCCACTTCGAGTTAGAAAAGCTAAGATGGAGATTCAAAAAAATCTAACTTAACTTAAAAAGAATTTAAAGTCAAAACAAATTTGAGGAGATTTAGTTAATATGTAAGCTTAAATAGAATTTTTGTTTCATTATTGGTTTTCTAGTAAATGTGAATGAACATCCCAATTAGAGTTAAACGATTTGGGAAGAACACTGGAAACAAGTTGAGTCGGGATCGAAATGAAATATGAAATTGAAAACACTTTTTACGTAGACTTGGTGAACAAGTAAGCACGAATAGAATAATTTTATTGATCATTTGTCTTGGAAAGTGATTTAACATGCCAATTTGGGTTAGAAAAGCTACGGATGGAGATTCGAAACAAATTAAATCAGAACTGAAAAAGAATTTGAAGTCAAAAACAAATTTTGGAGAGACTTAGTTAACATGTAAGCTTAAATAGAATGTTTGCTTTATCTTTGGCCTTAGAAATGGAAATTAACATCCCAATTAGAAGTAGAAGATTTAGGGAGAACACTCGAAACAAGTTCAATCGGAATCGAAATGAAATGTAAAATTGAATGCACATTTTGGGTTGACTTGGTGAACAAGTAATCATGAATAGAACAATTTTATTGATCATTTGTCTTGGAAAGTGATTTAACTTGCCAATTCGAGTTAGAAAAGCTACGATGGAGATTCAAACAAATTGAATTGAACTAATCAAACAATTTGAAGTCCAAAACAAAATTTCGGGAGAGACTTATGCTAATATGTAAGCTTTAACAGAATGCTTTGTTTCATCATTGGCCTTAGGAATGCGAACGGGAAGATCCTAATAAGAGTTAGAAGATTTAAAGAACACTTGGAAATAAGTTCAATCTAATCTAAACAATATGAAATTGAAAACACTTTTTACGTAGACTTGGTGAACAAGTAAGTATGAATAGAATAGTTTTATTGATCAATTGTCTTGGAAAGTGAGTTAACATGCCAATTCGAAAGAAAAGCTACTGATGGAGATCTAAATAAGAATTGAACTAGAACTGTAAAAAAGAATTTAAAACTCAAAAACAAACTTTGGAGAGACTTAGTTAACAAGTAAGCTTAAAGAGAATGTTTGCTTCATCTTTTTGGCCTTAGGAATACAATTAACATCCCAATTAGAGTAAGGAAGATTCAGGAAGAACACTAAAAAAAAAAACAAGTTCAAATCAGACCTAAAATGAAATGTAAAATTGAAAGAAGACATTTTGTGTGGACTTGGTGAACAAGTAAACGCGAACAGAACAATTTTATTTGATCATTTGTCTCTGGAAAGTGATTTAACTTGCCAATTTGAGTTAGAAAAGTTGGCTGATGTGAGATTCAAAACCAAATTCAATCAAAAATCGAAACAGACTTTGAAGTCAAAAACAAATTTTGGAGAGACTTAGTTAACATGTAAGCTTTAAATAGAATTATTGTTTCCATTATTTGCCTTAGAATGTTAATGAACATCCCAATTAGATGGAAAAGATTTTTAAGAAGACTGAAACATGTTGAATCAGAATCAAAATGAGATATGAAATTGAAAACACATTTTAGGTAGACTTGCTATGAACAAGTAAGCACGAACAGAATAATTTTACTGATTTATTTGTCTTGGAAAGTGATTTAACATGCCAATTTTGGTAAGAAAAGCTATGGAGCGGAGATTCAAACAAATTGAATCTAATCTAGAAAGAATTTGAAGTCAAAAACAAATTTTGGAGAGACTCAGTTAATATGTAAGTTTAAATAGTATCGTTGGTTTCATCTTTGGCCTTAGGAATGGCAATTAACATCCCAATTAGAGTAAGGTAAGATTCAGGAAGAACATCTCAAACAAGTTCAATCGGAATCTAAAATGAAATGTAAAATTGAAAACACATATTGGGCAGACTATGAATAAGTAATCGTGAATAGAATAATTTTATTGATCATTTGTCTTCTGGGAAAGTGATTTAACATGTAATTCGAGTTAGTAAAGCTAGCTGATGGAGATTCTAAATCAAATCGAATCAGAATCCAAAAGAATTTGAAGTCAAAAATTAATTTTGGAGAGACTTAGTTAACATGTAAGCTTAAATAGAATGTTTGTTTCATCGTTGGCCTTAGGAATGCAAATGAACATGCCAATAAGAGTTAGAAGATTTTTGTTGAACACTCAAACAAGTCTAACTAAATCGAATCTAAAATGAAATATGGAAATTGAAAACACATTTTGGGTACGACTGGGTGAACAAGCAAGTATGAATAGAATAGTTTATTGATCAATTGTCTTGGAAAGTGAGTTAAATATGCCAATTTAAGTTAGAAAAGCTACTGGATGGAGATTCAAACAAATTAAACTTAATCAAAAGAATTTCAAGTCAACAACACCTGAGAGACTTAGTTGGGTCATGTAAGTTTAAATAGAATGTTTGCTTCATTCTTGGCCTTAGAAATGACAATTAACATCCCAATTATAGCTAGAAGATTTGGGACAGAACACTGAAACAAGTTCAATTTGGAATCTAAATGAAATATGAAATTGAAATTACATAATGGGTAGATTTCGTGAACAAGTAATCATGAATAGAACAATTTTATTGATCATTTGTCTTGGAAAGTGATTTAATTCTGCCAATTAGAGTTAGAAAAGCCACGGACGAGATTCAACCAAATTGAACCGTAATCAAACAGAACTTAAAGCCAAAACAAATTTTCAGAGACTTACAACATGTAAGCTTAAATGATTGTTTGGTTTAATATTTGCCTTAGGAATGTTAATGAACATCCTCAATTAGAGTTAGAAGATTTTAAGAAGATCTGAAACAAGTTGAATCTGTGATCAAAATTATATATGAAATTGAAAACACATTTTTGTGTAGACTTCATGAACAAGTAAGCACAATAGTAATTTTATTCATCATTTGTCTTGGAAAAGGATTTAAATATGCCAATTTGCTAGAAAGCTACGGATGGAGATTCAAAACAAATTGAATCATAATCGAGAAATAATTTGAAGTCAAAAAAACAAATTTTAGAGAGACTTAGTTAAGATGTGTAAGCTTAAATATAGTAATGTTTATTCATCATTTGCCTTAGAAATGCAATTAACATCCCAATTAGAGTAAGGTAAGATCTGGGGGAGAACACTTAAACAAAGTTCAATCGAATCTAAAGAATTTGAAGTCAAAAACAAATTTTGGGTAGACTTAGTTAACAAGTAAGCATGAATAGAATGTTTGCTTGATCATTTGTCTTGGAAAGTGATTGAACATGCCAATTAGAGTTAGAAGATTTGGAAGGAGATTCAAACAAATTGAATCGAATCGAAAAGAATGTGCAAATTGAAAACAGATTTTCGGGTAGACTTCCAGTTAACAAGCAAGCTTAGTCAGAACAATTTTATTTATCATTTGTCTTGGAATGTGATTTAACATCACAACGGAGTTAGAAAAGCTATGGACGGAGATTCTAACCACATTGAATCCAATCAAAAGAATTTGCAAATTGAAAATTAATTTTGGAGAGACTTAGTTAATATGTAAGCTTTAAATGTATCGTTTGCTTTGATCGTCAGCCTTAGGAATGCGAATGAAACATCCCAACAAGAGTTAGAAGAGCTTTTGAAGAACACTCAAAACAAGTCTTTAACTGTAATCAAATGAACAATTTGAAATTGAAATGCACTTTTTATTTGTAGACTTGCAGTTAACAAGTAAGCAAGGAATACACAATTATATTGATCATTTGTCTTGGAAAGTGATTTAACATGCCAATTTGGCGTGCTGTAAAAGCTAATAACAATACAGATGAGATTCTAAACAAATTGAAACGAACCAAAAAGAATTTAAAGTCATCAAAACAAATTTTCGAGTAGACTTAGTTAACATGTAAGCTTGAATGTAACAATGTTAGTTTATCATATGTCTTGGGAATGCGAATGAACATCCCAATTAGAGTTAGAAGGATGTCTGGAAAGAACACTCAGAAACAAGTCTGAATCGTGAATCGAAATGAAATTTGAAAGTGAAAACGCTACGAGTAGACTTGATGAATACAAGTAATGCATGAATAGAATAATTTATTGATCATTTGTCTCTGGGAAAGTGATTTAACTTGCCAATTCGAGTTAGAAAAGCTACTGATGGAGAGATTTCAAACAAATTGAATCAATCCGAAAGCAATTTGAAGTCGAAAAACAAATTCTCTTGGAAAAGACTTAGTTATAACATATGTAAGCTTAAATAGAGATGTTTATTTTGCATTCATCATTAGCCTTGGAATGTGAATGAATATGGCAGATTAGAGTTGGAAGATTCTTTGGGAAGAACACTCGAAACAAAGTTAGATCGAGATCGAAAATGAGAAATGTAAAATTGAAAACACATTTTGTTTGATGAGACTTGGTGAACAAGTGAATCAATGAATAGAACAATTTTATTGATCATTTGTCTTAGGTAAGTGATTTGAACATTCCAATCTAGAGTTAGAAAAGCTTCACGGGATAGAGATTGAAACAAATTGAACTAAGAACTCCATGAAAAACAATTTGAAGTCAAAACAAATTTTAGAGAGACTTAGTTAACATGTAAGCTTAAATAGAATGTTTGCTTCATCATTGGACCTTAGGACATCGTGAATGAACATCCCAATTAGAGTTAGAGATTTAGGAGAAGGAACACTCGGAAACAAAGTTGAATCTAATCAAATGAAATGTAAATTTGAAGAAACACATTTTTGGGTGAGACTTGGATGAACAAGTTAATCATGAATAGAACAATTTTTATTGATCATTTGTCTTGGAAAAGTGATTTAACATTCTAAATTAGAGTTAGAAAAGCTACGATGGAGATTTGAAACAAATTAGTCAATCGTAATCTAAAAAGAATTTGAAGTTGAAATATAAATTTTAAGGATAGACGACTTAGTTAACTGGATGTAAGCTTAAATAGAATGTTTGTCATTGGCATTATTGGCCTCGGGAATGTGAATGAACATCCACATTAGAGTTGAAGAAGATTTGGGAAAGGAACACTCGAAACAAGTTTGAATCTAATCAAAAAGAAATTTGAAATTTTAGCAAAACACATTTTGGTAGACTTTAGTGAACAAAGTGTAAACATGAATAGAATAATTTTATTGATCATTTTGAAAATCTTGAAGAAGTGATTTTAAGCTTGAACATTCTAAGTTAGAAAGACTACGACAAGATTGTGTGATGGAGATTCAAAACAAATTGAATCAGAATCGAAAAATTTGAGTTAAAAATAAATTTTGGAGAGACTTAGTTAACAGGATAGCTTAAATAGAATGTTTGAAAATGACATTGGCCTCTTAAGAGATGTGAATGAACACCCCTATTAGGAGTCTAGAAGATTTAGGAAGCAACACTCGAAACATATTTGAATTAGAATCTAAATGAAGTTTGAAATTGAAAACACTTTTCTAGGTGAAGAGCTTGGCTGAACAAATGTAATCTTGAATAGAACAATTTTATTGATCATTTGTCTTGGGAAAGTGATTTAACATGCCAATTCGAGTTAGAAAAGCTATCAGATGGAGATTCAAACAAATGAATCATGAGGCTGAAAAAGAATTTGAAGTCAAAAATAAATTTTGGAGAGAACTTAGTTAACATGTAAGCTTAAATAGAATGTTTTGTTTCATCATTGTGCTTGGAATCATGAATAGAACATCCCAATTGAGAGTTAGAAGATTTAGGGAAGAACACTCAAGAACAAAGTTGTAATCCCGAGAATCTAAAAGAAATGTAAAATTCAAGGAACACATTTTGGGTAGACTTGGTGAATAAGTAATCATGGAATAGAACAATTTAATATTGATCATTTGTCTTTGGAAAGTGATTTAACATTCTAATTCGAAGGTGATTACAGATAAGCTACGGATGGATATTCTGGAAACTAAATTGAATCAGAATCTAGAAAAGAAGTTTGAAGTCAAAAAAAATAGCCTTGGAGAGACTTAGCAACAAGTATAGCTTAAATAGAATGTTTGCTTCATCATTGGCCTTAAGAATGTGAATGAACATCCTAATTAGAGTTAGAAGATTTGGGAAGAACACTCGAAACAAGTTGAATCAGAATCGAAAAGAAATGTAAAATTTAAAACACATTTTGGGTAGACTTGATGAACAAGTAATTATGAATAGGACAATTTTATTATTCATTTGTCTTGGAAATTGATTTAACATTCTAATTCTTGTTAGAAAAAGCTAGGGATGGAGATTCTGAACCAAATTGAACTGGGAAATGAAAAGAATTTGAAGTCAAAATAAATTTTGGAGAGACTTAGTTAACATGTAAGCTTAAATAGAATGTTTGCTTCTACTATCGTTGGCCTTGTAGGAATGTGAATGAACATCTCGAATTAGAAGTTAGAAGATTTGGGAAAGAACACTTTCTGAAACCAGTTGAATCAGAATCGAAAAGAAATGTAAAATTGAAAAAAATTTCTAGGTAGACTTGATGAACAAGTAATTATGAATAGGACAATTTTATTATTCATTTGTCTTGGAAATTGATTTAACGTTCTAATTCGTGTTAGAAAATCTGGGGATGGGGATTCGAAACAAATTGAATCAGAACTGAAAAAGAATTTGAAGAAATAGAATTTTAGAGACTTAGTGAACAGGTAAGCTTAAATAGAATGTTTGCTTCAACATTGGCCTCGCGAATGTGAATGAACACTTTGGCTTAGAGTTGAAAGATTTGGGAAGAACACTAGAAACATGTTCAATTGGAATCGAAATGAAGTTTGAAAATGAAAACACTTTCTAAGTAGACTTGGTGAACAAGTAATCATGAATAGTACAATTTTATTGATCATTTGTCTTGGAAAGTGAGATTTAACTTGCCAATTCGAAGTTAGAAAAGCTACGGATGTACGGAGATCTCAAATTCAAATTGAATCGAATCTAAAAAAAGAATTTGAAGTCAAAAATAAATTTTAGAAGAGACTTAGTTAGCATGTAAGCTTTAAATAGAAATGTTTGCTTCATCATTGGCACTTTAGGAATGGAATGAATGAACATCCCAAATTAGAGTTAGAAAGATTTGGGAAGAACACTCAAACAAGTTGAATCAGAATCGAAAAAGAAATGTAAAATTGAAAACACATTTTGGTAGAACTTGGTGAAACAAGTAAATCATGAATAGAACATAATTTATTGATCATTTGTCTTGGGGAAAGTGATTTAACATTCTAATTGAGTTAGAAAAAGCTACGGATGGAGATTCAAACTCAAATTGAATCAGAACTATGACAAAAGAATTTGGAAGTTAAAAATAAATTTTGGAGACACTTAGATTAACAGTAAGCTTAAATAGAATTTTTTGAAACTTCAACATTGGCCTCGAGGGAATGTGGAATGAAACACTCCTTTATTAGAGTTGGAGAAGATTTGGGAAAAGAACACTCGAAACATATTGAATTGGAATCGAAATGAAGTTTGAAATTGAAAACACTTTCTAGGTAGACTTGGTGAACAAGTAATCATGAATAGAACAATTTTATTGATCATTTGTCTTGGAAAGTGATTTAACATACAATTCGAAAGTTAGAAAAAGCTACAGGATGGGAGATTCAAACTAAATTGAATTAGAGGCCGAATCAAAAGAATTTGAAGTCAAAAAGTAAATTCTTGAGAGACTTAGATTAGCAAGTAAGCTTAAATAGAATGTTGGCTTCAAGCATTTGGCCCTAGCGCAATGTCATGAATGAACATCCACAGCTAGAGTTGGAAGATTTAAAGGAAGAACACTCGAAACAAGTTGAATTCAGAATCGAAAAGAAATTTGAAATTGAAAACACATTTCCTGGGTAGACTTTGGTGAACAAGTAATCATGAATAGAAACAATTTTATTGATCATTTGTCTTTGGAAAGTGATTTAACATTCATAATTCGTAGTTAGAAAAAGTCTAGAATGGAGATTCAAACGGAGAATTGAATCGTATGACCGAAAGAATTCCTGAAGTCAAAAATAAATTTTAAGGAGACTTAGTTAACAAGTATAGCTTAAATAGAATGTTTAGCTTCATCATTGGCTCCTTAGGAATGTGAATGAACATCCCAGATTAGAGTTAGAAAGATTTGGGAAAGAACACTGAAACAAGTTGAATCGCAATCGAAAAGAAATTTAAAAATGAAAACACATTTTGGGTAGACTTGGTGAACAAGTAATCATGAATAGAACAATTTTATTGATCATTTGTCTTGGAAAGTGATTTAACATTCTAATTCGAGTTAGAAAAGCTAGGTATGGAAGTTCAAACTAAAGTGAATCAGAATTGAGCAAGAATTTGAAGTCAAAAAATAAATTTTGGAGAGATTTAGCATTAGCAGGTAAGCTTTTAAATAGAATGTTATTTACGACATTAGGGTCTAGGAATGTGAATGAACATCCCAATTCAGAGAGTTAGAAGATTTAGGAAGGAACATCTGAAACAAGTTGAATTTGGAATCAAAATGTAGTTTGAAATTGAAAACATATTTGGAGTAGACTTGGTGAACAAGTAATCATGAATAGTACAATTTTATTGATCATTTTGTCTTTGAAAGTGATTTAACATTCCTTAATTCGAGTTAGAAAAGCTACTTGATGGAGATTCAAACAAATTGAATCCTGAGCTGAAAAAGAATTTGAAAGTCAAAAATAAATTTTGGAGAGACTTAGTGCTAACAAGTAAGCTTCAAATAGAGATGTTTGCTTCATCATTGGCCTTGGAATGTGTGAATGAACATGCGATTGGGGAAGTTAGCAAGATTTGGGAGAAACACTCAAGAAGCAAGTTGGATCAGAATCTGGAACTGAATGAAATTAAAATTAGGAAAACACATTTTGGGTAGACTTGAGTGAAACAAACTAATCATGAATAGAACAATTTTTATTGATCATTTGTCTTGGAAAGTGATTTAACTTGTGTACAATTAAGAGTTAGAAAAGCTATGGATGGAGATTCAACCAAATTGAATCCAGTAATCAAAAGGTAATTTGAAGTAAAAATAAATTTTGGAGAGACTTGAGTTAACATGTAAAGCTTAAATAGAATGTTTAGGCTCTATCATTGGCCCTAGGAATGTGAATGAACATCCCAATTAGAGTTAGAAGATTTGGGAAGAACACTCGAAACAAGTTGAATCAAATCGAAAAGAATTGAAAAATTGAAAACACATTTTGGGTAGACTTGGTGAACAAGTAATTATGAATAGAACAATTTTATTGATCATTTGTCTTGGAAAGTGATTTAGCATTCTAATTAGAGTTAGACAAGCTAGGGATGGAGATTCGAAACAAATTGAATCAGAACTGAAAAACAATTTGAAGTTAAAATTAAATTTTGGAGAGACTTAGGGTTAAGCTTTGATCACTAAGCTTAAATGAAGAATGTGTTACAAACTTCAACATTGGCCTCGGGAATGTGAATGAACACCCCTATTAGAGTTGGAAGATTTGGGAAGAACACTCGAAACATGTTGAATTGGAATCGAAATGAAGTTTGAAATTGAAAACACTTTCTAGGTAGACTTGGTGAACAAGTAATCATGAATAGAACAATTTTATTGATCATTTGTCTTGGAAAGTGATTTAACTTGCCAATTCGAGTTAGCAAAATCTCTACAGGATGGAGATTCAACCAAATTCAATCAGAATCTGAAAAGAATTTGGAAGTCAAAAAAATAAACTTTGGAGAGACTTAGTGAACAGGTAAGCTTAAATAGAATGTTTGCTTCATCATTACTAGGAATGTGGAATGAACATCGATTAGAAAGTTAGAAGATTTGGGAAGAACACTCTCAAGGAAACAAGTCGAATCGTAATCGAAAATGAAATGTAAAATTGAAAACACATGTTGGGTAAAGATCTTGGTGAACAAGTAATCATGAATGGAGAACAATTTTTATTGATCATTTATGTCTTGGAAAGTGATTTGTGAACATTGCCAATTCCGAAGTTAAGAAAAGCTACGGATGGAGATTCGAAACAAATTGAATGTCAGCGAATCAAAAAAGAATTTGAAGTCAAAAATAAACTTTGTGAGAGGGACCTTAGTGAACATGTAAGCTTAAATAGTATGTTTGCTTCATCATTGGCCCTAGGAATGTGAATGAACATCCCGATTGCAGTTAGAAGATTTGGGAAGAACACTGGAAACAAGTTGAATTGAATCGAAAAGAAATGTTTAAAATTGAAAACATCATTTTGTGATAGACTTGGTGGAACAAGTAATTATGAATAGAACAATTTTATTGATCATTTGTCTTGGAAAGTGATTTAGCATTCTAATTAGAGTTAGACAAGCTAGGGATGGAGATTCAAACTGGAATTGAATCAGGCCAAGTAAAGAATTTGAAGCTTTAAAATAAATTTGTGGAGAGACTTAGTTAATACGTAAGCTTAAATAGAATGGTTGGCTTCATCATTGGCCCTCGGTGAATGTGAATGAACATCCCACATTAGAGTTAGAAGATTTGGGAAGAAGCACTCAGAAACATCTTGAAATCGTAATCGAAATGAAATGTAAAATTGAAAAAAACTTTTCTAGGTAGACTTGGTGAACAAAGTAATCATGAATAGAACAATTTTATTGATCATTTTGTCTTGGAAAGTGATTTAACATGCCGATTCCGAGTTATAAAAGCTACGGATGGAGATTCAAACAATGATTGAATCTAGAACTCAAAAAGAATTTGAAGATTAATAATTTGAGAGACTTAGTTAACAAGTATAGCTTAAATAGAATGTTTTAGCTTCATCATTGGCTCTTAGGAATGTGAATGAACAGACTCCCGATTAAGAGTTAGAAGATTTGGGAAGAACACTGAATACAAGTTGAATTCAGAATCGAAATGAGAAATGTAAAGTGAAAACACATGTTGGGTAGTACTTGGTGAACAAGTAATCATGAATAAATTAATTTTATTGATCATTTGTCTCTGGAAAGTGATTTAACATGCCAATTCAGGAGTTAGAAAAGCCTTCTGGATGGAGATTCAAAACAAATTGAATCGAATCTGAAAAAGAATTTGAAGTCAAAAACAATTTAGAGAGACTTAGTTAACATGTAAAGCTTAAATAGAATAAGTTTGCTTCATCATTGGGCCCTTAGCTGAATGTGAATGAACATCCCTATTAGAGTTAGAAGATTTGGGAGGAGAGAACACTCAAACAAGGATGAATCAGAATCGAAATGAAATGGAAATTGAAAACACATTCTGGGTAGACTTAGTGAACAAGATAATCATGAGATAGAAATTTGTAATTTTATTGATCATTTGTCTCTGGAAAGTGATTTAACATGCCAATTGAGGTTAGAAGGAAGCTACGGATGGAGATTCAACCAAATTGAATCAGTAATTCAAAAAAGAATTTGAAGTCAAAAATAAATTTTGGAGAGATTTAGTCAACATGTAAGCTTAAATAGAATGTTTGTTTCATCATTGGCCTTAGGAATGTGAATGAACATACCGATTAGAGTTAGAAGATTTGGGAAGAACACTCGAAATAAGTTGAATCAGAATCGAAAAGAAATGTAAAAATTGAAAACACATTTTGGGGTAGACTTGGTGAACAAGTAATCATGAATAGAAACAATTTTATTTGATCAATATGACTTTGGAAGAAGTGATTTAACATGTTTATTCGAGTTAGAAAAGTTAGTAGGGATGGAGATTCAAACAAATTGAATCAAATCCTAAAAAGACTTGTTTGAAGTTAAACATAAATTTTCGAGAGACTTAGCTTAACAAAGTAAAGCTTAAATAGAATGTTTGCTTTCAACATTGGCCTGGGAAAGTGAATGAACACCCTATTAGAGAGTTAGAAGATTTGGAAGAACACTGAAATACAAGTTGAATCAGAATCTAAATGAAGTTTCTGGAAATTGAAAACACTTTTCTGTGTAGTACTTGGTGAACAAGTAATGTCATGAATAGAACAATTTTTGTTTGATCATTTGTCTTGAAAGTGATTTAACTTGCCAATTCGAGCTAGAAAAGCTACAGATGGAGATTCGAACCAAATTGAATCAGAACTGAAAAGGAATTAGAAGTCAAAAAAAATTTTGGAAAGACTTAGTTAACATGTAAGCTTAAATAGAATGTTTGCTTCATCATTGTCCCTAGGAATGTGAATGAACATCGAAATTAGAGAGTTAGAAAGTTTGGGGAATAGAACTACTCGAACAAGTTGAATCAGAATCGAGAATGAAATGTTAAAAAATTGAAAACACAGGCTTGTTGGGTAGACTTGGTGAACAAGTAATCATGAATAGGCAATAATTTTATTGACCACTATTTGTTCTTGGAGAAGTGATTTAACTTACAACTTCGAAATCGAGTTAAGCTACGGATGGAGATTCGAAATCCAAATTAAATCAGGAGAATCGAAAGAATTGGAAGTCAAAAATAGGTTTTGGGGAGACTTAGTTAATAGGTAATCTTAAATAGAATGTTTGCTTCATCATTGGCCTTAGGAATGAGAATGAACACCCCAATTAGAGTGAGAAGATTTGGGAAGAACACTCGGAGCAAGTTGAATTAGAATCGAAATGAAATGTAAAATTGAAAACACATTTTGGGTAGACTTGGTGAACAAGTAATCATGAATAGAACAATTTTATTGATCATTTGTCTTGGAAAAAGTGATTTAACATTCCAATTCGAAAGTGTAGAAAAGCTACGGATGGAGATTCGAACCAAATTCAATCTGAACTGAAAAAGAATTTGAAGTCAAAAATAAATTTTGGAGAGACTTAGTTAACAGGTATGCTTAAATAGAATGTTGGCTTCAACATTGGCGTCGGGAATGTGAATGAAAAACCCTATTAGAGTTGTCAACATTGGCGTCGGGAATGTGAATGAACAACCCTATTAGAGTTGTAAGATTTGGGAAGAACACTCGAAACATATTGAATTGGAATCGAAATGAAGTTTGAAATTGAAAACACTTTCTGAAAACACTTTCTAGGTAACTTGAGTGAACAAGTGAATCATGAATAGAACAATTTTATTTGATCATTTGTCTTGAAAAGTGATTTAACATGCCCAATTCGAGTTAGAAAAGAAACGCTACAGGATGGAGATTCGAACTAAATTGGAATCTGTGAATCAAAAAAGAATTTGAAGTCAAAATGTAATAATTTTTCTGGAGAGACTTAGTTAACATGTAAGCTTAAATAAGAATGTTTTGCTTCATCCATTGACCTTAGGAATGTGAATGAAACATCCTAATTAGAGTTAGAAAGATTTGGGAAGAACACTAAACAAAGTTGAATCAGAATCGAAAAAGAAAATGTAAAATTACAAAACTACATTTTAGGTAGACTTTGGTGAACAAGTAATCATGAATAGAACTCATTTATTGATCATTTGTCTTGGAAAGTGATTTAACATTTCCAATTCGAGTTAGAAAAAGCTACGGATGACTGAGATTCGAAACAAATTGAATCGAGAATCCTAAAAGAATTTGAAGTCAAAAATAAATTTGGAGAGACTTAGTTGCAAGTAAGCTGCTAAATAGAATGTTTGCTTCCAACATTGCTCCTAGGAATGTGAATGAACATCCCTATTCGAGGTTCTGAAGATTTAGGAAGAACTCAGAAACAAGTTGAATTAGAATCGAAATGAAATGTAAAATTGAAAACACATTTTGGGTAGACTTGGTCAATACAAGTTGAATCATGAATAGAACAATTTTATGACTGATCATTGTCTTGGAAAGTGATTTAACATTGCCAATTAGAGTGAGAAAAGCTACGGATGGAGATTGGCGAAACCAAATTGAATCGAAGAAATCAAAAAGAATTTGAAGTTAAAGACAAATTTTGGAAAGACTTAGTTAACATGTAAGCTTAAACAATAGAATGTTTGCTTCATCATTGGCCTCTAGGAATGTGAATGAACATCCCAGTGTGTGTTAGAAGATTTGGGAAGGAACACTCGAAAACAAGTTGAATCAGAGTCGAAATGAAATGTAAAATTGAAAACACATTTTATGTAGACTTGGTGAATTAAAGTAATCATAGATAGAACAATTTTATTGATCATTTGTCTTGGAAAGTGATTTAACATTCTAATTCGCAGTTAGAAAACAAGCTACGGATGGAGATTCAAACAAATTGAACTCGAACCTAAAAAAGAATTTGAAGTCAAAAACAAATTTTGGAGAGACTTTGTTATCGTAAGTACGACTTAAAATGAATGTTTGCTTCAGTATTGGCTGGAGGAATGTGAATCGACATCCCGATTCAAGTTAGAGGATTTGGGAAGAACATAGAAATAAGTTGAATTGGAAGTCGAAATGAAATGTAAAATTGAAAACACATTTTGGGTAAACTTAGTGAACAAGTAATCATGAATAGAACAATTTTATTAATCATTTGTCTTGGAAAGCGATTTAACTTGCCAATTCGAGTTAGAAAAGCTACGGAAGGATATTCGAAACAAATTAAATCAGAACTGACAAAGAATTGGAAGTCAAAAACAAGTTTTGGGGAGACTTAGTTAACAGGTAATCTTAAATAGAATGTTTGCTTCATCATTGGCCTTAGGAATGTGAATGAACATCCCAATTAGAGTTAGAAGATTTGGGAAGAACACTCGAAACAAGTTGAATCAGAATCGAAAAGAAATGTAAAATTGAAAACATACTTTGGGTAGAATTGGTGAACAAGTAATCATGAATAGAACAATTTTATTAATCATTTGTCTTGGAAAGCGATTTAACTTGCCAATTCGAGTTAGAAAAGCTACGGAAGGATATTCGAAACAAGTGGATCAACTGATGAAAAAGTTTGAAATTAATCTAAATTTGGAGGAACTTAGTTGAGTATCTTAAATCAGGGAATGTTGAGAGTATTTGGCTTCAACATTGGCGTCGAGAATGTGAATGAACATCCCAGAATTGAATCAAATGTTGATCTGAAACAAATTAAAGAATCAAATTTAAAATTGA